>CM070642.1:61066311-61408811 GCA_036346575.1 Dendrocalamus sinicus | reverse complement strand
CGCTCGATCTCAAAAGAAACAAATAAAGTTCCTCGCAAAAAAAGAAAAACAGAGAAGGAAATAAAGTGGGAGGAGCTGTCTTGCATAAAAGCAAGGCGCCACGAAACTACAAAAAGACGGCCGGCCTTAATTTGATTTGTACGACACCCCATCACCATCCCCCTTTGAAGGGAGCTAGCAAGGAGGAACCCGCCCACTCTCTGGAGAAAATTTCTTATATGCCATCGAGAGTTACCTTAATCCTAATTATATCACTGAAAAATTGTTTTTTTTCTATGCCATTGAGTTTCTGCTTTGTGCCACTTCGTGCAGATTTACATCACTGCTATTAGCCCGAGTCGTGGGACAGGCATGCATGCATAGCACGTCACTTGGTCACTCTTTCTTACTTCACCCAAAAAGATTATCCCGGAAGTGCTATAATTTGGGCCGATAGTTATTATATGCTAGTGAAACTAATGATGTAGTACTAAAAGACAAGATGTTACATACATGCTTTTTGAGCTTGGCAATGGCGGGGGGCATCTGTGGCGGCCATGTCTTTGCGGCGGTGGAGAGCTTTGTGGTAGCTAGGAGGGGAGGGGATTGGTGAGTCAGGCATGGCAGTGGAGGATTTGGGGATGTGGTGAGGTGGCACAGGAGAGAGGACACAGAAGGAGCTCGGGATGGGGATTTTCCACTATTGCTCATCAGCAACCTCGTTGGCCCTTGACTGTCGCTTCAATTCTAGGAGAGAAGGGATAGAGAGAGGGGGAAGAGGACAGAGAATGGGTCTGTTTTTTGTTTTGGTTTATGTTTTTTAGCTACGGCTTATGGCTTTTAGCTTCAATATAAATGAAGTCGCTACAGTGTGTACTATAATTAATTTGTAGACCCTATCTTAAAAAGATCTTCCGTTTGAAAGCTAACTACTGTAGAAAAGCCAAAAAACAGTTTTTAAAAACTGAAAAGAAGAAAACTAATAAGAGAGGAAGAAGACTATTTTTGTCTTTCCATATCCCATTTAACATCATATTAACAAGAGATGGATGGGAGTAGCACGAAGTGTCACGAAATAGAAACTCGGTGGTATGGAAGAAAACACATTTTTTCCGATGGCGTATCTGAGAGTAGGGTAACTTTCAGTGTCATGGAAGGAATTTTTTTATCTGTCTTTCGATGGCTTTTTTCTTTTATTGCTTGTGCATGCAACATAATATATGGGGAAAAAAATCATACGAGACCAGGCTCCAGTGCATATGAGATTGGACCAAAGTCAAAACATGATACATAGCATAAATCGTTCATAAAGGTTCAACCTCACTTACATTACATTATAGGCTTTTGTGTGTGTGTGTATTAGTTTAATACCCAGCTGCTTAATTAATTTCCTTGCCGTGCCTTGCTAAGAGCAAGTACAATAAGGGTCTTATAGACAAACTAGTCAGCATTTTTGCTGATGTAGAGGAGAGAAGAGAGGAGAGAGAGGAGAGCTTGGCTCTCATGCAAGTAACAAGCTGCACACGGGAGCCTATGCAAATAGAAGACATATTATTGTATAACTTGGCTCTTATAACTTGACTTATAGTCAAACACTTGGCTCTATTATTAGACTTGCTTTAACTTGACTTATAGCCAAGCACTTAGCTCTATTATTGGACTTGCTCTAAGTAAACAAGCTTCCAGTAGTACATATGAGCTACGTAGCCCTCGCCTGCCCTCCGTCCCAGCCGGCGTTATAATTTTGTCGTCTCATGTTTTGCATTACGGTCCACATGCGCGCCACGTGGGCGATTCCATTGGGCACGTTAATTTGCGTCGTGAATGACTGGGTCCGTACGTACTGCCTGTCTGCCGACTGCGTGCACTTGCCGAGTTTTTCGCTGATTTGGCGTTACGGGTGATAATTATAAAAGTAGTGTCTACTATTAAAAAAACAGTAGATTTGGTACAAAAGTCCGTATGGTCATCATGCGGAGATGTCTTCTTATTGACACGTGTCCTGACCGCACGGCCGCCATGCGGTGGAGACAAATCCGCACGGCCACCATGCGGTGGTGGCCAATCAAGCAAGGTCATTAACCGTGTTAATTCATGATTAGCGAATTATTTAGCTGTATTGATTGTAGCAATTTTTACATATAGTAAATGAGATAAAAAAAATTACGACATCATTTGTGGAGTCCCCTGACATAGCGTACTTGATTGTATATTTTTTCATGATTTTATCCATTCCGAATTTTACTTGAAAAATTATATAATTTAATGAATTTTTGAGTAAAATTCAAAAAGGATAAAATTATGACAATAATACACAATCAAGCACGTTGTGTTGGGAGGCCCCACAAACAAATTCATAATTTTTTGAACTCATTTGCTATATGTAAAAATTGCTACAAATATTACACCTAATTGAATTCTCTAATCACAAATTAACATGACTAATGACACCGGCTAATTGACCACCATACAGTGACCGTGTGAGACTACCCATCACCACACAGTGGCCATGCGGATTTGCCTCCATCGCCTGGCAGCCATGCGACTGGGGCATGTGTCGATCGAGAGGCACTTCCGCATGGTGGCCATGTAGGCTTCGTACCAAATCTGCTATTTTTTTCACGACGGATGCTTTGAATTGTAGCTGTCTTTTTTATGATAGTTTGATTGTAGGCATGCGTTGATTATATATGTATGTATATGTATGTATGTATGTATGTATATGTATGTAAGTATACATATACATACATACATATATACATGTCTCTCTCTCTATATATATGACGAGGATATAACAATTCTTAAATTATTATTTATCTGTAAATGATATCGTTATGTCATTATACTTCTCGAGTATACTCCTTATCTATAAGGAAGGGATTTCACAAGATAGTCGTAAACTCTTTTACGACAACTTCTTAGTCGTAAAATCTTCTATGAAAAACACTCATTGGTCGTAAGTCTTTCCTATGACCACCTCATAGTTGTAAGTTATCTTGCGACCACCTTGTGGTCGTAGATTCTCCTACGACTAAGCCAAACTCTGACTGATGTGTCTACGACAACCTATCGTATCGTGGGCCTGTCCAACGAGACGGTTAGCACATGTATTTATTCTCTAGAATAAATGCAAGTAACTTCTCTCTTATAGAAACAACCGAATGATGAGTGAGATACCACATCTCTAATAACTCCCATCGGACGGTTACCATTTGAAACGTTAAGGCATCTCTTGGCATGAAAAAACTGACGTTGCCTTGCAAGCTATGTAAAGAAGGATGTCAGGGAAGAAGAGAGGAGGAGCAAGGACAATCGGGACAGACCTAAGGGAGAATAGAAATAGAGCAAGACTTTCCGTATTACTTTCCCCATTGTAATCAGTTCATTTGGTAATAGCCATATAGGAGTAGGGTTGTTATTCTCCTAGGAAAAGGTATGAACCTGTATAAAACTCCATGTGTCTTTACTCTATGTGATTGTAGCCAAGTCTTCAAGAGTTCCCTCGAACCTAAATAAATCATACGTACTAAAACATCAAAGTTGGTGCCGTATATGGGGAATATGTTTGCCAAAACTGCAGTAATTACTTGTCGGCAAGTTCTCTTCTTTTATTTGTCCTCATGGCAGGAGAGTAGAACGAGGAGAATTGATTCGACCTGACCGACTACACAAATCTCGACATGGATGTCTGCTATGACAACATGCAAACCATGCTTGGATCCGATGGTGAGGCTGTCTCTAGAGATCCATCACGAGATCGCAGAGATTGCACCACGTATAAGGTTGAGGAGGGATCCTTATCCCCCCACAACATTATGCTCAATGAAGAAACTATTGTAGCAAATGAGGTGTGTTAATTTTTTTGGTATTTCCTAGATTCAAAATATCAAAAACAGGGAATTGGAGTGAGTGAATTCAAGAAAGTGGGACATTTCCGCTAAATCTAGACACGATATTCAGCCCAACTTGGAACATTCAACATGAACTCAAAGCAAAAATTTGAAGAAAAAACGATGCCGATGTCAAACATCTTCAAGCATTCGGCAAGAACACATCAAGAACCAAAAGGCAAGAACACATCATGTCTATTCGGACGTTGAGGAAGAAGTCGCATGAGCTCCGGATTTGGCGACGCTAGGGAAGGAGAATGGATCTGATGACATTGTGGCCAGAATTCATTTCACAAATATACTACACATATTAATTTCTCAGATCAAAAAATATAAGTACATAGATTGTTGATTCAAGAACTTCAAGAACCGAAAATAAGGGTCACAAGCTGCGCTTCAACGCAACATGGACACAAGCTGTTGCGAACTTGATTACCATGGTTGGACTTTTCATTCATATAAGAAGTTAAAAAGAAGAAGAAACTGGAAAGAACATTCATGGTCATAATTGTACACTAGAAAGATCAATGGATTCTGTGCTCATGTGGTAGCAGTTTGGGAAACAAAAGAAAGAAAAAAAAGGAGAACAAAGAGAGGGCGAGGGGGGGGGGGGGGGGGGCTGGATCTCCCATCGCCCATGCAACCTTCTTCCCCGGCGACCGGAGAGGGATGGGTTGGATCTAACATCTCATTTTCAAAACCTCTGCCTAATGTAAAATCCCAAATGTATGTTAATGAAAATTTAAAAGCTTTTATTTCCAGTTGGTTATTCCTTTTGATTTCCAAAAACAAAATTCAAGTTGAGCTTAAATAATTTAATTGGAAAACCTTGTTTATCTCCAAAAGAGTAAAGCGAATTAATCTTTTAAGATCTAGAAATTGAAATGTACCTCAAAAGTGAAAGGATTTAGGAAAGTGAGATATGCCTTAATGTGTTAAAGAGAGGAGAAAATATATATGTATATATTATTAAAGGGGATTTTTCCCACCAATCCGAGCCATCCATTTCCTCCTCCATGCCATTCCAGCCCCCTCTCATTCTTCTCTTCTTTCTGATGGCAGAATTTTTCCCTCCTCCAACATGGCTCCAACACTTCCTCTGATTTTGTCGCCATTCGCCACCAACTTCGTCGGCGATTGAATGCGCTGTCAGCCCTCGTCTTCAGCACCTCTCCTCGCCATCAGCGCCCAGCAGTGGCAATGCCTTCCGTCACCTCCCTCGCGTCCCCGACCGTGCGCCATTTCCCTACGCCAATGGCTGCCATGGTACTCCTCTGCCACCAGTCACCTTCGCGTGCAAAGTGCTTGCACGGCTCCCTGCCGAAGCTCGCCCAAAACGCCCAGGCCGCCACCTCCTCTACCGTGTGAGCGACCTCGGTAGAACCCCGCCGCCGCGCCTCTCCGGTCGCCGCCGGGACCCTTGAACCTCTCCCCGCGTTCACCGTTGCCCCCTTCCCCTCCTCCCCGGACTAATCGCCCTCCTTTTCTCTCCACAGGCCGCCGGCGACGTCCCTCCTCTCCGCCACCGGCGCCGGGTCTTCTCGGGGGAGCACTGCGTCTTGAGCTGATTCCTCGCGCATGGAGTGTCGCCCGGACCCCGTGAACACCCTCGCCACCCCGCCAGACCCCGCCGCCCTCCCCAGCAAGCCGCCACCGTCCACATCTCCACCGCCAAGCCTCCTCTCACCGCCAGACCGCCCTGCTCCACCTCGGCCCCGGCCAACGCCCTAGGTGAGCTCAAAAAGGCCCATAGATGCTCACCTATCGAGGAATCGCTCTCCATTAGCCTGAGTTGCCGGCGCCCTTTGCCCTGCTCCGGCCACCACTTTAACCGCCGTCGGCCGCCGCCCAGTCGGGGACCAGCCGAGACCCGCCTCCCCGAGGTGCGCACTGGGTCGGGTGACCCGTTTCGGCCGGCGCCGCCGCACCTCCGAGCCCCCACCGCCGCCGGCCGGCTCCGCCACCTCGTGGTCGTGAGGAGCCAGAGCAGAGGACCCCCCACCAATAGCAATAAAACCAGTCACTTATGATGTCCTAAGCCGGCACTTAAAGAAAGTAATAAACCCTGCTAATTAAGGCCACCTGTCCGCAATGCACTTTGTTATTATTATTATTTTTCGGATTTTCAGGAATGTAAAACTTCGAAACGCTATAACTTTATAACCCTAACTCCGAATTAAACGAAACCAACTTCTAAATTTTTCTAAAATCAAGACCTGTCTAATGGTTCTGGTTTGGTTCAATTTCGAGTTCATTTGAGTTGTTTTATTTTATTTGGTTCTTACTCGGCTCTCGTTTTCTCGTGTTGTTTTTTCCGGTTTCTCCCGTCCGAGTAGAGTTCGACGACGCGAACGAGCCCCCGCTTGAAGCAGCACAAGACCCACAAGTTTTCGATCCAGGTGAGTCAATATTTTGATTATTTTGCGCCTACATTTTATGTGAAACTATGTTCGTTTAAACTATGAAAATTGCATGCGTTATTTTATGTGCTAAAAGTATGTAAGTCTTAAGGTAGATAACAACCTTATGTCCACCTAATAATACAATACACCACCAGTAACGTTTGAACTCCCATGATCATTTGTCGCCCTAGATGTAAATGCTAGATCTGGTAGCTATACGTTTTATTATTGCCATGCTAAATTTGTCAAGTCCAGGGTTCCAGTAACCCTGATAATCACTCTTTAATCATGAATACTAGATTTGAGATAGTCATGAGATGTACATGGCTGAACAATTATATTGATTTATGTTATGCTTCTCAAAACCCTAAAATCTGCTAAACCTGTTTGGACGGATGGTAAGAGTGGCGGGTGTGGATGTAACACAAGGAATGTGGTATGAACCGTCAAGACGACCTAAGGACTTAATCCTGTGTGGACCCTCCGTGTATAACAGTACAACCACAAGCTAGCATATTGTAGGCTGGGCTAAATAATTTACTGAACCCTCTAGTCATTTCACGGAGAACGTGTGTAGGTGGGTATGAAAGCCCCACTTGGAATGGGACACCGGATGTAGGTGACGTTGCCTAGGATAGCGTATGTGGAGAGTGGAGTCCGACTGCGCTAACCTATGGTGGACATCCCGCACAACCTATGGACGTAACCCCATAGGAGTGATATGCTAGAGTGTGAGGTATTGTAAAGGCCTCGTGATATCCTCTCGATCTGCATGTCCATGGAATCATGTAGAACCATCGGGACGATTATCTCTTGTGGGTAAAGATGTACAGTCTCTGCAGAGTACATACACAAACTATTCGAATAGCTGTGCCCACGGTCAAGGGCAGACATGGAAATCTTCCTCGAGTTAGTTCTATTTAAAAAACTATTGTGGGTGGGGAGAAAACTGTCAAGCGGATGTAACCTGACTTTGATAATTTGTCCTGGAGGGATGTACTCCAGTGTTGGTATTAAGGTGGAAGTAACCTACTAGACAAAAATGTTAGGCATTGGTGGATGTAACCATAAAATTTGGTAAATGGAAACTACCTCGTTATAAAGTTATTGCACACCTTCAGTATTTAAATAATAAGTTCTTGAAAAATGCTAGGTCATGGAGATTTTAAATTATGGTAATTCCAAATGTCGCTTTATGCAAATAAAAGAACCCGAACCACCCTTGAATAGCCTTGCATCTATAGTTATATGCATTCTGTGTGTTGGCTCGTGGAGCACAGTTGTTTGTGCTCACCTCGCTCTTAACCCCCATTCAGAAACTGATAATCAAGAGCACTACGCATATCATGAGGATCCGGATGCCGACGGAAATGAAGATGGTGTTTATTAGTTTAGTCCTCGGTAGTCTTGCCTCTCGCCTCAGTAAAGTTGACCAGGCTAGTTTTGGCGGGTGCCTTCGTTATTAGCCGGGTCCCTGGCTAATAGCGTTGGTACTCGGGTTATCCCAGTCGCTTGCCTGTGGTGAGTTGTGCCCCTACGCTATGTACGCTTCCGCTTTCGCTCTTTATGTAATGCAAGACATTTGGCCTGACGGCCCTATTGTAATCCCTGGCCCGACGAGATATATTTGAACTCTGGTATTGTATTGTATGAATTTATTGTGTATGAAATGATGCAGCGTTGTATCTGTGAGCATTATCTACTGATTCAGGGAATAATGCAGTATTATCACAGAGGATTTCAGGTTAGTAAACTTGGGGTCCGACATTGGAGCCGCCTACTTTTGTGGGCAAAGCTTATCTAACCAACACATACTTCCTATTTCGTTGCACTCATCTTTAGAAAGATGGGAACGTGCCATGACCAAATCCATGATGATTCTGTGATCCATACTCATCTCCAGATTTCAAATGTTCATCCATAACAAGTTTCAGGTCATTTGTTTTTAGGATGGAAAGTATGTGTAATCTAAAGAAATTTCCACATTCACATCTAAAAAGGGAGTATATAAACATAGAGAAAACAAGTTCGAACATACACATATAGTAAAGTAGTACCATCTTGAATAAAAAATTAGTATCTGTACGTATGGAAATGGGAGTATCTACACGTATGGAAAAGGAGTATACACAAGTGCATTAGGAAACAATATACTTCAAGCATATCAGTAGTACTTGAATAGCGGTATATATGTTTCAAAAGTGGTATATAATATGTACTTGAATAGTGGTATTGAGCATACTCTCTCGTTATTTTTTTTCAAAACAACGTACTCCCTAATTGAACAAGGTATATATGCTTGAAAAGTGGTACATAATATGTATTTGGACAGTGGTATTAAGCATACTCCCTCATTAATTGTTTTCTAACCGACATACTCCCTAATTGAATGAGGTATATATGCTTGAAAAGTGATATATAATATGTACTGGAACAGTGGTATTGATCATACTCCCTCGTTAATTTTTTCTTCCAAAAATGACATACTCCCTCGCTAATCAGTTGTACTAATACATTATTCTAACATGGTCCATACACTCAATTCTTGCTAGCGATACAATACAATGAAAGGCATATATATGCTAGCAAGTATGATCATACAAAAGCACATACTCCCTTGCAAGAAAAAGCTCCATACTCCAACGATGCGTATACTACTTTCTTTAACAAAATTTGTCTTTCCAAATGAACCATGCACCATCTAATTGCCTAAAATCTAGGAGATACATGCATGTATGAATTTTGAATTGGAGTTTTGCATAGCCATGCAGGCCTGGCCACAAATCCCGCTAGTAAACGCGAAACAGCCATGCATGCACGTGGCCGCAAATCCTGCAATTAGCCAAATCGGATGCCTCATTGTATGGGTTTGCTACCGGCAGTGGCGGAGGACGGAAAAAATTTAAGGTATGGCGAAATCGATAACATAGGTAGCAAAGATTTCTGACTAAATTGGTTTGTACATATATAATATATCATGATCGTCACCTACTATATAAGTATAAATATTTAGGATAGATAAAAAGATACAAGTGAAGTAAATTAATCAAACAAACTAAGTAATTAATCTATGGCCACTGCGCTTATCTTTTCCTTTTGGATACATCCTTGACCTTAAATAATTTATGGCCACTGCGCTTCATCATAAATTAATCAAACAAACTAAGTAATTAATTAATTAATAATCCAAATATCACATAACTAATAAAAAATGATTAACTTTGGCCATACCTGATGAGTGATGACTGATGTTTTGTTTCAGGCCTTCACCGCTTCACGGACACGCTGCCGGCTGCCGCGTCACCGACTCAACGACGTCGACTCCAGGACTCGCGCTCGGCACTTGCGCCTCGCGGTGAACGGGCGGCCGCGGCGCCGTGAGAGTCTGAGAGACGGCCAGACGGCCAGACAGCTAAGACCGTGAGACGCCGGCGCCGCAGGGCGAGGACACGAAACGACGATTCCGTAAAGTCGAAACGTCGAGTCTCGTAGACGACTGTATACTCATCTGGATGGCTCTGGCTCCTAGTCCAGCTAGCTAGGAAGCAGGCCGTACTGCCATAGTCTGCATGTGCCAACAAAAAGGCCAAAGGCCCATAGGACCACATAACGGTTCGTGTAAGCTGCGCTCTCGTTCTTCCTCCGGCATCCGACGATGAGTTTTTTCAGTGAAACTTCATTTTCTTTGATGTGCTCATGGTGTGAGTGATTTGGGGTAAAATTCTGGAATTTAAGGTATGGCGAGCGCCATACCTTGCCATATTGAGAGCTCCGCCCCTGGCTACCGGTGGTTCTTGTGCCCACAAACCCGATTGGCTGATTAATATCCCAAGGAAGATGGATGAAAGATAATATGGGTGTAATTACACCTAGGAGTAGGAAATAGGCGTTATATATATAGGACATTGAAATGGGATACCATGGTGTCTAGGCACCAAACCTCCTTGCTTTTGAATTACTGTTAGATGCGTGCTAATGCAATGGTATACAATATATCAGGCATGCGAAATCAATCATGGATGGAAAGTATCAATCACACTAGCACGCATCTAAAAGCAATCTAAAGACAGGGAAGCTTGGTGCCTAAACACCATAGTGCCCTGTTATTTACTCTCTCTCTCTCTCTCTCTCTCTCTCTATATATATATATATATATATATATATATATATATATATATATATATATATATATATATATATATATATATATATGGGATGCTGAAATGGGGCACCAAGTTTCCTACTTTTGGATTGCTTTTAGATGCGTGCTAGTGCAATGGTATGGAAAGAAAGTCATTGACATGGATGAAAAATCTTACTCATGGATGGAAAATCTCACTCATAGAGCCTGGCTGCGTACATGTGTGGATTGTTTGTCTTTATTTGATTTTTTGGGTCGGTATTACCATGTGTGATCAATTGTCAAGTTCTTGTATGAACTATATGTTGACTAGTTGAGTGGAGAGGTTTGGAGTCCCTGAATAAAATCTCCACATGAGACTGATTGATTTGGTTTGTTGTTATCATGTACTCCTTTTTCTTGTGACTTCATAGAATCTATATTGTCAAATTTTTTAAAGTTTAACCACTAATAATTTTAAAACGGCCTCTTATGGCGCGATCGCATGGCTGCCAACATGATGCTAATGGCTTATTTGTCACTATTCATAAGTTTCGTCTTTTCTGAATTTTTGGCTTTTGTTGAGCTTTTTGCGGTTCTTTTTTCCGTATTTGTTTGTATTATACGTAATGGGCTAACATATTTTTATATTTTTAAATTTTTTAAATTTAATTATGCTAAATAAGCCTCTCATCACTCTGATGCTTTTTTCATTAGCTATAGTGCTTTTAGCCATAAGCCACGAGCTTCTCTGAACCGATCACCCCACCGAACCACGGGTTATCCGATCGCTTGCTGTGGTGAGTTGTGCCCCTCACGCTATGTACGCTTCGCTTTCGCTCTTTATGTAATGCAAGACATTTGCTTTGACGCCCTATTGTAATCCCCGCCCGACGAGATATATTTGAACTCGGTATTGTATTGTATGAATTTATTGTGTATGAAATGATGCAGCGTTGTATCTGTGAGCATTATCTACCGATTCAGGAATAATGCAGTATTATCACAGAGGATTTCAGGTTAGTAAACTTGGGGTCCGACATTGGAGCCGCCTACTTTTGTGGGCAAAGCTTATCTAACCAACACATACTTCCTATTTCGTTGCACTCATCTTTAGAAAGATGGGAACGTGCCATGACCAAATCCATGATGATTCTGTGATCCATACTCATCTCCAGATTTCAAATGTTCATCCATAACAAGTTTCAGGTCATTTGTTTTTAGGATGGAAAGTATGTGTAATCTAAAGAAATTTCCACATTCACATCTAAAAAGGGAGTATATAAACATAGAGAAAACAAGTTCGAACATACACATATAGTAAAGTAGTACCATCTTGAATAAAAAATTAGTATCTGTACGTATGGAAATGGGAGTATCTACACGTATGGAAAAGGAGTATACACAAGTGCATTAGGAAACAATATACTTCAAGCATATCAGTAGTACTTGAATAGCGGTATATATGTTTCAAAAGTGGTATATAATATGTACTTGAATAGTGGTATTGAGCATACTCTCTCGTTATTTTTTTTCAAAACAACGTACTCCCTAATTGAACAAGGTATATATGCTTGAAAAGTGGTACATAATATGTATTTGGACAGTGGTATTAAGCATACTCCCTCATTAATTGTTTTCTAACCGACATACTCCCTAATTGAATGAGGTATATATGCTTGAAAAGTGATATATAATATGTACTGGAACAGTGGTATTGATCATACTCCCTCGTTAATTTTTTCTTCCAAAAATGACATACTCCCTCGCTAATCAGTTGTACTAATACATTATTCTAACATGGTCCATACACTCAATTCTTGCTAGCGATACAATACAATGAAAGGCATATATATGCTAGCAAGTATGATCATACAAAAGCACATACTCCCTTGCAAGAAAAAGCTCCATACTCCAACGATGCGTATACTACTTTCTTTAACAAAATTTGTCTTTCCAAATGAACCATGCACCATCTAATTGCCTAAAATCTAGGAGATACATGCATGTATGAATTTTGAATTGGAGTTTTGCATAGCCATGCAGGCCTGGCCACAAATCCCGCTAGTAAACGCGAAACAGCCATGCATGCACGTGGCCGCAAATCCTGCAATTAGCCAAATCGGATGCCTCATTGTATGGGTTTGCTACCGGTGGTTCTTGTGCCCACAAACCCGATTGGCTGATTAATATCCCAAGGAAGATGGATGAAAGATAATATGGGTGTAATTACACCTGGGAGTAGGAAATAGGCGTTATATATATAGGACATTGAAATGGGATACCATGGTGTCTAGGCACCAAACCTCCTTGCTTTTGAATTACTGTTAGATGCGTGCTAATGCAATGGTATACAATATATCAGGCATGCGAAATCAATCATGGATGGAAAGTATCAATCACACTAGCACGCATCTAAAAGCAATCTAAAGACAGGGAAACTTGGTGCCTAAACACCATAGTGCCCTGTTATTTACTCTCTCTCTCTCTCTCTCTCTCTCTCTCTCTCTCTCTCTATATATATATATATATATATATATATATATATATATGGGATGCTGAAATGGGGCACCAAGTTTCCCTACTTTTGGATTGCTTTTAGATGCGTGCTAGTGCAATGGTATGGAAAGAAAGTCATTGACATGGATGAAAAATCTTACTCATGGATGGAAAATCTCACTCATAGAGCCTGGCTGCGTACATGTGTGGATTGTTTGTCTTTATTTGATTTTTTGGGTCGGTATTACCATGTGTGATCAATTGTCAAGTTCTTGTATGAACTATATGTTGACTAGTTGAGTGGAGAGGTTTGGAGTCCCTGAATAAAATCTCCACATGAGACTGATTGATTTGGTTTGTTGTTATCATGTACTCCTTTTTCTTGTGACTTCATAGAATCTATATTGTCAAATTTTTTAAAGTTTAACCACTAATAATTTTAAAACGGCCTCTTATGGCCGCGATCAGCATGGCTGCCCAACAGTGCTAATGGCTTATTTGTCACTATTCATAAGTTTCGTCTTTTTCTGAATTTTTGGCTTTTTGTTGAGCTTTTTTGCCGGTTCTTTTTTTCCGTATTTGTTTGTATTATACGTAATGGGCTAACATATTTTTTATATTTTTAAATTTTTTTAAATTTAATTATGCTAAATAAGCCTCTGTCAGCTACAGTGCTTTTTTCAGCTAGCTATAGTGCTTTTAGCCATAAGCCACGAGCTTTTCAGCCGAACCGATCACCCCTGGCTATCGGACACTCTCTCTTCTTTTATTTTGAATTTTCTTTGCGGGGTCTGAAACACATCGATTTTGTCTTTCTTTTAAGAGTCCAACTCCGACGTTGTCCAAGTAGTAGGAAGGACAAGAACATAGGCAACAGGACCTTTTGCTTTGCGTACAACGTAAAATGAAACATGTGATTTGCAAAGGTACGTATAGCCGGGCAATCGGCGATGTACACTAATATTCATCCCTCACTCATATGGCAGACAGCACTGATGCAAACTTTCAAGAACAGAAAAGGCTAGTACCATGTGAAACCCAGCCAGATTCACAAACCATGCGGCAGTTGGGTATCTCCTCATCAACTGCTAACTCCTACGAAAGTGAAGTTTCAGTAATTCACAGTAGCAAGTGAACGTGCTGGTGTTCTTCAGACAAGGGTCCTACTGTATTAACTACGAGTAAAAGATAAACATTTTACAACAAGGTGTTCCGTTGATTCACCTCAGGCTGTTTCATGCCCCACATGTGACAAACAAAAAATCATCACTATTTGGAAGCTGCAAATATGATGTAACCGCAATGACAATGAAATCAACCAAACACTAGCCCATGGTATCTTCTCCCACATAAACACACTGAAGAGAAAACCTCGCAGCAGTACTAGCACATGCACCAATTAGAAAAAATGAACAAATTGGTATCTTCACCGGTCACCTACACTACTCTGCAATTGCAGCTCAACAATCAGAGCAAACCTAAGCGGCGGACTAGGGGCATGTTTTTTAAGTCAAAAGCTGATGGTTTTTGGCTTTTGTTACAGTACCTAACTTTTAAACAGAGTATTTTCTCAAGACGGAGTCTGCAAGTAAAACAATCTACACGTTAAAAGCCCAACACCTGTACCAGCCAAAATCGCAAGTGAGTATATGTCTCTCCATAATCTGTACCGTAAACAGTCAAAATTTAAAAATTTCAGCCAAAAACCATAAACCGCAGCCGAAAAAAACAGGCCTCTAGACAAGACCAACATTGGCAGTCAGGGCCACACAAGACAGCAGTCGCTGGACATTGCAGCAGTTATTACATGGACCATTTCTGAAAGAAACATTTCTTGATTCCAAAACAGCATGTAGTTCATTTTCAAGAACAAAACGAATCGATAGACCTTCGAAAGAAGATAAACTCACTGCAAAATAGTGGCCAACCGTCAGTTGGAAGAACTCAAGGGCACAAAAATATGAAAAATCCCCATCTATTGCAAAGTCTGGACAGTAGTCCAGCGTATGACCAAAAGAGGATCATCTTACAAGATAGGCTATGCATAAGTGACTAATTAATGTAGGGATGTGGAATCGTCACCGCCATATTAGCGGAAGGGTTCCGGGGCAGCGAGGCTGTCCACGTCGCCCCGCCGCTCCGTTCGCCCGACGCGTGCCGCCGTCCTTTTGCGTACGGTCGGGAGACCCATTTCCCTTCTATTTTTCAGAAATTACGTAAAGGTCCTTTTTCCTCGCGAAAAGGTCCCTGCAAGTTTTTTAAAAAAATTTTAGATGGCGCCCCGTGGGTTTCCGAAGTTACATATAGGTCCTTATTTACTTACGTACAGGCCCTTACAGGTCCTCGGTTTTTTTACAAAAAAACCCTTTGATTTTCCTGGAATTACGCATGTGCCCTCGATTTTTTTAAATTAAACTCACTGCGAATTATCGTCTCTTTTACTTTGGTCCACACCGTAGCTAGCGCGGCGTGCGCCACGCTTATGTGGCTAGTACAACAATAGAACAGAACAAATTCAGAGGACAATGATATTCAGGTGAAACTGGAAACTTCTTATTCACAGTCTAAACTCTACACTTTCCACTTGGATTATCCGATCACAACCTACATGACAAATAACTGAATAAGTATGCCCACGTAATCTGGTTAAAGCAACAGAAAGTGGATAAACTCGTGTAGCTCATGCTTACTGCTTTTATTAGGGCGGTGGTGTCAGGCAAGTAAAACACTAGGTAAAATAGAATATATCGTACTTTTGACTATATAGAGATATCTTGTTTCAGACGAAACTACCATATAATAGAGCTGAAATGAATTAATATGTTTGGACAGTACAGCTTACTTCAGAAGTTAAGCAACACACATTCATTACATCCTAAATGGATGTTGTACAGTTCTGAATCGCGTACAGAAGAGATCTTAAGATCTTTCTCTTCTGGAAGAAATGTCGAAAGATTTTCCCCTAATGATAATCATTTGGAAACTGTGACAAGAATGCAAGGATGATGACGATACGACGAGAACATCCAAAAAGCAGTCATGTCATTAGGCATCTTGAACAGACAATCTCACCTCCTGTCCCTAGTGAAGATAGCAACAAGGATGAAAAGATGCCCTAGATCAAGACAATGATATCCAATTCAAGAACAATTGAACAAGCCGTAGGCCGAAGCACAACATTTTATTGAGTCGTTGCCGTAACATCTAAAACCTTCAGTAGGTTGTAAGTACAATAAAACACGCCACATTGAGTAGAATGGAATTCAAAGAAGTTACTGATTGCTACCAACAATTTAAGCGCCAAATATCCAAAATGTGTGTCTAAGCGACCAATAATTCTCTGGCTCATAATCCAAGATGCAACAGGAAGACGATCTTGAAAATGCAAGCCCAATGATATTTCCATTGCAACATTTCTAGATCTGCTCTATGTACAAAACAGCAACTTTGCTCTACAAACCCTCCTCTTTCTTGCTCTCTTAATTCATATATGAAACATCAAACAAAAGCAAACAGCTGCAGCTGTCCGACATCTAATGTAATATTCCCCAAGTGAAGCAAACATCATCTGGCGATTGCATCAGCATGCCCATCTTCTGATCTCCAGCTTGCGCTCCGGCTCCTCAAACGACGGGTGAACACTGAGCTCCTCTCCGACCTCGAGGACGAGGCTTGAGCATTGGTCGAATGGACATGCCTAAAGCATGCAAACATGTTGTGAAACAATCGTCTAATAATGCCCCTTTCCGACGAAAGGCTCCCTCTCGATGACCACGAGATCCTCCTTGGTGCGCCGCCATTGTTAAAACCTCCATCCACCTCGGTGTAGACAACTGGGAGCTCCCCCTCACCGGCCCTCCTCCCACCAGCGAACCTCCCAACAGCAAAGCCTCCCCCCGGAAGCCTCCAAATCGTCAACCCCACGGTCTCCTCCTCGGTCCCAGTCCCTGCATTGCTCCCGTGGTCATCTGCTCCTGAATCACTCGCTGGAGGCCGTGCCACCTCCGTGGGCATCTCATGCCGGCACACAGGGCACGAGTTGCGCAGCGCAAGCCATGGCAAGATGCAGTCCTGGTGGTAGATATGCTTGCACGGCATTTCCCTCGCCTCGGTACCTAGCTCGAAGGGCTCCTTGCAGACGGCGCAGTGGGAATCGGCGCCGACGTGGCACGCCGCGATGATGATGGTGGGCATGGATTGCACGGCGGCCTTGGACGCCGGGGGATTCTCGCACGGACGGACGACGCCGAAGCCGGCAGCCTCGATCTGGGCGAGCTGATCGAGGAGGCGCTCGAAGCCGGAGCCCATCAAGAAGTCGGACATGCTCTCCGGGAGGGGCGGAGGCCGGAGCCCGCGCCGTCGTCGTAGAAGAGCTCGAAGCTGCTCGTGGCACCGGGGACCTCGTCGTCGCCGGGGATGACCGGTGAGCTGCGGAGCACGATGACGGGGTTGTACGGCGAGCGGTCGCCGGAGGCGGCGGCGCGCCGGTTGCGGCGGGGGCGGAGCTCGTTCCCGTGGAGGGCGCGCGGCACGCCGCCGGGCTCCGCGCGGCGGCGGACGTAGGCGGAGACCGCGGCGCGGCGCTGCGGCCCGTCCATCTCCTCGAGGAAGCCGGCGTGGCAGTCGGGGCAGACGAGGCCGGCCTCCACCTGCGGCGCGGCGCGGACGAAGCGCCCGCAACTGTAGCACCAGTAGGACGGCGGCGAGGGCGCCTCCGGCGCCATGGTGGGTGAGGAGGAATCCATCAAGACACCCCGAAAAGCTAGCTAGCCTTGGGCTTTGACCAAAAGACGGCGCCTTGAAACTTGAGATCAAACCAAGAGATCACAAAAAAGAAGAAAAAAAGGATTTCCCCCCCGGTGGATCGGAGGTGATCCAGGCAGCGATAGAAGGGAGCAAAGGCGGGGGAAGCGAAACCCTAGAGGAGAGGAGAGGAGAGGAGAGGAGGAGGTGTGGGTGGGTGGGGGACGAAGCGGTGGCTCCCTCCCTTGCTTTTTAACCGGCCGGCGGCGAGGCGACTGTCTACTGGACTGGAGCGAGTCAATGGAAGGACCGGGCAAGGCTGGCTGGCTGGCGTAGTGGAGACGCACGCTTCTTTCCCCGTCAGCCTCACGCCGTTACGACGCTCCGTCCCGTCCATTTCTCTTTCTTTGTGACTGCACTCTTGCTCCGGTCCCACATACACCTCGTGTTTCCATAAGGTTGCCAAAATATCATTTTCATTACTAATTTTTATTATAATATATCTATAAAATCTAATATAATTATATAATATTACTAGTAGTGTGTCCGTGCTAACACTACGGTAAAATACAAAATAAAACAAAATTTGTAAAAAATAAAACGAACAATCAGATTCATTAAGATTCACGTCTCATATATTGTATAACCAAATATTTTTGTCACGTAATGAATGTCACATAACGACTGATCCTTTGAGGAGGCGACAACATCATTGGACTCACCCACCGACGACTTTCTCCATCCCCACATTGTTTAAACTTGAGGCTACAAAGAAAACAAACATTTTTGTCACATAAAGAAATATGAAACACAGTAAGGAAATAGGTGTTTCTGGACTATTTACTTACCACATCACCATGCTAGACGTCTTTATACACAATATTTTTGGTGCTCTTCCCTGAGGCATCTATTTCTTTCTTTGGTTTGGCCAAAATTCTTGTCGTTTGTCTTGATACACCCCCTGATAGCGCGACAAAAAGCTGTCCATGTGAGAAAACAGGCTCTGGAAGGTAGATGCCAACATTTACCCATCTGTTTGCATTCTCCCAGTGATCTTATCTATAATTGGCCAAGATGCCACTTTAATATCCGCCCATTTATCTCGGTACAGCTGTGTATGCTCTGCTGCAAGTTTTATTACTCTTTCCAGTCCTCTTAACTGTTGTGACTGAAACACCGAGATTTAGAAAGGAATATTAGAATTAAAATACAATATGAAACTATATATTAATCATTAAGCCCTACCGTAGTTTTGAGATCTCGACGGTCCGATAGTTCTCGTCCGAAAGAATCCAAGATATGTATCTCACATTTTTTAGCATTCACAACCGCTAGGTACCAGTGAAACTTCTCAATATTAATTGGAAGGAACACCTACACTAACAGAGTTTTATCTCAAATTTTTCTTCTATCTTTAAATTAACAAAATTAGCATCTGCATGATATTATATATATAATAATTATGGCATCGACAAGTTTACCATATCAGCGTGTAAATACTTTTCGACCCCCCCCCTTGTATAATCTACTTCATCTTTATAGTTCAATGCCACCTTAGGGTCTCCGTCACGTTTTAGCAAGCTGGAAATAAATGTATTTTCTAAATAAACATCTCCACCTTCTCTATGTCAGACGTGTTCTTCATGCCGGATACAATGAATATAAGCACTTAGGACCCGCAAATTTTTAATTTGACAAGAAAGAATTGAACCAGATATTTGGTATACATCAATCAATGCAAAAGACAGTCTTAAACATACTTACAGCGCCATTCACTTGCTCGCCGTCACGGAAAAGACAATCCATTTCATCTCTGTTTACCCAATTATTATCGATGTTGACGAGTACCCTTTTTTCTGGTGTTGCTTTCATGTATTCAATTATATCAGCATCTTCTTTTGTACACTCATAATCTACAGAGAAATTATTTTTATTATTAATTAATTCCCAAATAAGTAAAGAAGATACAATTGAAGACCACTTACCTTGAGGCAGGACTTTTGCATTGTTTGACTTCTTAGGTTTATTATGTCTGGATGATGCCTTCATTTGTGTGTTCAAGACTATCACTTCACATCCTCGTCAGCACGCTTCCTGTAGTCGTCTTGTTCTAGGTCAACTATTTGTCCGACATCGTCTTCAATCGGCCCTTCTGCTACATCCATGTTGATCGGGGAAACAGGCACCGATCGGCCCTTCGGTATACATGCACTAAATAATATGATAAGTCTTAAATTTAAGGATTAAATTGAAAACTTGCACAAATTATAATATAAATAGTTCAAACACTATACCAATAGTCTTAAATATACATAAAAGAGACTTACAATACTATTTGTCTGACTTTTTTGGCCTACGCTTTCTAACAAGGATTCGAGCCTGTCCAAACCGATCTACTTATCAAATTTTTTTATGAGCACTTGTTATCTTTCTCTAAAATCAATTTTTAATCTCTAATTAAATAAACGTAACAACGTATATCAATCTCTAATTAATTAAATAAATGGCCGTCAGGCAATGAACGATTCAAGGCTTGAAAACTGAAGTGGCAATGATTGATTATCATATCAGAAACTCGTAATGTAAGCGCGGGCACCATTTTTTGTGTACCTGATGGACGAAGTTCTCGAGCGTGCCGACGGAGGCTCCAACTTTCCTTCGGCTGGACGGCGTGGATGCCTGGACTCGTCGCTCGCCCACGGCCCACCGTGTTGCAGACGTGAGGCACAGAGGCAGAGAGCCGGCACGCAGCCGCACGCAGGCGGCAGGACCGCAGGATTCGGGATTTGCGGATGAGTCGGGTGACCGGTGACGCCTGACGCGAAGTCGCGATAACGTCGTCACGTCGAAGTCTCGAACCGAATGACTGGATTGCGGCCTTGCGGGTGACGGCGTCACGGCGACGCGAAGATGCGAAGTGAGAAGTTGCGATCGCTTGCGCCTTGCGGGTGACGGCGTGACGCGATTCGCGGCGCGAAGACCGGAAGACGTGAAGTCGCGATCGCGTGCGGTAGGCCCAGCCGAACCGTCAACGTCGGGTGGAGACGGGTATCGCGGGGTGGAGGCAGCGTCGGGGGCGTGTGCATGGGCGCGGGGTGGAGTTTTGGGTTCAATGATGTGCATGATCCGAATAATTTTGGTCTTAGGATCTTCAATGAGTAAGAGAAGAAGGCTTGAGGAGCGATCCAGGCCATTCATTTGTATGAAGTTGGATTACTTTGGCACACAAATCTGGGTGGACTTAGATTAGGCATGACTGTGGAGGTGGTTGAGGGGGTGGATTTAGTAAAGAAAATTTTGGTGTATTATAGAGGGGTAGAGATAAAAGTATTTTTCAAGACAAAATCTACGCATATAATTTTTATATATTTAAAAGATATCGATTGTAAAGTTTCACAAATAAGATTGTATGTATCCCAAAATGACATGCATTTATGATCAGAAGGAATATTATTTCACATTGTTTTCTTTTAACTTTTCTTTAGTTTTTTTAACGAAAGCGTCTATCTTCTTTTGAGTAAGATGTTTCCCTTTTTTTCTTCCTACTGTTTTTCTCAAAAAAATTAGAATGCTCTGGTAGAAAAGAGAGTGGACTATAGAGTCGTAGTTGTCTTAAAATAGTTTTGCCTTAAGCTGGTTCCAGCAACATCCAATTCAAATCTAAATAGGTGCCTAAAATTCCAACACAATCTATATATGACTCCATTCCAAACAGGGGCGGACCCACAGGGTATGCCCGGCATACCCTAGGGCCCAGCCGAACTTAGTACTCCACACGCCCGGCGCCTCCAGCCGATCCAGTCAATCTGCCGATTCGCCACCGCACACACACTTGGGCCAATACAACATTACAACAAAGTTGGGCCGAAAACAAAATTGTAGCAAAGCCCACCAAGAAATACCTAGAACTAAATCCCACATCAACAGCACATCAACAACACTTCATCCCCTTTCTAGATCCACCGAGCACGAGTAGACGAGGCCCGAGCAGGAGCAGCCGCCACCGTCGAGCCAGATCTCGCCGTCGCCGATCAGGAGGCTAGGACCAGCCTCCCGGCCGGCCGCCTAGCCCAAATTTGGAGAGTTACGGGCCTGCGGCCGCCTCCCCGCCAGATCTGGGGGCAGGACGCCCGACGCCACGCATGGAGCGTCGCCGCGCCGAGTAGGAGCCAAGACACAGGAGCAGCCGACCGGCTGGCCGCCTGCGGCCAGATCTCGCCGAGCTCCGAGGCACAAGAGGAGTGGGAGGCCGGACCGCCGGAGGAGAGCAGAGGCTGGGAGGGGAGGGGCTGGGGCCGGAGGGCACAGGGCGGAGGGAGAGGCGGAGACCGCGAGGCGCGAGAGCCGAGAGGGCGAGCGGGAAGCGACCAAGTGGATCTGGGGACTGGGCTGTGCGGCTGGCGAAGACGCGAGTGGAGTGGCCTGTGGTGCCAGCCGAGCCGAGTGCATTTTTATTATTGTCTTGTTGATTCGTCAGTCAGTTCGGTGGACACCACGATGATCGATCTGTTGACTGCTGGTTGTTGTTGTGTTGTGGTGTTGCCGATCGATTGCCGATAGTTGTCAAGACAAGAGCCAAGGGGCGGTGAATCTGGTATTCTGGTGTGGTGAACTGGTGATTTGCTGATTTTGTAGATATGAAACACAAATCTATACTTTAAATTTGTATAATTGTGATTAATTTAGTATTTTAATTTTATTTATTGTCATTTATTGATTTATAGAGTTGCAAGAAATGAAGAACTCTTTCCAGTTAGAGTTGCAAGAAATGAAGAACTCATTCCAGCAAGAAATGAAAGGCCTCGTACTTTCACTACTACTACTCAATCCTAATTACTAGTATGTTTCATCTTTTTTCAATCTTTATAACTATTCACAAATACAATTTCTGATTTCATCACTAAGTTTGCTAATTTTGGTGTGCAGACAACTGCTTACATATATTTATGGGTATTAGAAGGCATATTATCTATTACTAAGGTACAATCTTTGTTGTATTTTGTATTTTGACTATGTTTCTATTCTAATTATGTGTGATTTTGGATTGCAAAATATAGTTCACTTTATGTTTAGTGTGTTTATCTTTTGTACATTATGTCCCGCTAGAATATTAGTATGGTGTTTGAACTATTTATATTGTAATTTGTGCAAATTTCCAACTTAATCCTTGAATTTAAGACTTATCATATTATTTAGTGCCTGTATACCGAATTACGGTGCAAATTTTACAATTACTTACTGAATTGGCAAATGGTTTTACCGAATTGCATATGAAAATTTTGGTACGGCATACCCTTTGGTAAAATCCTGGGTCCGCCACTAATTTCCAAACAGCTTTTGAGTTATAACTTTTAGTTTTTAAAAATCAGAAACCATTTTGGATGTGTTAACTTCTTAATACAGTTTTTCTCTTGTTTTTCTTTTTTCCTTTGCATTATCTAAAGGATATGACTGTTTTTGTTTTCCTTTATTTTTTTAATCGAATGTTTTAATTAAAAGTTAATAATCGGTATAATATTATTTTAGTAAAAAAAACTAAAAACCGGCACCGTCCAAATTGAATAAGCCTATGTTTTAAAAGTAACTCCAGCATGGCCCCTACTTGAGCGCTCAAACCTCATATTTGAGGGCTTGAGGTAAAATAGAGGTCAAAGGGGCCCCTACTAGAGCCCTCAAATTTGAGGAGCCCTCAAATCACCCTCCCACCCTCATTCCTAGGGGCTCCCCACCCTCATTTTCTGTTTTTCCCGCACCGTGAAACTTCTCCCGCCTCGGCCAAAATTCCCGCCCGCCTCTTCCTCCCGTCCGCCGATCTCCCCGCACTTTGCATCTTTCCCGCCGCCCCTCCCCGCCGCATCTTTCCCCGCCGCCTCCCCCCCGCCTCCTCCTCGCCTCGCCCCTCGCCCGCCCGCCTCCTCATCTCGCCCGCCCGCCGCCTCGCCGCCCGCCTCCGCCGCTTCGCCGCCGCCTCGCTCCGCCCGCCGCGACGCTGCTGCCGCCAAAATCCGCCGCTTACTACTCGCCTCGCCGCCGCCTCCCTCGCGCTCTCGCCGCGCTCGCCACTCGCGCTCTTTTCCCGCCACTCCTCCTCGCCGTCTCTCCGCTTCCCCCCGCCCGCTCGCCTCGCCGACGCCGCCTGCCGCCGCCAAAATCCCCTCACCGACGCCCGTCGCCCGCCTCCCTCGCCGACGCCGTCCTTGCCCGAATGGATTTGTCAGGAGTGGGTCCCATGTGTCAGTGTGTGTGGAATGGATTTGAGGGCTTAGATTTGAGGGGTGCTGTTGGAGTAAAAGCAAAAAAATTGGACCTTTAAAAGTAGGGGAGCCCTCAAATGAAAAGTAGAGGTTTAGATTTGAGGGCTGCTGCTGAAGTTGCTCTGACGGTCCCATCTATGCTATGCCATGATCGAAGCGAAGCAAAGAAAATGGCATTGAGAGTGGACCGTGAAGATAACGGCGTGATGCAAAAGGAAGGCGCCGTGTGGTCGGGTTGAAAAGAAATGAACATGCGTTGGTGAGTGTAGCCAGCTCAGCCCAGGGCCCCACACGCCCGTGTTCCCTGCGCGTCGAATTATCGGTTCTAGCCCCCCGCTCGCTCGGGAGGAATTCTGAGCTAGCAGCGTGTTCCTCTGCCGTGTTTCCCCCTTTTTTTCTTCTCTCTCTCTCTCTCTCTCTCTCAGATCAAAATTCAAATAGCAGGTTGCAGTTCTTATTATGAACAAAAAAAAAATACGGAGTCAAGAGTTGGTAGGCAAACTTTGATAAGGTATGGTATGAATACGACTGCATATATAGTGGACTGAGTAAGTAAAGATAGTAGGCACAAAAGGACGACAATAACAATGTTGACGATGAGATGAAGTATATCAGTGTGGACGATTGCGGTTGCTTTCTTCGGCGTCTAGATGTGGCAGCTTATACGTGATTAAACTAAAACACAATACAGTACAAGCACAGAGGCGAAGAAGGTGATTAGTTTAATCATTCGTGCTTCGTGTGGGTCCTACCTAATCGCTCGTGCTCTCTGTGGACCCCGCGCCAGGCTTCAGTGGCAGCCCTGCTAGGCCCTGATCAATATAGCTTCAGCTTCTGGCTTCAGTTTATTTTTGCACTATTCATAAATTTCGTTTTTTTCTGAATTTTTGACTTTTTTTGGAGTTTTTTACCGGTTCTTTTTTTCCTTGTATTTGTTTACATTATACGTGATAGGCTAATATGTTTTTTCTATTTTTAAATTTTTTTAAATTTAATTATGGTAAATAAGTCTCTGTCAGCTACAGTGCTTTTTTCAGCCAGCTACAGTGTTTTCAGCCATGAGGCTTCCAGCCGAACCGATCACCACCTTAATTAGTTACTCGTCGGACAATCGGCACGGTTTTCAAAATACTATATCTATTATAACATACTTATGAATCCTAGTAAAACTATAATATCACCAAAATACTTTTCAAGATAAACTTATACATATGATTTTATACATACAATCTAAATATTTAAAAATACATCGATATATAGCCAACGTTTCGAAAGTTTAACTACATGTACACCAAAACGACATCCTTTTATTATTGGAGAGACTTACCAACCGGAATATTCTTTCCGTTCATGAATACATATTATTCTAGTTTAAAAAATTTATTTTTAAATGCATGTCATTCTATAATTTCGATATTTTTTTTTACCATTTTCCCTTATATACCCCTTGTCTTTGGCAGGTGGACCGAGCCCAAGTATAGGGTGGTTGACAGGTGGGGTCCACATGTCGTCTTGAGATATTGATTAAACTTGTTAAAAGACATAAACCATTGGTGGGTCCACATGTCATACATAGAAGGGGACCGGCTAGTTTATTTAAGGTTCTTAAGAGGAACCTGACAAGTCAAGCTCGCCAGTCAGGGGGACAAACAGTGGCGGACCGACCGGTGAGTCAGGGGGCTGGCGCCCACCCTACCTCTGGCCGGAGCCCGGGTACCCCCTAGCCCCTCTACCTCCGGCTGGGCGCCACGCCGCCAGCAGCCACCGCCCACCGCCATGCGCCGCCTGCGGCCATTCTCATTTCTCTCGGTGACGTTGAGGCCGAGGGCCGACGAGGCAACAAGCCAACATCAGCAATCCAACATAGTGCCGATTTGGGCCAAAAATAGCATTGCAGCAAAGTGTAAATGCCAAATTGGCAAAGCCCACAAAGAAACACATACCAGGCCAACGAAATGACCCAGAATCCCAGATTCAATTCGGACACCACAGCAACGGCAAAGCAGAAATTGATTTCATCCCCTTTCGGCTTCTCATCCTAAGGCCTGACTTGCGGAGGGCGGACCTTGCGGTTGGCGGCGCGAACGGGGGCACGGGGTGACGGGCGGCGTTGGTGGTGACTGGGCCGGTCGCCGGCAGCCGGTGGGGGCATCCGGCGTGTCTCCACCGGCCACCGCGCTCCCGGCTGCCTCCCCGCCAGATCTGGAGCGCCGCGCTGTCACGGCAAGAAATTACGGCAAGAAAGAAGAGAGCATAGAATATAAAGTGATGTGAGGAATGTATAAAGGTGGATAGGAAGGAGAGAGTCAGGTCTATAGAGGACTGAGTTCTGAAGTTTGAAGGTGTTTCTATGAAGAAGTCGCTGCCTGAAGCTTCTAAGTGATTAGGGACGGTCTGGATTGAAGAATGCCTCTTTGGGTGAAGATCAACGATGGAAGTGCCTGAATGCCTCTTCTAAGTGCAGCACCAGATGGGTGAAATGCAGAAACAAGTAACAGGTATGCAGGCCCAGATGAACAGAATGGAAGCATTGTTGCAGGGATTTGTTGGTTCTCAGATGCGGGCAATAGAGCAGAATATTGGGGTTAGCACTCACCACATGAGATAAGAAGAGGGAACAAAAACCCTACCTGAGCAGGTTCAACCGGGTGACTTGGAAATGGAGATGATGCGAAGGATCAAGGACTTGGGACAACTCAACCTTAACAGCACACATGGAGTTCATTTAAATGCTAGCCCAGAAGGTAACCTTTATTCCCCATCTACTGGTTATTCTGCTGTACCCAATGTTGGGCTCAGAACCAATTGCTACGTTCTACTCCTGCCTCCCCTACCTTGAACCATCTAAATTCCAACCATGGCCAACCATTTGCTAGGTAGTGGAACCCAAACCCTTAAGAACCCTATCATGTCAGGCAGTGGAATCCAAAAAACCCTACCAACGAGAGAGTTCACAATTTCTATAAGTCTATTGCTAAATGTCCCAAAATAGATTTCCCAAAGTTTGATGGTAGGGAACCTTTGGAATGGATTAGGCAAAGTGAGACCTATTTCACCATGGCTAACGTTCCAGATGAAGCTAAGTTCGACTTGGCACAAATCTATATGGTGGGAAGAGCAAATAGATGGCTCAGGAGTACTAGATTGATATGGAATCCACCCCCTTGCCCTAAATTTTGTGCTATGGTGTGTGATCGGTTTGCTCAACATGGTGGTTATGAGGTGTTGGAAAATTTCTATTCGGTAAAGCAGTATAATCTTTGTGTTTCGGATTATATTGACAAATTTGAGGAGCTCATGGCAGTGTACAAGAATGAGAACCCACTGCAAAATCATCATTTCTTTGTGAAGTGTTTTGTGAATGGGTTAAGGAATGACAGTAAGCATTACCTGGAACCTCTGAAGCCTCAAACTTTGTGTGAAGCATATTGGATGGCCACGGACATGGAAAAAGGGCCAGTGTCAGCGGCTAAAAGAGGAAATCATGCTATCAATGTGGGCCAAAACAAGAACGCTTACTCTGCTGCTTCTGCCAAGAGTAGACCTCAATCAGAATCAAATTATTCTAAGAAAGAAGCTACCTGTAAAACTTTTTGTTCCTGGAGTTTGTAGATATTGCGGTGGCAAGTGGTTTTTGGGGTACAAGTGTAAGCAGCACCAACATGTGAATCTAATACGGCCCACTCGTTAGCGGAACACAAGAAGTCAATGGCAGAGCATCAAAGTTTCGCTGACGAGTAGGTCCGTATTGTTAGCATCATATGTTGATGTAAAAAGTGTGGTTATGTGATAATATAGTATGATTCCTTAAAATACGGTTAAAAGTATAATTCTCTGATAATTTATACAGAATACGTGAATTTACTGGAAAAAGAAAAGGCAGGGCAGAGCGGATGATCCAGGCATGGCGACGGCACGGGGTCCGTCAAGTGGTTGGAGGGGGGGGCATCCGAATCTCGAAGAAATATCTCCAGTCCTAATCACCTCCGAGAGCGCCCCGAAAAGATGCGGGAATTACCATCGCGCCACCAAGAAAAGGGCGGGACGGACGGCGGCGATGCAAAAGCGCGGCAACCTAATCAAAAATATCCGGTCCACTTGTCATCCCGATCTGCGCTTTTTCCGCAATCACAACACTTTCCCCTCCGCTTCTCTCACCTCACCTCACCCGTCTCTTCTCACCCTCCGCCTCCGGTCACCGTCTTCCGCCGCCGCCGCCGCCGCCGATTAGAGCTAGAGCTAGAGCTATACCGAGCTGTCTACTCGTCGTGCGATGGTGGTCTCTTGATTGCTTAATTAGGAGGTGGTGGATTGCTTTCTAATTAATTAGGCAGGTTGGGGATGGGCGAGGCGGCGGACGACTACGACTTGGACATCCTCGGCGGCGGCGGGGGCAGCGAGCACGAGAGAGTCATGGAGTGGGAGACCGGCCTCCCCGGCGCGGACGATCTCACCCCGCTCTCCCAGCCGCTCGTCCCGCCCGGCCTGGCCGCCGCCTTCCGCATCCCGCCGGAGCCGGGCCGCACGCTGCTCGACGTGCACCGCGCCTCCGCCTCCACCGTCTCCCGCCTCGGGCGCGCGTCGTCCTCCTCCTCCGGCTCCTTCCCGGCGGCGCCGTCGTCGAAGGCGGCGGCCATGGACGACGCGGACTCATCGGCGGTGAAGCGGCCGCGGCTGGTGTGGACGCCGCAGCTGCACAAGCGGTTCGTGGACGTGGTGGCGCACCTGGGGATGAAGAAGGCGGTGCCCAAGATGATCATGCAGCTGATGAACGTGGAGGGGCTGACCCGCGAGAACGTGGCGAGCCACCTGCAGAAGTACCGGCTGTACGTGAAGCGGATGCAGGGCCTCTCCAACGAGGGGCCGTCGCCGTCCGACCACATCTTCGCCTCCACGCCGGTGCCGCAGAGCCTGCACGAGCCGCAGGTGCCCTACGCCGCCGCCATGTACCACCCGGTGCCCATGGGCATGGCCGGCTACGGCCACGGCGTCTCCTACCCGCCACGGTGACAAATAAAACCAAACCAGCGGATTAGATGCTCCGCCTGCCTGCCTGCCTGCGAGGTTTGTGCAGCGCCAAAATGGTGTGTTCCTGAGGAGGAGGAGGAGGAGCAACTGCGTATTCGCCATAACAAAGAGGAAATTAACACAAGTGTGTTGGTATCAATGTAGTATGCCGGTGTGCTGCTAAGCAAGCAAGCACATACTCCAGTCCAATATTATTCTATCTTTTTTGGGGCGAAATTGATGTGTTATACCCACCACATATTATTCACCTGTAACTTGGGGGTTGTGTGATGGGAGTTGGGATGGATACAACACATCTTTGTACCCTCATCTTCTTATCATGGTACTGCTCTACTGTACTGGTGCCATTGCAGAGCTTGCTCATGTGCACTGAATCTTCAGTCTAAGGACCGAGCAAGTTGTTGTGCAGAAACACCATGCTCCCCAAGCAGCATCCTTCTTTCCTTTGCAGGGAGTAATATATGATTTTGGAGTCAGGCGGACAGGACAATGTCGCAACATCCTTCCTTCACTGCCAAACGCACGCAGTTGATTCTCTGCGGCGATCACAGTAATTTATCTTAATACAAGCATAGATTCACTGGTTACACAGCCATATTGCATTGTTAACAGTCTGGATTTTCACATGTTCATAGGATCACCTCATTGAATCGAGCGTCAGTTTGTTTCTCGACAATCTGCTTCGAGCAGATCTGGATGTTAAAATGTATAGCGATGGATAACATTTGGGGGAATCGATTCTTTGCTTGCAAATGTCAACAGAAAAACGCTGTTCCCCCACCGCGTCGTCCGTGCCCAGCGTCCTGGTCGCGAGCGCGAAGCTGGGGGATGCGGGCACTGCTGGAGCAATGCTGCACTCCGTTGGCCTCAGGTGTGGCGTCTGTGCTGCTGGTGTCGTCGCGGGGGCTGTGCTGCGTAGCAGGTTCATGAGGAGACGGAGAAGAATGTGGCCACTTTTACGACTCTTGTTGTCTGCGGGTTCGCTGTAGGCAGAAGGCCTCGCTGAAAACCCCAAAAATTCAAAAGGATTTGGATTTACACTGTCAATCTGCAGTTTGTTGGAAGTGTATCATTTGCCACTCGATAAAATCACTTTTCCTTACTAGTCCGTAAAGTTACATGTACGAGAATCATTGCTTGATGTATTTACACTGTCAATCTGCAGTTTGTTGTGACTCTCTCTTTTTATATCTGTTCTGACCGTTGAAAAGCGTTCATTTGCTTTACAGATTTGTGATGATCTAGACACGAACAGTAGAAATTTTATGCACCTACACGTCATTTAGGCTAAAATTACCAACAGGACGTAACCTATATAGGGCTGTAACTACATCCAGAAGCATGTATAAAAATTGAACCGAACAGGGGATACACACGAACAGAGCACATCAAATGAGTATAGGTATATTGCAACATTCATCGGGAATTTGAAAATTTGAACCAAATATCTATTCGTTCGACTCACATTTTACCAGTAGACGCCTTAGAACCATAATACCACGACGATCTAGAATAGTTGTCAAATTCATGCTGGTACAAAACATGCAATTCCCACTACCTTATTCAGTTCTTGATCATTCAAAAGACTGACAACAACACTAAGCAGACTCTGACTTGGTGTAGATCCTTACAGTGACAGCCAAGCCCAATATCGCCAAGGGAACCAAAAACTGGAGGATCTTGATGACAAACTCCGGTGTCTTATCCTGGTTGTAGTGTGGTTGCTTGGGTGGAGTGTACTTCACCTTGGTGGGTATCGTGGTCGCGTCAATGTCACCGACGTGGTACTCATCCATCATCGCCCGAGCAGTGGTGCTGTGCCCCACATCCTCAAAATCATCGGTTGCATCCTTGGCTGCAATATTTTAAGTAGCTTTGTAAGCTGAACTCGCATTGGTTGCAATCTTATTTACCCAACAAGTATGCAACGGGACAGTACCAGTTGAAGACAGCAAGACATCATCACCTCCAGGGTGATCCTCCAAAAAATTGGTCACATTGTACACCTACGGAAGCACAATATATACTTCAGTGAGTTTGGTTTGTGGAAAGGATAAACTTTCTCATCATGTAAGGCCTTGTCAATATAAAAATAATGATGCTAGTAAGAAAGCGCAAGTCACTTTGGAACCATCACACACATCGTGTACAATTGTAACTGAGCTGTGAATCCTATGCAATAAAAGATGACAACAAGAACTGCACACTTAGATTACAAGGCCAATGTTATGTGGGGCAACCAGGTCTACCGCCGCCGCAAGGCATTAGGAGACCGGGAGTCCTAGTTGAGAGGGAGTTTGTTATTTCCTTAATAGTGGCAGATAAGGTTTCCTTAAATCTAGATAGCAGGTATTAGTCGGTTTGGTTTGTAAGGCCATATATATAGGCCATCAGTTCATGAATAAATCAATCAAGAATTAATCTCCCGTAATCCTCTGTTTGGCATCACGGCTCCGGGGAGGCGAGGCGGAAGACCTCGCCCTCCCGTCGAGCACTCTTATCAGCTGCGCAGCCGAGGGTTACCTGAGGCGGCCAACATCTTGGTATCAGACGTCCACGATCCTGTCCCTGAGCCCTCCGCGATGGCCGGCGCTGCTGCTTCGGATGATCTGAAGGCGACACTCTCCGACATTATCAATCGCCTGGAGGCCATGCGTGGCGACATCTCTGATTTGTCAAACCAGCAGCAAGCTCATCACCTGGCGATTCAACGCCTGGAGAAGTCACGCCATGATCCATCTCTTCAGCTGGGCGTGCGTGATGAGGAAAGCAGCGCCGCAGGGGCCGGCGGGCCTTTGTGCCGTGATGGGCGCTACGGGGGCGGAGACGCTCGTCCCGGAGATCGGCCTCCTAGATATCACAAATTGGATTTTCCTAAATACGACGGCAAAGGTGATCCACTGCCGTTCATCAATCGTTGTGAGCAATTCTTTCGCGGCTAGCGCACGCCGGAGGAAGAAAAAGTGTGGCTTGCTTCTTATCATCTCCTTGATTCGGCACAACAATGGTATATGCGCATTGAGCGCGACCAAGGCACTCCGACGTGGCGTCGCCGAATCGCTTAATCTCCACCGGACCGCCTTCGCCAGCTCGTTGGCGAGCTCGCCGCCGCGCGCACTACCACCGCCGCCGCCTATGCGAACGCTTCATTGATCTTACGCACGGCGGGACCACTCACGGAAGATCAACAGTGCGATTGTTCACCGTCGGCCTACAAGAACCGCTTAGCATCGATGTCCAACTCGGTTCCACAACACCTTGGAGGTGGCGATGAACTTGGCTCGAGCCTTTGAGCGCCGCGAGCAAATCACCGAGGAATTGGCGCGGCGCGCGCGCGCGCGCATCTTCCATGCTCCAATGACGATTCCGGCTTCCGGAATCGACGGGCCGCTTCCTCTTCTTGACTCGGTGCCACAAACGACTACGATCGCGGGCGAACGGTTCAAGGCTTACATCGATGAGATGGACGACCGACATCGTAAGGGCCTTTGTTTCAATTGTGATGAGCCTTATTCCGGAGGGCACTGTCGGGCGTGCAAGCGGCTTTTCTTCCTCGACTTAACCACCGCCGATCCAAGACGACGCAATGACGCGACCGAGTCACCACGGATATCGGCGATGGCAATGGCGGGTATTCGCGTTGCTGACACCATGCATCTCCGCGTCCAGATTGGTGCGGTCACGTTCACGACCTTTAATTGATTCCGCCACGCACAATTTCTTGTCCCGATCATGCGCGGCTCGCTTAGGCTCGCCCGTGGTATCGAAGTCGGTGATGGTGATTGTAGCCAATGGAGATCGGGTAACCGCCGGTGTTTTGCCCAAGACACGTTTGGTCATTGGCGACGAGACCTTCTGCACCGACTCTCACGTTCTTCAATGGCGGCTATGACTTGGTACTGGGTACACAATGGCTTGCCACGTTAGGGCCGATTCTTTGGGACTTCACCAAGCTTACCATGTCATTCTGGCACGGCGACCACCGGGTAAAATGGCACGGCTTGCCTACTGTTGACAAGGTGCCGTCGCGCACTGCGGCGTGCCTCAGCAGCGACCTCCTGGATGCCTTATTACTTGAGTTTGAAGATGTTTTCGCTGCTGCGTCGGCCTGCCACCACCTCGAGCACGGGACCATCGCATTCACATTCTGCCGGACAATGGGCGATCGCGATCGCGCCATATCGCTACCCCAACCGTCAAAAGGACGAGCCGAACGTCGATCTGCGTGAGATGATGGCCCAAGGTATTATTCGTCGAAGCTCCTCTGCTTTCTCTTCTCCGGTGTTACTTGTTAAGAAGAAGGATGGTTCTTGGCGTTTTTGCGTGGACTATCGGGCTCTCAATGATCGCACCGTCAAGGATAAATTTCCAATTCCGGTGGTTGAGGAACTCCTCGACGAACTACATGGAGCACATTTCTTTTCCAAGCTTGACCTTCGCTCGGGATATCATCAGGTGCGGATGCACCCGGCAGATATTGAGAAGACGGCATTTCGCACTCATGAGGGCCTCTATGAATTCTTGGTGATGCCTTTCGGATTGACAAACGCCCCGGCCACATTTCAAGCCCTTATGAATGAGGTACTTGGTCCATTTCTTCGCAAATTTGTATTGGTCTTCTTCGACGACATCTTGATCTATAGTCCATCATGGTCATCGCACCTCCAACATCTGCGTACCATCTTCTCCGTGTTGCGCGCCCACAAACTCTTCGCCAAGCGTTCCAAGTGCTCTTTTGGCGACAAGGAGGTGGCGTACTTAGGGCACGTGGTGTCCGCAGCTGGGGTCGCCATGGATGATTCCAAAGTCCGTAGTGTCCTCGAGTGGCCTCGACCCCGATCCACTCGGGCATTGCGTGGATTTCTGGGCCTCGCCGGGTACTACCGGAAGTTTCTCAAAAATTTTGGGGCTATCGCAGCACCACTTACGTCCCTGTTGCGGAAGGATGCATTTGTGTGGTCATCGGCCGCCGATCTGGCTTTCCAACACCTCAAGACGGGACTCACCACAGCGCCTGTTCTTCAATTACCAGACTTCACCCGCTCCTTTGTGGTAGAATGCGATGCGTCCGGCACAGGTTTTGGCGCAGTGCTCCATCAAGAAGGCGGCCCGATCGCTTACTTCAGCCGATCCATGGCACCACGTCATCACGGCCTCGCCGCCTACGAACGGGAGCTGATTGGCTTGGTCCAGGCCGTCCGTCACTGGCGGCCATATTTATGGGGTCGCCAATTTGTCGTCAAGACGGACCATTATAGTCTCAAGTATCTATTGGATCAGCGCCTCACCACGATTCCACAACATCACTGGGTTAGCAAGTTGCTCGGCTTCGACTTCGAGGTCATCTTCAAGCCGGGCCGTCAAAATCTTTGCTACGATGCTCTCTCAGCGTGAAACAGAGGATGCTGCTACTTGCGCCATATCGGGACCTACGTTTGACCTCATGACTGATGTCCGCGTGGCTAATGCGTCGGATCCGACCCTTATCTCGCTCCGGGAGCAAATTCAGTCCGGCTCTCTTCAGCAACCATGGGCCCTGACGGATGGGATGGTTTCTTTTCGACGTCGCCTGCACATTCCACCAGATTCTCCGCTGCTGCCCCGAGTGTTGGCCGCAGCACATGATGAGACGCATGAAGGAGCCCAGAAATCGCTTCACAGACTGCGGCGCGACTTTCACACGCCTGGAGACCGCCGTGTCATGCAGACATATGTACGGGGCTGCTTGGTCTGCCAACGCAACAAAACGGATCATCTTCAACCAGCCGGGTTACTTTTGCCCCTTGCTGTGCCGTCAGCCATCTGGGAAGACATACTTCGTCGAGGGCCTTCCGCGTGTCAATGGAAATCCGTTATCCTCACCATCGTGGGCGAGTTTTCCAAGCACGCACACTTCATCGCCTCGCCCATCCATACGATGCGGAATCGGTGGCCATCGCTTTACGCGAACATCGTCCGTCTTCACGGCATTCCAGCTTCTATCGTTTAAGCGAGACCGGTATTTACTTCGGCCTTTTGGAAAGCTTTATTTGAGGCTACGGGCACTAAGCTTCATATGAGTTCAGCATTTCACCCTCAATCGGACGGGCAATCAGAGGCTGTCAATAAGGTCATTGCTATGTATCTTCGTTGCTTCACGGGAGACCGGCCCCGCCAGTGGGTACGTTGGCTTCCATGGGCAGAGTACATTTATAACACATCATATCACTCTTCGTTGAGGGAGACTCCGTTTCGAGTTGTCTACGGCCGTGATCCGCCTTCTCTTCGTTCCTATGAGCATGGCAGTGTGCGGAATGCGGCGGTGGCCCAAGCTCTGGAGGAGCGCGATGCCTTCATCATGGATGTCCGCGCACGGCTGGAATTAGCGTAGCAGGTCGCCAAACAGCACTATGACAAGCGTCATCGGTCACTCTCGTTTCGGGTCGGCGATTGGGTGTGGCTGCGCGTACGCCACCGCGTGCCCGCGACCCTACCAGACGCTGTCAAAGGCAAGCTTCGACCTCGCTTTTATGGGCCATATCAAATCATGGAAGTGATTAATGAGGTGGCTTATCGGCTTCAGTTGCCAGCCGGTACGCGGCTTTATAATGTCTTTCATGTGGGCTTGCTCAAGCCGTTCATCGGGACACCGCCAACTTCTCCACCTCCTTTGCCGCCGGTGCACAATGGTGCTGCTCTGCCAATACCTGCCCGAGCGCTCCGGGTTCGCATGACCAATGGGGTACGTCAGATCCTCGTGCAGTGGGAGGGTGCACCAGCGTCGGATGCTTCGTGGGAAGACCTTCATGATTTCCAACATCGATATCCAGCATTCCAGCTCGAGGACGAGCTGATCCTCGAGGGAGGGAGAGATGTTATGTGGGGCAACCAGGTCTACCGCCGCCGCAAGGCATTAGGAGACCGGGAGTCCTAGTTGAGAGGGAGTTTGTTATTTCCTTAATAGTAGCAGATAAGGTTTCCTTAAATCTAGATAGCAGGTATTAGTCGGTTTGGTTTGTAAGGCCATATATATAGGCCATCAGTTCATGAATAAATCAATCAAGAATTAATCTCCTGTAATCCTCTGTTTGGCATCACGGCTCCGGGGAGGCGAGGCGGAAGACCTCGCCCTCCCGTCGAGCACTCTTATCAGCTGCGCAGCCGAGGGTTACCTGAGGCGGCTAACAGCCAAGCTTTTGGAATTGAGCCACCAAATATTTTAGACTGCATCAACATCTTCTGTAGAAAAGTGGGCTCCATGAAAATGGTAGATTACCAAAGGATGTTTAGGTGCATATACAGACAAACAGTACAATGGCAAAACTCAACAAGAAGGTAGGTACAGGCACATTAATTAGATGTACATTTACTACCATCTACAAAGCAGCATACTGATCAAATGTTTAATTCACCAAAGGTTCCAAGCGAGACAGGATCCCTAAAATGTCTAATGTTGTGAAGAGAGAAAAGTGAGGATGAAACAGTTAAGCACTATGTAACCTAATAAACCAAAATTACGGAGGGAGGGAGTCTGTTTGATCTAGTAAGCTCCCCTCAATAAAATTGAACTGCATCTTCCAATGCAAAGTTAAACAATTTCTGTTAAATTGAAACACAAGAGCACATCAGGCCTTCTTACCACTACTCGAGAAGAACCAAATTGAGCTGAATGAGATTAAGTTGACAAACTTGATTGTTTCTTTTGATCATCATCTGAATGATGAGATGCTTAACCCAGCATACTTCCTACTGTGTGTGTGAATGAATACTAGCACCATGGAATATGTTGGCATCACATTCGCATGGTCCTCAAGCTCCTAGGCAAATTGCAGGCAAGGCTCGGATCTGCTTAGATTCGATTCAGAAACAAACAACGAATCCCGGTAATACACCTCTGAAGACGATATCTGATAGAATCAGAAAGCACAGACATGACACCCATCAACAGTAACAACACATGAACATGAAACAGATAATCCGCCAAGTGGTGCGTACTTTTCGGCTGTGTCCAATGACTTTTAGCCCTAGCAAGCGTTTGTACAAATAAACTAAATGTCGACAAGCTAATAAGCTGCTTTGAAAAAATTATTATGATAAACTGCTTATCCAGATAAGCTACTTTGAAACGGTATTATATGTGTTCCATTTGTTTGTTTGTTTGGGGAAGCTACAAACCATAAGCCAAAAAGAATACCAGAAATAAATCGAACGAGACATGTAGAATCTCAAAAGCGAAGCTTGTTTGTTGCCAGAGCTTTTACCGTACCAAGCCTAAACACCAGTACTGTACCACACTACCCAGCAGAATCATGAATCTAGTAGCGAAATTAAGGGCAGGAGCGTGAAATTCCAACCCAAATCATGGGTTGAGTGAGGGCGGGGGTTACAATCCAGAAAATAAGTACGAAGCATCTGATTCCTTAGGGGGGCTGGGGGTTGGAATTCCCAACAAGAGAAGAAAAGGAGGCACTGGACTGGATCTTGAGAATAGAGTAGGGGAATAAGACATGGCAAGGCAATCCTGAGAGAGAAAGAAAGAAAGAAAGAAAGAAAGAAAGAAAGAATGGGGGAACCTTGCCGCCGATGATGAGCCAGCAGTCGTCCTTGGTGTTGTGCTTGGCGACCTCCTCGAGGGTGAACACCTTCTTCGACATCTTCCGTCCGTCTGTCCGTCCCCTCTCTCCTTCCTTCTCTCGATCGAGGGAGGACTTGGTGGGATGGATGGATTTGCGTTGTGTCTGAGACGGGGAAGAGAGAGAAGAGAGATTGAGAGTTTTGGGCTGTGGCCTCGGATCCAACGAAACGAAAGCTTACCAGACCAGTAAAGGTTAAAAGGAAGGGCCCACGAGTCATATTCAGGTCTTGGTAGCAGTATTGAGTCACCTACCGCGGCCGGCCACCCACCCTACCTGCCTGGAAAATAAAACCATTTCATATGCGGTCAGGAAACCCGTACACGTCTTTCCGTCTGTTACCTTAACATAAATAGAGCACACACTTCTAAACCTTTTATGATTAATATAGATATAGATCCCTTCTTTTTAGTTTGTGATATATAATTTTGTTCAAACAAATAAGTGATATAATTTTTTATTGTCTTTTCGAAATGATTTATTGTCATTTTATTCGTTTAAATAAACACTCATGTTAGAATTAAAAGTCATCAACTATAACTGAAAATAACTCAACCATATTCTTCACCTTCAACTCAAAAAACCATTTGCCTTACATTCCAAAATATCCAAATAAGTGCAAATCACGTCATGAGTTTGATTTCGGTTTTGCGTGACGTGGCTGCCGCATCTTTAATTTTGCCATGTTGTTTGAGGATAATGTGATAGACTAACGCGGTGATATTAGATCGTGTTTATCCTCCGGACTAATAGTAGTAACTTCGTCCATCCATTATGCCTTTACTAATAAGTTGCAACTATTCACACTACCTCTTCTAGGTTGCGAGCGTCGTGCTATGTAACTGGTTGTGGGTTGCCATCTTTTGTGGTTGAAATTTCGCTTCAGCGCATTTTCTTTTCTTTTTGATAATTCTGGTGCTACACCTTAGCAGTACTGTAGCTTAAGTTCTCTATAATTGTGGACTTCGTTTAATGCCCCTATATACGATACGAGCGAGGATTTAGTCCCGTCACTTTCCAGATGACCATGTTGCATTGGCTTAAGGTCCTGTTTGTTTCCACTTAAGATTATTATAATCTAGCTTATAAATCATAAGTGAAAACAAACAGCCTAGATTATAAGGTAACTTATTATAATCTAATAGCCTAGATTATTGTAATCTAATAAGCTCAAAAAAGGAGTTTATTTCAGCTTATAGATCCACCTTTTATCTTAATGACCATAAAACTTTAGGAATATTACTCACTTTTGCCATTCATCCAACCCCCAACTCCCGTGCCTCTCTCTCCCAGGGCATTGTAGTCTTTAAACATTCGAATACAACAATTCATAACTCTGATAATCCAGCCTGCCAAACACCTGACAGCTTATTTCCCACCAGCTTATTATAAGCTAGCTTATATAATCCCCACCTATAAGCTAGATTATAATAATCTTAAGTGGAAACAAACAAGGCCTAAGCTCTTGCATTCAAGCACTTGGATGGTTGCCGTTCAATTCCTTTTCTGAGCTTGTGTAGCAGTATTAATTGGGCGTTGCTGTAAGGAAATTGACAAGGTAATGAGAAGAGAAGACATGCAACAGGGGACGAGAGAAAAAAAACAGAGAAGAAAAGCTATGCATGTATGCATTCATGGCCAAAAACTGAACTGATGTTAATCAACAGCAAGTAATGAAGCAAATCCTCCAATGTTTGCGTCAGTCACGACACACGCACTTTCTTGTTATTACAAACGATAGAAACCTCCAAGGATTATTAATTACATCCTTCGTCTTCCCCACCAGGGAAAAACGAAGCAAAGAAAGAAACAATTTCGAAATGTCAAAGGGGAAGAAGAGGGACAAAGCAAGTGAGACACGTACGATCGCTTCCAAATACAGATTTAACGCTTCGCTTTCGCTGTTGGATTCAACAGAAGATTGGAAGGAAACCCCTAAAAAAGTAAGTTGCTGTTGCTTTCCGTTCGTGCTTCTTGACAGGGCAAGGGAGTTGCTGTTACTTAGTACAAGCTGCTAGGTAGGTGGACGTTCTTGGTTGGGTAGGAAGCCATCTTGTTGATGCCGCAGAGGCCCTCGTGCTTGCCTGTGCCCCTCTTCATGCGGATGTACCCCTTCTCACCCCAGTGCGCGCCCCACGAGTTCTTCACGATGATGTAGTCGTGGCCGTGGCCCGCCGCCGTCCCGTATCCGACCGCCGTCACCCCGTGATCCAGCTCCGTCCCGCATGGACCATCAAACACTCCCTGCACGCGCGCGCGGCAGAAGAAAAAAAAAGAAGCTACCTTAATTTTCATGCTTGTTCATAGATAGACAGATTTCCAGCGCGCATTGCGAACTAGCCATATCAAACGAAATACTACTTCGGGTAAGGAAGAACAGCTATCAGCGATCAGTGCTCACCCCGCTGTAGAACTGCAAGTTCGTGCCTGAAGCCTCGATGGCAACGCTGACAGGCTGGTGCGCAAGGGCTTTCAGCAGAGCCTGCTCGTTGTTCCTCGGCACATCCTCGTACCCCGTGATTGTTACGACATCGTCTTCAGACTGAAGATTAATTGTGACAAACCATAGAAATATTGACTGAGCATCGTAAATCAAATTGATATCCGTGTCTGATGAGTGCGTTTACCGATCTGATAAGGCATCGCATGCAGATTAAGGCATTATATATATGCATGTGTGTGTGTGTGTGACCAAGAGTCCCAAACGAGTAGCTAGTCTGTGCTTAGCTTAATCAATTACCCTCTTCCGTTCGCAGGTGCCTTCCTCCATGAGGTAGGGGTAGTCCTCCTCGGTGTGCAGGCCGCCGTTTGCGGCGATGTACTTGAAGGCATAGTCCATTAACCCTCCGTTGCAGCCATTGTTGCCATCCGTGTCGCAGTCGATCAGCTCCTGTTCAGACAGAGCCGTCAGGTTGCCTGTCACAATCTGGTTTATGCCCTCCACTGCTGCCACTGTCGAGAATGCCCAGCAGCTACCTGCATTTGTTTTTTGTTGCAACAAGACATGAAAATCAACCAGCTGATCATTCTTCCACAGTATTTTTCTTCTTCTTCAGAAAACCGATTGATACTTAAGTCTACAGGATCAGTTTCTGCATGCAGGCTTAGGGCCTGTTTGTTTCAGCTGTAGATTCTGAGAAGTAGCTGGTGAGTATCCAGCTAGTCAGAATCTGGAGAAGCTGGATAACCCCAACTTCTGGCTACTAGTTCATTTTCTGGATTTTGTAGCTTCTGGCTACTTAGAATTTGGATGAAAATCTGGACTGTTTGGGGGAGCTGCAGATTCTGAGAGTAGCTGCAGCTGCCAGAAGCTGAAACAAATAGGCCCTTAGTTGCTTACCACACTGGCCCTGGTTCTTGACGTCGGTGACTGCACCCTTCTTCCTCCAGTCCACATCCTTTGGCAAATCCACCACATCCTCATACCTGAAGTTTGAGGAGACCGCGTCCCTGCTCCTCGGCAAATCGGTCCTCACACCGAGGTACATCGCCTTGAACTCGTCGTGCGTCAGGTCGGCGAACTCATTCAGACCAAGCCAGTAATTGCTCACCTTCTTGTTGGTTTCATCAATGTGTTTCAGGTTGTCCTTGAAAACCTCAAACCTCTTGAGCTTCTCCTCAAAGCTTGCATACGCCTTCCCGTACTTGGAAAGCCACTTCTCGAAGAGCTCGATGATCCTGTCGTGCGAGACCAGGTCTTCCTCAGAGTAACCCACAATGGAGAAGTCGCTGGGGCGAGCTAGGCATGCGCCAATGCAAAGGAGGAGGAGAGCAAGGGAGAGCTGCAAAGGAGCAGAAGCCATGCGGCTTTTTAGAAGAAAGAATTAAGAGAGGAAAGAGCTTGAGGTGCTGATGCATGGTGTAGCGAGAGGATGCATGTATATATAGGTTTGCTAAGCTTCTTGCTGCAAAGCAAAGGTATTGGGAAAATTTCTTACAGGGTGTAGGATGAATCATGCCAGAGCTTTAAGCATTAGTCTCAGATCTGGTTCGTGAGACTTTGCTTTTAAGCATGCAAGCTGGGTGCAGAAAGGGGCATTGTTATTATCTAAAGCAAGCCTGCGCCTTAAGTATTGTATGTGAGTTCTGAAGAATTGCATGTGCAAGCATGCTTCTCAAGCAAACTGCACATGGAAATTAAGAACCTTCAGATGGGATTTTTATTTTTGAGGGCAAACTTCATGTGCAACAATTAACCATTTTTTGTCAGACATCATTTCATACCTGCATACAAAATGCAAACCTGTATAAAAATGGTACGGTATGGACATTGCTTCTGTAACGCCCCGTTTCCAGGGGTACCAGGACTCGGCGTCTCGCAACTACCCAAACCTGGCCAGTTACGGAGTGTCGAGCAAGAGAATATCACAATAGAACATGCATACAACAAAAGAGCCTATTTATATTACAACATAAGGTTTACCAACCAGTTTTACTACAGCGGGCGTGCAAGCCCGAAATTTATTACAAAACACAAATCACTAGGAGGCTCGAGTGCGATCAAGACCTAGAACCATGAATCCTCACTGAAGAACGGTTCTTTTGGGGCAACCACGACTGCTAGGTCTTCACCAGCTTCTTGATGTTCTGAAGGGGTTTAGCAAGCCGTGAGCATAACAGATCAACAAGTCACAGGGGAAAAACTCTAATTTAGCTAATTGCACGGATCACCAAAGGATAGAAGTATACTTGTTTTATTAATTTGAGTGGATGCACTTTTATTTGTAAACACTTTTGAAAACCTAAAACCAAAGACTACTCCTTAAGATTAGGGGGGTTCTTTTAAAGTTGATTATCCAACTACTCAGTTTAAAACACTTGTGAAAACTACTTATGCCTCGCTGCTGGAATCACCTAATAGACACAGCTCCATTAACCAGGAGCACGTCGTATTCAAATACCATTTAATTGACTCTGCAGAGTTGCTCAACTTTACCCACAAGTATTCTTAACCCTCATGACTGAGTTAAGGAACCAGGTCGTTTCACTGCTCAATCCTTTGTATATAGGGATGCAAACGGATTGAATACGGATGGATAATGTCTCTACCATATTTGTTTTCATATTTTTTCTCGGATGCGGATACGAATACGGATACCTCGGATACGAATACAAATACGAATAATATCGAATACAGATACAGAGCGAATACGAATTGAAACGAATACGATCACGAATATTTATCGGAACATGAAAAACCCCTTAAACTATATATCCAAATCAATGGAAACACATAAATAGTTTATCTTGTCAAAGCATTCATGAAATGTAAACAAGCATAAGTATTTTTATCCACAATAGTCATACCGTTGTATAGATTTTAAATCTTCAAGTGGCAGTTAATTTTTTCTAAAGTTCTAAATAATTCTTAATGGATTTCTACTATTTACATGTGACTAATAAATTAATTAAGTGCTTAAATTTGCATCAAAATGATTTAAACGGGAGTACATCAATTAATCGGTACAAATTTTAATCCACTGACAATATTAAATTTATTTTTTAATAAACATAAATATTTTGCTAGTGGTGTTTGTAATTTAATATGACTAAGAAACCTAATGCCTAATGGTAATAGAGGCTTATGGCTTGGTTGGGTTAGTAGGCTGGTGGCAGGGGAGATGAGAGAGGCTGACTTGGGCTGGGCAATGTTGGGCTGAAATTCCGGATATCCGTTTTCGTATTATCAGGATTCTTGGGTTGTCCCAAAAGGCTTACCTTAGAAATGTTTTAAAATGATTATCTATAGAAAATAGCAAGCCTGTTAAAATACCTATTGTGAAGGGAACTAAACTCAGTGAGGAATTATATCCAAACACTACTGAGGAAAAAGCTAGAATGAATGAAATTCCTTATTCTTCAGCTTTAGGATGTCTTATGTATGCTATGTTATTCACACAGCCTGACCTTAGCCATGCAATTGAAATTCTTAGTAGATATCAAAAGAATCATGAAAAAGAGCATTAGAATCAAATCAAATATATATTGTGTTATGTCAAAGGAACTACGGATTATTCATTATGTTTTAATGGTCATAATCTTCAGCTGCAAGGTTATACTGATGCTGATTGGCAAGGGGATTTGGATGACCGAAAATCAACTTTTGGTTATCTATTTACTTTGGCAGGAGGTACTATTTCTTGGTACAATAGGAAACAGGATTCAGTTACTCTCTCTTCCATGGAAGCTGAATACATTGCTGCATCTGAAGCAGCAAAGGAAGGTATATGGCTGAGGGAATTTCTTGCATCACTTAAAGTCGTGGAAAGTGCATCACAACATGTCACTATTTTTTTTGTGATAATCAGGCAGCGATCAAGGTCTCAAATGATCCTAAATTTCATAGCAAAAGTAAACACATTGAAGAAAGATATCACTATATTCGTGATGCAATAAATAGACTCAAGACTGTTCGTTTAGTTTATTTGCCTAGCATTGATATGGTTGCAGATCCACTGACTAAACCAATTAGTCAGAAATTATTTTCTAAGCATGTTAAAGACATGTGACCTCGGTTTATTAATTGAAATATTTTCAGCCAAGTGGGAGATGTTGGGATTTTTATGTGGCTTTTAATATTTATTATGGTTATTGTCTATTTTACTCAATGTGGAATTATTCATATTATCGATGTAAGTGATAGGAAATATTTTGATGCGGAATTTAACTCGAGGAAATTAATACTCGAAGTGCCGAGGACGGCTGTGCTGAAATATGGTAGACATGTTAATTAAGATCAAGTCTACTGGAATTTAATATGCATGCATTTGTTTAACCCAGGCACAACACAGGACAGAATAGCTGGGTTTGTTTTGCAGGATCGGATCTACAGGCTATTGACCCATATAATTAGATTGGAATTGATCTCATAAACAATGTGATCATGGCACATGACTCACACATGTGTGCTTGGGACTAATATATTTTAGACTCATAAAACTGTCATGTCTGATCGTGGTTGGTGACATGGTTCAGGAGTCTCACGGGATACTGGAAACAGGTGAGTCATTTTATAACACCTGGAAGTGGAGTCTATAAATAGGTCTCTACCCTCTAGCTTTATTATACATTGTGAGCAGCACCACGAATAAGACAGAGAAAGAGAGGGTAGATAAAAAAACCTCCACAAAAATTAATCCAGAGTTTAGAAAGAAACCCAACAGACTTCCCTTAAAATAATCGATTAAGACTGTCCCAACTCCCAATCTTATACGTGTGCTTCAGTGCGTGCAGACCAGTTAACTACGTCATGCAGTTTTTCCGTCCATGTCTAACCTGGAAAGAGCGTTTGTTGACATCATGACATACAGCCAGTTTAATTAATTATTAATTACACCAGTAATGGTCTTTTACACAATATATATACACACACACATAAAACTTAATCTCTCCGATGACGTACGTACGAACAATGGACCATGCTCGATCTGCTCGATTTGACTATATATATACACACACACACACAATATATATACACACACACATAAAACTTAATCTTAATTACCTGAGATTTGACTATCCCAGAAGCTAATATATATGTGATCTGCTCGATCGAACCATGCACGATATATCGATGTCCGATAATTTCTCCAAACTAATCTATAATATATATATATCGGTATAGCTTTGCCGTATCTGACTGGGTCATGGCGCCCCCCATGGTTGATTTTTATAGCCCAGCTCTGAAAAATCATACCTTCTCGATCGCGCGATCTCTATTTATGCTCTTCGCTTTCAAGCACCAGTCCATGATCATCTTACAAATATAATGATGTTATAGTTATCTTAAGCCTTATAACCTACATGTCATGGCTTCAGACCACTGAGAATTCCGATTTATAAATAAATTCTAATAATTCTAGTCCATAACCTACCAACTTCTGATAATAGCCGCGGCTACGCTACGATCGACTTGCGTTGCAAAAATTAACTTGTAGAGAAATGAGATAGATGTGTGGCAAGCTAGGTCGATTTGTTCTCAACTGTAAGGACGAGCTTTGACCATGTGTGGTCTGAATTTTCAGCTTGGCTACTTATTTAGGCTTTTTATGACTTATGATTTATTTTTACTGTTTGAAACTTATTTTATACTGTAACAACTGATAGTATTTTGGTGTAATTAAATTTAAAAAAAACTAAAAATAGAAAAATATGTTAGATTATCACGAACAAGACAAAAGAATATGAGAAAAAAATAAAAAAAACCCAAAAAATAGCTATAAAGTTAGAAAAAAAATTTAAATTAAGAAATAGTGAATTAAAAATCAAAAACTAAAACCCAAACAAGCAAGGTAAGGTTAGGAATAGATTCAGTGAGCAAAGTCAAACGCGCACGCGTACGTTGATTTTTATTAGTTAGCGATCAGCGTGTTGGACGATTAGTATACGTACGGAGAAGAAGAAATGGATTTTTCAAACAGCGACGCCGGCTTGCATCAAAAATCTTTTTTTTTCTTTTGTACGTACACGTGGCGGTCGGTATTTTTTTCTTTCTTAATTTTGATTTAGAGAAAATGTACTCGTGCTGCGGAGATGGGCTGCATGCAGGCATGGAACGGAACAAATTAATGTAACGCACGCAGTATTTGTTGCTCTTTAAATACTTCACCGGTTACAAATAAATAGACGTCGCTTTTGATATACATGGTCTCATCAAAACACAAACTTGACTACTGATTTCTATTATAACATATTTATAAAACTCAAAACAATTATAGTACTAGAAAAAGTATTTTTCGAGGTAAATCTATATATATACGATCTCCAGACATCTAATTAACATATTTAAAAAATAGTAATAGTTAAAGTTTTAAATGTTTAATTACAGGTATAACCAAAACATAACACGTATATTTGTGCGTACCTCGCGATCGGTTTCCTTTCTTCCGTCGTCTTCCATCTCCTCCTTCCCCCCCTATTTCTTCCCATCTTTTGTTCCCCCTTGCACGCACGCACGCGTAGGAGGAAGGCATCCATTCCCTTCCCCCACGCGCACACCTACGCTACGCGTGCGCCGCGGATTCTTCTAGGGTTTCTCCTCCGCCGCGCCGGGGGTCCATCCATCGCGCCGGATTCCAGGTTTAATTCGCCAACACCCTCCTCGCTCGATCCCCCTTTACATTCGCTTGTTTCAATTCTCGCAAGCTCTTGATTGGCCAGGGTCCTGGGCTACCAGATTTCATCTCAGGGGGGAATTTTTCCTCTCTTTTTTTACCCTCCGTTTTCTCCAATTCCATTGCTGCGATTTACTCTCTCTCTCTCTCTCTCTCTCTCTCTCTCTCATTAATTGTGCGTCGACTAATTCGATCACAAAATTCTGTGCGGGATTAGGAGATTGTGTTGCGCACTTGCAACGATCTCTTTTTTATTTTTCCTTCTTGAGGGGGCAGTACTATAGTTATTAATACTAGAGTTAGGGTTTCCCCTCTCAGTGAGACAGGCCAAATCGATTCGTGTGTGAGTAGGCTGCAACTTTAGAGCTTGCTAATTTCTCCAAGCATCCTCTTTAATTAATCGATGAATCAAGTGTACGGGGACCTCTGATTAATGCCTCAAATACACACGGCAATCACCAATAATTGCCTTTTTTTTTTGTGGGGGCTTCGCATGCCCATGTGAAGTTTCCACCTTGCATGGGCAAAATCTGTCGCCTATGTTCACACATGGCCTTCCCAGAAATCATGGCAAAACCAATAACTTGACAACTCAAAGCTAGAAAATGTCTAATTACTAGTAAATAGTTGGCAACAGATGTGGAGTTCTGGCCTTCTGTTTCTTTCCGTTAGTTACAATTCTAATGCGATTTTAGTTCAGGTGCCTTGTGACTATTACGCAACTATGGCCTGCTTATTTTCGTAATAGGTATCACTGTCTTTCAGGTCTGCCTTTCGTTGGTGTATATAACGCTCCAGCTACCATCATTATGTTCTCATTGAGCAATGTGTAGCAGTTTCTACTCACAAAACTCAAGCACCTATAATTATACTGGTATACTACACAATGGCAAAACTTCCAATAGCTGGTCGCAGGTTTGTACGCCTTCCTTTTTCTTGTTATCTATTGTTCACTATGCTACCCTTTGTTGATCCTTCCTTCTCTTGGCGCCCATGCAGTGCACCTAGGAAACCCAACGGAAGCATGAGGCTTATTGTAGTAACAATTGTTGGGGTGGTGTTTGGTTTCTTTATTGGAATCTCATTCCCAACAGTTAGCATAACAAAGGTATGGACAGTGTTTGTTGACATACTACAGTTACTGCACTGATGCGATATTATTTCAACAAGTTAACTTATTTCTGTTCGAAAATGTGGCAGCTTCACTTCCCTTCTAGCATTGTTTCCTACATAGAAGACAAGAACTCAGGACTAACAGCTCAAGCTATACTTAACCATGCTTGGACTGCTGCTAGAAACGCAAGGGGAAATGGTTCTGAACCAAATACAAACACTACCATGAAGGTAGGATGCCGTGTTCTTGCTGAATTCTTCAATTGTAACTTCATTTCTGCATTTCTCAGTTATTATCTTGTTTATATATCCTTACTATCTGTTAGAGATACACCAGACCTCAACTTTTCCCCCCTCCAAACTTTTGCGTTGCCTGAGAATAAATTCTTTCCTTGTAATGACAGCATCGATAAGAATTATGTCTTTTAACTTTTTTTGTAATCAATCTTTTCTTTTTGGTGTGCTTGTTAAGTCTAAGAACAACCTTGCTTGATAAATTTCTAGATATATGTGCCAACAAACCCCAGGGGTGCAGAGAGCCTAGCACCTGGTATCGTTGTACCAGAGTCTGATTTTCATCAGCGCAGGTTATGGGGAAACCCAGATGAGGTAACTGTTCAGCTTATCTCAAATAATTGGTGTATGCTTGCTCCTTGTTATCTTGTAAATTCTTATGCCTGTGTATTCCTCACACAATTTTTTTTCAATGATGATTTTTCTTGCACAATTGATGCATGCTGTCATATACTGGAGATTTGAGTGCTGTTATGAATTCCAATCTCATTATCTCTTCATTTTATATAAATGTTCTGACTTGTGTTATTTGCCACATTTCCTTGCTGATTTTTAAAACCAATTTTTGTATTCTGGCTTTCATTTTTCATCAAAGTTAGTTAACGGCATCTTAATTTCTGCGCTCTGACCTTTATGGTTCATCAAAGTTAACCTTAGTGTTCGAGTTAACCCTGACAAGTTTAATAACTTGTGTATTTGTTTCTCGCTGATGTTGATATTTTAATTCGCAGGACCTACCCTTCAAGCCGAAGTACCTTGTTACTTTCACTGTTGGAATTTCACAGAAAGAAAACATAAATAGGGCAGTCAAGAAGGTAATTTCTTGATAAAATTAAGCTTTATTGTACATCTGAAATTACTCTCACATCCAAGGTTGTATTGTCAAACTATGGCTGTTTACTTTTTTCTTTACATTTATGCCTGACATGAAATTGTAACTTGGTGAATTTTCTAATTGTTTTATTTTTTTGGTTGTTGCAGTTCTCTGATAATTTTGCTATTCTATTATTTCACTACGATGGCCGGGTGAGTGAATGGGATGAATTTGAGTGGTCAAAGCGAGCTATCCATATAAGTGTCCGAAAACAAGCGAAATGGTGTGCTCTCTGGTGCTTTGGTTTTTCCTTAAATGTCCAAATTTGGAAGGTGATTCTAAAAGTGTACTAAATATCTTTACCTATAGGTGGTATGCCAAAAGATTCTTGCACCCTGATATTGTGGCACCTTATGAGTATATCTTTATCTGGGATGAGGACCTCGGCGTTGATCATTTTAATGCAGAGGAGTATGCTTTGAATCTTCACTCAAAACATTTTTTTTCCATTGCAGGTTTTTTAGATGACTTACTAACATCATTGACATCACAGGTACATTAAACTTGTCAAGAAATATCGGCTAGATATCTCACAACCTGGTTTGGAGCCAGATAGGGGATTGACATGGCAGATGACCAAAAGAAGAGGGGATCGACAGGTCCACAAGTAAGTGGAAGAACTCTAGTCTGTAGCTACATGTGTGTTGCTTGGTCTCTTAAACATGTGTTACCTCATGTATACATAGTGAAGCTTGAGACATTATTTGATCAGTGGTTGTCAAGATGTGCTTTGCACAAGTCCAAATTTTAAGACTTGTGCAAGGCAACAAATATTCTTAGCCTCTTTTCTTAGTTACAGAACTTGGCCTTCTCTTCCTTTTTAATCTCATAAAGCAATCTGGTTGGTGGTTTGGTTTTTAACAGGGATACCGAGGAGAGACCAGGCTGGTGCACTGATCCTCATCTTCCACCTTGCGCTGCGTATGTAGTTTTTTTCTCTCTCTAGCAGCTGAGTTTGCTCGCTATGGTTGCTGATATATGTGAAAAGGGCCCTATTAACTATGTATGTTTGATGTACAGGTTTGTTGAAATAATGGCTCCAGTCTTCTCCAGGGATGCATGGAGATGTGTGTGGCATATGATTCAGGTATAATATAATTTCATCATATGCTCTCCTCTTATCTGTCCACTTCACGTGGTTAATATCTGCTTGTTGTTGCAGAATGACTTGGTTCATGGATGGGGTCTCGATTTTGCCCTGAGGAAATGTGTGGAGGTATGAACTACACGCCCGTGTCAAACATTGAACTATACATTCTTGAGAATTTCTGATTACTTCTCTTGCTAACATTTAATCATTTGAATAGCTTTTGACCTTCTCATTTCCATGTCTTCGATTAATGTCCTTACTCTTTTGCAGCCTGCTCATGAGAAGATTGGCGTTGTTGATTCCCAATGGATTGTACACCAAGTGGTTCCTTCTCTCGGGAACCAGGTAAGAATGAAAAAACCATACTCTTGACTTGAGTATCAGATCCTAACATAACAACTGAACTTGCACTTAACCTCACTTATCGCTGCTGAAAATCCACAGGGGCAGTCTGAGCATGGAAGGGCACCATGGGAAGGGGTAAGAATCCAACTACTTTCAATCTCTTCTCCCATATAGGTGTGTATTCAGGCTGCACTTTGGTCACTGAACTTTATTGTCGTTTCTTCAGGTAAGGGAGCGTTGCCGGAAAGAATGGGGAATTTTTCAGACAAGAATGGCAGAGGCTGAGAAGGCGTATTACAAGATGATGGGCGTTAGCCCTCCAAACGTAACATTTGTCCACTAGGCTATGATGCTGCTGTTAATACGCCCACGTTTTTTTATCCCACTAGTAGCACTTATGTAGAGTTAGATGGTGGTGATATTGATGATACGTGTAGAGCATACGAGATGTCATATTATTAATTCAATTTTTTTGTTTGATCTCCGTGCTGTATGTTTATCATCGTATCTCAGTTGACCCCTGTTTTTACTAGGTTCTGTTTGCTTTGTTGCTATATATACTGTGAGACTGGAAGCATTTTCTCAAGTTTTATTCTTAACTCGAGGGTGCTCCTAATGAATTGGGACGGACGATGCTTTAGGTGCCCAAATGGAGTATTTTTGTCGTATATTTCCATGAGTTTTGAAACTTGACGTTCAGTAATGGTATACCTCCTTGCCAGACAAATCATATAACGAGGTTTGAGCCAACATACATGTAGAATTAATGTAGGTAGCCAAGGTTATAGCGATGGGTATACATGTGATGTGAGCCAGGGGAATGCTTTGCGTACTGTGACAGTGATACATCTGCGCCCACAAAATCCTAAGCATGCCTAAAACTGCTCAAGAAACCCTAGATAACACAATTAAAGAATTGTCGACATGATTATATCCTTGAGAAACTCGATTCTCTGCAGCCTCTCCTCCAGCTCCAGCTTCGACGCATCATCAATCACACGCTGACTCGACCTGAGGAACAAGAACGCAATTGTTACTTAGCATCCAGTGCGACAATAATCTCATGAGTTACTGACCAATTAGTAGTCGTAACCTGCTTACCTCTGATCATCTGAGATTGCCGAAGCAAAATCCTGAGTGTACACATTGCCCGGGTTGGCGTCAGTTTGCGCAATGCTGCAGATAAATTGGGAGAGCAGTGGATCCGGTGCTTGATCTTGGTATGGCCCAGGCCTATTCATCATGTAGCGCTGGGACCCTTCAAAGTAGTAGCTCACTTCATATGATTCCTTCCCAGATGCTGAGTTGTTAGCAGCCTTAGGCCATGAGCTGGGCTTGGAAGGCTTCCTCCTCTGCCATGATCAAACGTTGACGAGATGCTCAAGGGACTAGCCAACTAGGCACTAGCTACTGTATCACTGTGCACATAATGCCATTGATTCTCGATTAGGAAGGAACAACTAGTACCTTCAGAAGACTGGAGTGTTGAACTCTGAAGTGTGCAGCCATGTCTCTCCCCAGATTGTCGGCGCAGATCGGGCAAACCTGAAGGTCACCAGGTAACGATCAACCGTTCATCGCGTCGGCATCAGAAAGAGAGTCATAAGTTTCATTGTCTTGTTTATAGAATCAAGCCATTTACCATTTTTTTTAAGGAACAGGTAAACTTGGGGGTTTTATCTATATCAGATTTCAACATTCAGATGAAGTGATAAAGGGATGGTAAGTGTGTAAGATGAGTAGAAATGCTAATATTTTATTAATAGCTATATCAATGCCTTGAAATTTATAATTAGATATACAAGAACATAGGAGTCTCCAGATTGCACTCTGCGAATAAGAGTCATTACTCTCATTCGCAATCCATCTCGTAATTGTAAATGCATATCCAGCGCGAGCAATTGATTAGATTAATACTAGGTTTTGATTAATCGAAGTTCTTTTGCACAACAGTACTTCCAACAAACAGCTTGCGGAGAGAAGGGAAACAAAGAGAAAGGCTCTCTTACAGCATTTCTGGTGTCAAAGCAATGCTCCTCCTGCAGATGGTTGCAGATGAAGGGCACCTCAACCTCGATGTAACAAAAAGGGCAAGGCAAATACTCCCACAATTCACCATCTTCTGAGTAATATCCACAAGAATCAGTTTAAGTGTTGTAAGTTACATCCATAATCTAATCGAATCATTTTATATTATTTTATACAGTTCTTTCTTGTATTGAAGAAAAAGGTGCACAGTCTTCCTCTCAATCTTGCAATGCAAAACTTTTTTTTTAAAGAATTCCCATAAAAGAAACTTTTTATGAACTACAACGACTAAAAAATCCAACTTGAGATCATTCTCCGTCAACGAAACGAAAAGTCAGGAAAGAAATCTCTTTTCTTGTCAACGAAACGAAAAGGCAAGAAAGAAATCCCTTTTCTTGTTACATCGGATGAAACATAGATACAACCACAAAAAAAGACATGACCAAGCCAATGCTTCTAAACGCTTGTAAACAACCACAAGAAAAAATAACAGAAAACAAAAGACAAAAGGTTAAGGGAGATTCATGAACAAGGATAGCTAGTTGGGCTCTTCATAAAAATGGAAGGCTAATGCAAGAACCTGTCGCAGGACCATACAGCTGCCAAGAACCAGTTTTTCTTGAGAGCAAGCATGAATGGACCCAAGAAATCAGTGAAGAAATAAAGCAGCAGTTCAGAAACCAACAGCAACTAAAGGAACAAAAAGAAAAGATGCCACAAGCATGCATGGTTGCATGAACCGAACATACCTGCAGGATGGGGAGGAGGGGGGCCATAAGGCTGGTGCCTGCCTGCAGGGAGGAAGCCATAGCCGTAGGAAACCTCCACCTCCATGGATGAATTCCACTTCTCACTGCACTGCTACTCTTCTCTACTCTCCTCTCAACAACCCTTTTATATGCCTCAACAGGAAGGAGAAGAGCTGTGTAAGTGAACAGCACGTACAAGCAAGTAAACACAAAGGCAGTAGAGTTGAATCAGAGCTCCTTAGCCTCTTGTGTGTTTATATATATGGCTCTCAGGGGCTCTGCCTTTTCTGTCCACACAAATAAATGTTTTTGTATTATTGGTGACTCAAAAGTAGGAGAAGAGAAAATCAAAAGCCATAAAGAGTGGGCCTGCTCTTTTCAGTTTTTAAAATCTGCTTTTCAGTTTTTCTACAGTAACTAATTTTTAAATGAAGTATCTTTTCAATATAGAGTCTACTAGTTAATTGTAGTATATAATGTACCGACTTCATTTATATCGGCAAAAACTGCACGTGAGTTTCTATTACTCTATAAGAGCATGTACAATGCAGGCACTTAGAGAGGTGCTTAGCAATGAAAAACTGTTTTTTCTTGCCACATAGGATAGATAAGGTGCTTATTTTGAAGCATCGATGCTTAAATAAGCACCAGTGCTTAGTAGATGCTTATGTATATAACTGATTCTATTAATAGAAAATATAGCATCTAAGCACCCATGGAAGATATGCTTGCATTGAAGAGAATAACTTTTGCATGTGTGCTTAATGATGTGGCTATATTATCTCTCTTTAAGCATTCATATATAAGCATCTTGTATTGTATATGCTCTAATCTTTCGCACGAACAGACCAAAAGTCACAAGCCGCAACCAAAAGCTTGAGCCAAAAAGAACAGACCCATGAAAGAATAAATTTCAAGGCTACGCGCGGTGCAAGAAAATATTCTCACTAATAATTTTAGCAGGTACATACACTTACAAGTTAAATAGGATAGCGCAGATCCGAACTTCAAAGATCTTAAAGTCTCCAATTAATTTTTTTAGCATATGTAGAAAACATGTACTCGTACATGTAGGTGTGATATAAGCGACATGTGCATGAGTTATATATATCTTCCTTGTACCTAAAAAAAAGAGTGTCGATTCAGACTAAAAAGGAATTGGAATCAGACAGTCACCAAAAAATGATTTTGCTGTTTAGCCCGATAAAATACCTCCTAGCTCTAAACATTACCTGAAAAAAAAATTCAGAATGCATTATAAGAACCGACGTAGTGTTGACAAATGCTCATCTGAAGAGGCAACTAGAACCTTTGAGTGTCTTTACAGGTTGCTCATACGAGCGTATCGGAAGGTCATTTTGCTTGCCAACCGAGAGGGCGTTGGTATTTACTGTGGCTAATAGTTTTTAATTAAAAATAAATAATAGTGATAAAAAGCGGTTTTAGAAAAATAATATGAGCGGGGAAAAAGTAATAGAGAGATACGTACGCGAGACGAGAACGAGGGAAGTAAGGTGTATATTGCTCATGTAAATTTCTAACTTATCCCTAGAGCAAGATAGGAGCAAGAGAAGTAAAGAAATCATTTCGAAAAGTCAGATAAGTTATATATTTATGTTAGCTTTTGATTTTTTAAATAGAAAATAATAACCAAAATCAACACGAACAATTCTTACGTGGATTTCACATGCCAAGTCGGATTTTGCTTGCACTTGTCTCCCACATGGCTGAACAGTTCGGTTCCGTCCTATTTTCCCAAAGTGCAATACGTTGCTTTGCACGAAAATGTTGCAATGAAAAACTAGGAAACCATCGGGGCTTGTGAATACACGAGCCCGATCTTCTGAAAGATGCTGAAAAACTTGGTCATTTGTTTTCCAATATCAACGGTGTTATGAATATTATGTTGAGCAGTCCACTGTAGAGGGTCTATCTAGCCCTCTTAGATCGTTACCTTCACATGTCTTATTTCATTTTTTTCGCACTGCACCACTCTAGTAGTTGTATCTGAAGTTTTTTCAATACTTACATTAAACCTCAGTTAATACGAAAATAGGACTAGAAAGAGGCATCTAAGCAGAGACTATAGTCGAAACAGAAACAGTCGGTGTTGTCGAAGAAGAAGGGGCAGCAAGCATACCCAGAACAGACTGTGCTACTAACCCACGGCGAAGCTTCTCAGCACATAGTGTCAAAAGGGCCTCAGTGACAATCGGTCGAGGCGAGCAACTCATCAATTGAATCATGGTAGACTCAAACTCTGGACGAAGACGACAGATGAAGTCATAAAGGTGAAGGCGGTCATAATCCATCTGCAGCACCTTATAACACTTCTGACAAAGTGGAGAGGCCAGCTCGTCCAGCTGGTGCCAAAGATTGGCCAGGGCTCAGTAGAAGTCATTAACGGAGGAGTCCTCCTTATGAAGTCTCTTCAGCTCACGCTGAAGCGAAAAGAAATGAGCATTGCTGCTCTACTGGTATCGCTCACGCAAGTACTCACAGATCTGACTAGTAGAATGCAGACCAATAATGTCTGACTGGATAGAGACATCGACGCTTACCATCAGGATGGCTCGAATACGGGCCTCATCAGCACACCATCACTCGAAAGCATCAATGGCATATTAAAAGGCCTCATCAGCAGTGTCATCAGCAACAATGGCCTCTACCTCTTTCTTGGCGGCCTCATCTCCTGCAAGAGGTGTAGAAGTAGGCTGTCTGGTAGGAGGCTGAACCGACAATAGCGAACAAAGTCATGCACCAGTGATGTCCCTAGAGGGGGAGACCATCGAGCGTGATCTCCATAAGTGAAGACCACAACTTATAATTCATCATATGGAGCTTTGTTCCCGAGAGTGGGTCGCAACTGATAGAACATAAGCCACAGGTAGGCAGCGCTGATGGAGGACAGCACTGGATGGTGCAGTGGATAGATTGACGTGAAGAAGAATATGATTTTTTTTGGAAATAAACTCTTTTCATAGAAACCGATCAGGTTTCTATTCGCAGAGAGATAGGTATGATCTGGAAGGGGGTCAGTCCCAGCATCGGTGGTCAGCGACAGCAGTGTGGTTGGATGAAGTCGGTGGCGGTGACTAATTCAGTGGAGCTCAAGGGATGAGTACCAATATCCGGTGCAGATGGCCTGGGTGGGGTCCTTGTGGGCGGCAGCTTCGAGAGCAGACATCAGCACGAATTTGTGGGGTCCTAGCGAGCGACGAGGAGGTGACAAAGCATCATCCTCCGTCGTTGTCATCTTCCTTCTTCCCTAGTTCCCCTGGCAACGTGCGGCGACGGTGAGAGCGGATGTCGGCATGAATTTGGCGGTCGACGCAGTCAGCGGCAGCAAGGACCTACGGTGAGGGCGACATCGCTCGGAGGAGGTAGCCAGATTCGGGCGGCGGTGGCCTTGTGGCAGCCTGACCCGAGCAAGGAAACCTCGGGCTGGTGGTGACGACGATGAGATGACAACAAAAAAACTAGGTTACCGTTCTAGCTTTGATATCATATTATGAATATTGTGTTGATCAGTCCTTCAGACGAAGGGCTAGCAGCTAAACAAAAAAGTAATGAGTTATTCTTACTACTCTAGCCACTTTCTGCATCCAAGGAATAACTGTAACACCCCGACCCTCCACAGGGTCCAAGGTGCTACCACCACACCCTTACCGATTCAGAAGTGTTGCTAATTCAACTCTTAGCAGCACCTTCCCTGTTCTTTTAATATCATTACCCACAGTCATCAAACCATGATTAACAGTAGGATAATTGCAAAGACAACTAACTTCATATTTCACAACCCATACATAAGCAAGTTTAGGGTTCCATTTCTAGCAAACTAAACCCTAGATTCAACATACAAGCTCAATATACGCCTAAACTGTTATTTTACAAGTGCAGTGCCAAAAGGTCTACCCCCATTCCATGCGTGTCGTCGTCCTTCACCTAAAAACAACGACAAAGCAAGGGTGAGTCCGAAGACTCAGCAAGCACACGATAAAACAGTAACATCACTTTAGTCATTTCAATCAACTTCATGAACTGTAAGTCGTAATTCCACTCTATGATCAGTAAAGCGTAAGCTAAGTTCAGAATCGATATCTGTAAATCAATTCTATGTCTCATGGCTGTAATTCAACCTATGTCAGAAATCAAAGCGCAATCAGAATCGTAAATTGTAAAGCGCAGCTGAATCGTAAATCAGAATCACAATCAGAATCAGTTTAATCGTAAATCACAATCGTAATTAAATCAGAATCACAATCGTTTATAATCAGAAATCAGAATCACAATCAGAATCGTAAATCAGAATCAATCAGAATCGTAATACTGTAATGCACAATCGTCAGAATCGTAAATCAGAATCAATCAGAATCAGAAATCGTAATGCACAATCGTCAGAAATCGTAAATCACAAATCGCATCAGAATGTATCACTTTACATCCATCGTAATGCAATGCAATATCATGCAATGCATCTATATGCATCAGAATCGTAGCATATCGCAGTATAGCGGAGCGTCCACCCGTCGATGGATCACTCATTTGCCTACCTCTGTAGGTCTTATTCCAGAGCACTCCGGACTAGTCATATGACTTTCTCACCGACCTGGCTCTTATTCAAGAGCACTCCGGACTAGTCATGACTTTCTCACCGACCTGGCTCTTATGCATTTTGCATGATGCAATATGCCTCAAATGTGAATGTCTGATCATAAACATTACTCATCAAGGTATGATTAGCACATAATCACAGGCATCTCATAAATACTGTGAATCATGGCACGGGAACACGAATATCAAATATTCACCACAATTTACTGTTCTACCATGCACTTGCCTGTTAACCTGGCGGACGGTGCGTGGACGGCACCAGACTCGAACCGCCACCTGAACAAGCATTAATCACCTCAATTCATCACATCACTCATACAATACATTCAATTACGAGTAAATAACATCGCTCTAACGTCCAATCGACATAACCCACTCCTGTCTCACCGGGCAACCTCTCATTGACCCGATGCTTAACCAGTCTATAAATTGAGCGATCACATTATTTATACTCGCCAATCAATTTCTACACGTTTAATCTCACTTTAATCAGTTATACTATTTAACCTCAAATTATGCTTTTCTTCTCCCTCTTTTGCCACAGATCGACCAGATCAACAGTGGCAGTACCAATTTCGTCGTCCAGGCATTCATATTAATAAACGATACCTAAATGATCACATGCATCAATTATAATGATCGGTATTAATAATGCCCGACTCGGTAAAATAAACAGGGAGAAAGGTTCGAGGCGTTACCCTGGCCCCGAGCGATCAGATCGGGACAGCCTTTCTTTTTCTCAGTCGGATCGGGCAAACCTAGCCGCAAATCAGAGTTTCCCTTTTTTCTTTTCTCTCTCCTTTTCTTTTCCCTTCTTTTTTTCCCTTCAGCCGGCCCCCTTCTTTCCTCTGTCGGCAGCTCCCTCCTCTCTTTATCTTCTCCCCACAGCCGGTGCTCCCTCTTTTCCAAAACTGGCGGCTTTTCTTCTCTTCACGCCGGCGGTCACTTCTCCTCCTCTCTCCCTCACTCCCACTCCCGCGCCTTCTCTTCTCCTCACTTCCCCCTATTCCAGTCGGCTGGCGCAGCCCCCTCCTCTTCTTCCCCGCTCGAGGGCGGCTCCTCCCGTTTCCCGTCAACGGCGGCCCCTCCCTGCTCCTCTTGGCCGAGCCAGCCCTCCTCCACTCCCGTGGAGCAGAGGCGGCGGCGAGAGCGGGGTGGCCAGGCGAGGACGGGGAGGCGTCAACGCACGGGCTAGGCGCGGCGCGCGCGCGGAGGAGGTGGCGGCGGCGACGGCGCACGGAGCGGCGGCAATCCGAGGCGAACGGCGGCGGTGGCGGCGCGACGCGCGCGCAAGCCGGGACGGCGGCGGTGCACCGGCGACAGGACGGGAGCGGCGACGGTGGAACTCGGCGGCACCAGCGGCAGCAACGCGCGAGGGAAGAGAAGTGACAGCGAGGTGAGCTCGGGGAAGAGAAGGCAAAAAGGATTTTTGCCTCTCTCTCCACCTGTCTCCCTCTCTCTTATACTGTTGTAGGATGGGCCAGACCGGGCTTCATCGGCCCAGGTATTACAATAATAATAAATGCTGGTGCAGCAGTGCCGTTCCAGTGAGCAATCAAATCTGAAAGCTACCCGCTGGTGTCTGGTTTGTGCCTTGGTGGAAGCCGTGTACTCAAAAACAATTCTCCAGCCTTTTCATTTTAAAAAATAGAAATAACATAAAAGGCACGTCTTTTTGAGTGGCAAGAAAGATTGGCACGCAGACATAGTAGCAGCATAGTTTTCAGATTTCAGGCCGTCCTATCTGTTGAGTTGGCCATTCCTCAAAGTTTGGGTAATGGCAGCATCAATTCAGGAATCAAGATAGTGTTTTTGATCTCCACTCAAAGATCGACAAAGAACCCCCTAAAAAAATTGGCAAAGAACGAACAAAATATACCAGAATTGTGCAGAGGACTAAGGTGCAGTATAGTATTCATTATACCAAGATTCCTGCCATCTTTTGGACCATATTTTATCACTGATCAGACTCGATGCACGCAGTACAAAATCCACAAGGAACTTAGTTTAATGCCGCGTAGCTATCCCAATGCGATGCGAATTGTCTTGTTAATAAAAAAAGGGATTGTGTTCAGAAAAGTTCTCTAGTCGCTTGACAAAGAAAGCATGGATGGATGTACTCGTGCTGTCCTTGGTTAGTATACCTCTGAACAACCTTCGGTCATGCTATTGCTGTCCATTAGATCGATTCTCATCGCATCTGTCCAACCTCTCGACCCAACACCAATGTTTTCTTTTAATCTTTTACATCTCTTAGCTGGGTTGGTAAACTTGATTTGGGTGTTGTTATGATCATATAATGGTGGATAAGTTGGTAAAATTCACATCTATGTTTGTCAGAGATCTAGCTGGTTACTGCTCTTAGTTACACCATAGTTGAACAAAAAAAAAGGTCTACACGTTAGAGGTGCTTTTCTCCACTGATCTTAGGTTGGTGCTTGTAAACTTTCCTTTTCACTGATGAAACTGAATAAGCTCATCTACATTCAGCAAATGCATACTTCTTTTTTCTTCTTCCATCGATCGTACGAAGATCTAATTTCTACACCCATTGCATCCATTGCATTCCTAGAAGCGACAAGTGTTGAACCAGGTGGATCACTGTGCTATGATCTTTTGCACAGAACAAGAAAGGACTAAAAAGGAAGGAAGGCAAAAAAAATAGTGAGGAAAGTGCCTTTTTTTGATTTGATGGTTTAGAAATTGGCAAGTGACCTGGAGATGAGTCAGCACAGTTAGTTCTGTCCATTCGATCGATGCCAACTTTTTCTTGCTGAAATGTTACGTCCAATGTTCAGATGTTTCTTTCTTCAGGAAGGGGCTCCACCAGAGACGATGGGTACGTGCAGTGCAGGTTATAGGCCAATTAGGGCCTAACGGAGGAGGGAATGTTCCAGTTTGCTTTTCCTAACCATGATGGATGCTGTTCTTGTGCTACGGCTAAACGATCTCGGGCCCTGTCCTTTTTAGATTCTAAAAGCTACTTTTTAGCCTTTTTTTTCAGTAATTATCTTTTAAACGGAATATCTTTTTAAGATAAAGTTCACTAGTTAATTATAGTACATGTTTTACCGATTTTATTTATATCGACAAAAACCGTACGTAAATTTCTGTTACTCTATAATCTCTCGTATAAATAGACTAAAAATTATAAACCGTAACTAAAAGCCACAAACCGCAGTCAAAAAGAATAGTCCTCTGCCTCCACCGAAACGCCTGTCCTGAGCCTTTTGATTTCCTTCGTTGGCATGAGTTGGCAAATGTGGCCTACTGTCTAATTGGAAGGCCCCTGTGACGCCGACGATCCAATAGTTTTGGAACTGTTTGTGTGCACTATAAAACTCCTTTTTTAGAGTGTGAGAGAGAAAGAGGTGATACAAAAGTTTTGGGGGCTTAAACATTCATGCCCTCGTTTTCAAGCGAAATAGTGATTTTGTCCTTATTTTTTAAACTTTGTGATTTTACCCCTATGTTTTTGAACTGAAGTGAGAGTCTGCCCCTATTCCGTTAAAGCCAGTTAACGGTGTTAACTTTTGCACGAATAGACAAGTTTGCCCATGTGATTTTACCCCTGTTTTGTTAGAGAACTTTGTGATTTTACCCCTATTTCGAAATTGAAGTTTTGACATATTTGGTAGGGATGTTGTCAACAGAATTAGACACAAATTTATGCATTCGTTTTATTAATATAAATCTGGACAAAATTTGTCAAATTTTGCAAAATTTGGACAGCATTTGCCAAAATTTAAAGAAACACAATTTTTTATCACACAATTTTTAAGTGCACCACTGACCACTTGATAAAAAATTGTTACACTAAATGTCAAACCACACCAATCAAATATCTGACGAAGTACACATCAAGTTAACATGCTGCTTCAACCTTTGTACACTGAGGTTACTAAATGAAGTCACAAGAAAATGAGCATAAACTAGGGACTGATGGCACCGGCTTCAACTAAGGCCTTGTGTTGATTTAATCATAACTGCGATCTTTGCAACCCTTAGACCTCCTTTCTACGGGATTGTAGTTTCTGAAACAAGAACATAGTCTTCTCAATTCCATAGTTAGTGACAAACTACACTTTATTTTTACATTTAGCGCAGCGAAGGCACATACTCATTCAAGATTCCACCATTCACAGAATCGCAATATCTTTTCAACCATAGCAGAAACTCCAAGTTGTCCAATGGGCGTCCTTTAACAAGCTTGTTGACCTCAATATTCTGCAAGGAGCATCCACTCATTGATTAGCACAACAAAGAACTTGTATGCTGCAAATCACCTAGAAATGGTAGCAGAAGGACACAGATGAAGCACTCTTAGCTCAGTCTGTTACAACACAGGCCACAAACCAGCTAAGATCCGGATAGCACAACTCTGATCTTGTTACGTTGTGTGGAAGTACAACGTAAATAGAACAGTACATGTTCAAAAGTACACTTATGGTGACATATGAAACTAATCATGAAAACAACCATAACCATTCTATCTAGCATACCTAGGCTCCATGGTGGCTGTCGTGCAGAATCCGGAGTAGCCCACACCCGCTGGTGGCCTAGAGGTAGCCGCGCCTAGAGGACGGTAGCCGCGGTGGGGGCCGGCCGCGCGCCTGGAGGACGGCCGCGCGCCGCCTGGAGGACGACCGCGAGCCCGCCTGGACGGGCGCAACTTCGGTGCCGCGCGCGCGCCGGGGGCCACCGCCGCCGCGAGCCCGCTGGAGGACGGCCGCAGCTTCGGTGCCGCGCGCGCGCCGGGGACCGCCGCGCCGCGAGCCCGCTGGGTGCCGCTCGAGGCCGCCGCTCGGTGCCACGCCCGCTGGTGCCGCTGAGGCGCCTCCGGCCGCGCCTGGTGTGCCGCTCGGTGCCACGCCCGCTGGTGCGCTCGAGGCCGCGCGCGCCACGCCGCTCGGGAGGCCGCCTCCGGCCGCCGCCTGGGTGCCGCCGCCCGCCTCTGCAGCTCTGAACAGGGAAACCCTAGCCCGAACCCGAAGACCGACCGACAGACCGACGAGCTGGGCGTGGGTGGGATAAGGATAAGTAAGGGTATTCTGGTCTTTTCGCGTGGGCAAATTTTGTTTTCTTTTTCTTTTTAACCATTTAATCCTCCAATCTTAACGGTCTCACAAAACAGGGGTAAACGAAGTCTTCATTTCAAAATCGCGAGGGCAAAATCACAAAGTTAAAAAAGTAGGGGTAAAATCACATTTGCAGTCGAGAACAGGGGCAGAAACACCAAATTCCCAAAGTTTTGTTGACTGTAGCTAGAATACTGTTTCATGCTTTTTTTTTACGACCAAATTACATAGTCGGCTTTCAAGGGCCTGTCCCTTTACTCGTTTTTAGCTTCCCCGAAAGTAAAAAGAAAAATAGAATAGTTTTTTAAAGTGGATTTACAAGGTCAAAACTGTGTGTGCTATTTGTGCCGGCGTCGATGTCGTTTCAAAAAATATAGACGAAAACCATTAGCAGCGGGCTAACAGAGCATGTACTAAAACGGCTACGTGAATTTTACTGCATAATAATGTCGCACGAATGATATCAATTTTCCATGAATTGCATCGTTTGAAACACATGATTGTTGTCAAAGAATCCTTTAGAAAACCGCACATTAATTCACTTGAAATTCGTATAGAATTCCCGTTCCGAACACGTCGGTCGAAGAACCATAGGCCCAAGCAATAATGGGCCTGAGCCCATGAACAGAACCAGGATCGAGCGAAGCGAACCTTGGCGGCTAAACTCGATCGTATGATCGATCGAGGTTGGGGAATTTGCTGCACCAGAAATGGCGCCGCGTCCTTCCTTCTCCCACCTCCGTCGCCTCTTCTCCTCCGCCTCGCCGCCGCCTCAACCCACCGCCTCCCCGACCCCGGAATCCGTCCTCTACTCCCTCCGCAGCCTCTCCAAGGACCCCTCCCTCGCGCTCGCCTTCTTCCGCCGCTCCTCCTCCGCCGGCCACCCGCTCGGATCCGCCGCCTACAACCTCATGCTCCGCACCCTCGCCTCCCGCCCCTCCTCTGCCCAGTCTCACTTCTGGCCCATCTTCCGCGACATGCAGGACGCCGGCCACTCCATCGACCAAGGCTGTCAGATGCAACCTGCAAACTCGATTCAGTCGAGCAGAGAACGCAAGAGAGAACACAATTGAACACTAGGGCTTTTTCTTTGGTGCTGCGTACAACTTGCAGCGTTTCTCTGTTTCTTCCTCCTTTTATTCAATACTGAACGTGGACATCATGGCGAACGTGGGCATGAATTCAGCCGCACTTGGCAAAACAGAAAGAGCTAAAACGCGGAGTCTAACGAAACAAGATCAAGAAAGGGAAAAGAAATAAACAAACAAACAAAGATTTATTCGACAAATCTCCCTAAATCTTGTGATGTTCAGTCCGGGTGTTAACGACGCCAATCAGCTCGCGTAACTCCGAGAATCGACTCGTGCTAACGGCTTGGTCAAGATATCGCGAGTTGCTCGCAGAACTTGCAAACTCGATGTCGATCTTCCCGATCTCCACACATTCACGGATGTAATGAAAGCGGGTTTGAATATGCTTACTTCGATCGTGATGAACCGGGTTTTGGTGAGGGCAATGGCAGATTTGTTGTCTACTTTCAATCTTGGCGGCGTCACCGGCGTTCCCAAGATTTCTTGAAGCGCACCACCCGGCAGATCGCTTGACATGCCTGTCGATGCCGCAATATATTACGCCGCACGACGACAGAGCCACCACCTTTGCTTCGCGACATCCGGTGATGGGGCGTATGCGAGAAAAACAAGACACCGCTTGTGCTCTTGCGATCGTCGAGATCGCCCGACCATGTCATTGTCGCTATACCCCAATAGCTTCAGCTCCACCGCCTCCCTTGATGTATTGCGATCCGTGACTCGAGTTCCTGCCACATACCTGAGAATTTGTTTCACAGCCGCCATGTGATCTTCGCGTGGCTCAGCCATAAACCTACTAACATAGCCGACGGCAAACGCCAGGTCCGGCCTTGTGTTGACTAGGTATCGCAGCCCCCCAACAATGCTGCGAAAGTCGGTGGCATCAATTGGCGCAGCTGTGCTCGTTTTGCTCAGCTTGAGCTTGGGGTCCATCGGAACATGACAGGGGTTACAGTCTGCCATCCCTTTCCGCTCAAGTAGCTTCTGGGCATATGCAGATTGAGTGAGGAAGATGCCAGAATCATCTTGACGTACCTCGATTCCCAGGTAGTAGGAGAGTAAACCCAAATCGCTCATTCGGAATTTCTCCAACATCTCCTGCTTGAAACGAGCGATCTCACCATTTACAGGGCCGGTGATCAGGAGGTCATCGACATAGACTCCTACCACCAACGGCTTGCTTCCGGTGCGCCGTGTGTACACAGCATGCTCGTGATCACTCCTGGTGAAACCGAGTGAGCTGAGACAAGCATCCAGTTTGGCATACCATGCCCGAGGCGCTTGTCTCAACCCGTACAGCGCCTTCTTCAGCTTCAGAACTTGGCCGGCTCTGCCCATGGAGAAACCAGGGGGCTGCTGGACATATACAAGCTCCTGGAGTTCGCCGTTCAAGAATGCTGATTTTACGTCCATGTGGTGGACTCTCCAGTCTTCATGTGCTGCCACTACAAGAATCATTCTCACCGACTCTAGACGCGCCACCGGAGCAAAGACTTCATCAAAGTCGATGCCGTGCTTCTGGACGTACCCCTTCGCGACAAGCCGGGCCTTGTGCTTGACGATGCTCCCGCGTTCGTCACGCTTGGTCTTGAAAACCCACTTCAAGCCGATGGCGCGGTGCCCCGGAGGGAGATCAGCAAGCTCCCAGGTGGCGTTATCTTCAATCGAGCTCAGCTCTTCCTTCATTGCGACGCGCCAGCACTCCTCTTGCTCAGCTTCTGCGAACGAAGATGGCTCCTCAGCGCTCACAGTGAGTAGCTCGTCTCCCAGCTCCCGCTGCGCCTGTCCAGGTACAGCAGTGTCCCCCAGGATGTTGTCAATCCTACGAAACCGGAGTGGGGCATCATCATGTTCATCATCAAGATCCGGCTCGCCACTTGGTGGAGACACAAGCTCGATCGGTGTCGGGGAAGGAGTCCGGTCCTGAGCTGGTCCTCCTGGTGTAGCTGGCGACGATGGCGAACTGCATTCTTGGAGGGCTCGTGGTCGATAGGTTCGGTGGCGGGACCACCGTGAACTCCACTTCAAACGGGTCTTGGTCTTCCCGTCGCCGTCCTCGGCATCTTGGCCCGAGCCCCACCGAGCATGTTCGTCGAACACCACATCACGTGTGATGTGAACACGCCCGTGGACCGGGTTGTAAGCGCGGTAGGCTTTGGACACGGCTCATATCCGACGAAGATCATCTTCGTGCTTCTTGCGTCGAACTTCTTGATATGAGGCGCCGTGTTCTTGACGAAGACTATGCGGTAGAAGGTGCGCAGATGGTGCATCGCCGCTTTTTCCGCACTCGAGCTTGGAAGGAGTCATGCCTCTACGCTTTTGGTTGGGGACCGATTGAGCGGGTAGATCGCCGTCGCTACCGCCTCCCAAAAATAGCACAGGAGCCTCTTTGCTTTGAGCATCTTTGCGGGCGGCGCGGCGATGGTTTGATTCGCGCTCAACCACACCATTTTGCTTTGCGGGAATATGGTGCGGTGGTGACGACGAACTCCGGTGATGGCGCAATGTTCTGTGAAGTCCGACGAGGTGAACTCCCCCCCACGGTCAGTGCGGAGGGAGCTCAACTTGTGACCCGATTGGGACTCTGTCGCCGCTCGAATTCGTTTGATCGCCGCCGGTGCGCAGTCTTTGGATGGGAGCAGCTCCACCCACATGAATCTGCTGAAGTCATCCACAAGGAGCAAGAAGTACCTCTTTCCACTTGGTGTCGCCGGAGTGATAGGACCACAGAGGTCTCCGTGCACCAACTCCAAGGGCCGCTTTGCACGTTCTCGAGCTACTTCAGGGAACGGGGTCCTCTTCTGTTTCCCGATGAGACACCCTTCGCATAACTCCCCAGGCGATTGTAGCTCTGGCAACCCACGGACAAGGTCATCCGCGCCGCTCTGCGATCTTTGGGAAGTTAAGATGCCCGAATCGTGTGTGCCACCTCCAGGCATCCTCTGCCCCCTGCGCTGCGCAACACATCGGCCGTGCGAGAGTGATGTCGAGCACATAGAGCCGATTGGGCGCGCGGGGGACCTTGGCGAGGAGCTGGCCGTCCTTGTCGCGGACGCGCATCATGCCGCCGCGCACGAGGGCTTCACACCCCGACTCGTCCAGCTGCCCCACACTGATGATGTTCGTGCGAAGCTTGGGGATGTAGTACACGTCGGTGAAGGAGCGGAGTTCCCCATTCTTGCACTCGAACATCACAGTCCCGCGACCTTCAATCCCCACTAGCGATCCGTCGCCGAACTTGACCGAGCCACCAATCCCAGTGTCGAGGTTGGAGAAGGCGGCCCGGATGCCGGACATGTGGTTGGTGGCGCCGGTGTCGACCACCCACCGGTGATCGTTCTTCTGTCCTTCATCCCCGATCTGCACGTGCACCCTCTCTTCAACTAGATGCACCTCCTCGCGCACATCTGGGGTCGCGTGGATCGAGTGGAGCAGTTTGGTAGGAGCGGATTTCGCTGGAGTGGGTTCTTCCGCCGTCGGTGGAGAAGGGGATGTGGTCCTCAGCGGAGAAGGGGATCTGGTGGTTCCCCTGGTCCGAATGTCGCACACCACTCCATAAAGGAGCGATGCCTCATCATCTTGGGCCATGTGCGCCTCGCCGGTTTTCCTGGGCTTGGATCGACAGTCCCGGGCCCAGTGGCCCGCCTTCCCACAATTGTGGCAAGTGTTGCTGGTCCATCCCGGCTGCCGAATCGGTCCGAGGTCCCCGAGCGCTCCGTCTCGCCGCCGGTGCTCCTTCCTTCCGCGACGGCGATTGCGCCCACCACTGCTGCTGCTTCCGCCGCTTGATTTTTCCTTCTCGCGGGCCTTGTAGCGGGCGAGCCAGTCTTCCTCTGTGAGGAGAAGACGACCCCCGCTATCCTTGGCTGCTGCGCTCGCCGGCCTCTTACGCTCCTCCACGGCTCGCGATCGACCGTGGCCTCTTCAACGAGACAGTGTTGAGATCGAGAAGAGTTTCAATGGAGATGGCTACCGCTCGAGATATTCTGGAACCACTCTCAACATCTTCTTGACCACCTCCTTGTCGGTGATCGGATCCCCCAGGACGCGCAGTTCGTTGGCGAGGCCGGTGACGCGCAGGGAGAAGTCCTCAACACGTTCCCCTTCCTTGAAGGTGATCGTTGCGAATTCCTGCCGCAGCTTCTCTGCGTTCGCCTCCTTGACGCGTTCCACTCCGACGCGAACGGCGCGGATTGCCTGCCAGGCCTCACGCGCCGCCCCTCTCGCGCGCCGACGTCGGCATGTCTGCGGGCGGCGCGCGAGAATGGCGGCGAGTGCCGTGCGATCTGCTCGGAAGTCGTCGGTGCCGGGGTCGATGGCTTCCCATAGCCCTTGTGCCTGAAGATTCACGCGCATCACCATGGACCACTCGGTGTAGTTGGTGCGCGTGAGTGTCGGGTAGACGACGGAGGCGGAGGTTCTCTCGATCACGCGCTCGACGAAGAGTTCTCGGCCGGTACGTCGCCCGCGCCGGGGCGGCGGCGAAACCGACAGACGTCGCTGTGGATCGGCCGGAAGAGACATGCTGCCAGGGACGTCTCCTCGCTCTGATACCACTTGTCAGATGCAACCTGCAAACTCGATTCAGTCGAGCAGAGAACGCAAGAGAGAACACAATTGAACACTAGGGGCTTTTTTCTTTGGTGCTGCGTACAACTTGCAGCGTTTTCTCTGTTTCTTCCTCCTTTTATTCAATACTGAACGTGGACATCATGGCCGAACGTGGGCATGAATTCAGCCGCACTTGGCAAAACAGAAAGAGCTAAAAACGCGGGAGTCTAACAGAAACAAGACTGAAGAAAGGGAAAAAGAAATACACAAACAAACAAAGATTTATTCTGACAAAGGCACCTACCTCGCCGCCCTCGCCTCCTTCAAGAAGGCCAGCCTCGCCGCCGACTACGCCTCCCTCTCCGCGCACTTCATCAAGGCCAAGGACGACGCCAGGGGGGGCACCCCCATCTCGGCCGCGGCGGAGGCCGTCCGGGGCCTCGAGGGCTCGGAGACTAGTGCGGAGCTGGATAGGAAGCTTGAGGGCGTTGACCTGCGGCTCACGGAGACCGCCGTGGCCAAGGTGCTCCGAGAGGTGAGGGATCATCCCATCAAGGCTCTCAGGTTCTTCCGGTGGGCCGGGCGTCAGAAAGGGTACAACCACGGCTCAGTGGCGTCAGAAAGGGCACAACCACGGCTCAGTGCTCGGCCGGGAGGAGTCGGTGCGGGAGTTCTGGGAGTTTGTCCAAGAGATGAAGGCCGACGGGATGCACGTGGATATCGACACCTACGTGAAGCTGTCCAAGCAGTTCCAGAAACGCCACATGCTGACGGAGGCCGTGGAGCTCTACGAGCTCATGATGGATGGCCCATACAAACCGTCGCGGCAGGATGGGCCGGTGCTCCTCAGGCGCATTGCGCTGGGTCCATCGCCGGACCTTGAGCTGGTCTATCGGGTAGTGAGGAAGTTCGAGGCCGTGTGGGAGTTCAAGACGAAGGATGTGTTTGATGGGATCCATAGGGCGCTTACGAGTAACGGGAGGTTCGATGAGGCTCAAGAGATTGTGGAAAGGATGAAATCTGAAGGCTGTCAGCCAGACAATATTACATATAGCCAGTTGGTGTTTGGGCTCTGCAAGGCCAACAAGTTGGATGATGCTCGCAAGGTGCTTGATGAAATGGAGGCTAAAGGGTGCGTCCCGGATTTAAAGACTTGGACCATGCTGATTCAAGGGCACTGTGCGGCTGGGGAGGTGGACAAGGCTCTGCAGTACTTGACAGAGATGATTGAGAAGAACTTGGAGGCTGATGCTGATTTGCTAGATGCGATGGTGAAAGGTCTGTGTAGCCATGACAAGGTTGATGCAGCTTACACTTTGTTTGTTGAAATGGTGGACAAGGCCCAGTTGAGCCCTTGGCAAGGCACTTACAAACACATAATTCGTGAGTTGCTGAGGGTAAAGAAACTCGAGGAGGCACTGGGCCTTCTGAGATCAATGAAAGCCCGCAAGTTCCCACCTTTTGCAGACCCCTTCCCTCCTCACATCGCCAAGTACGGGACGTTTGAAGATGCAAGGGAGTTTCTGAAGGCCTTGACAGTGAATAACTATCCTTCCCTTGCTGCCTATCTGCACGTTTTCAAGTCATTCTTTGTGGAGGGAAGATATTCAGAAGCTCAGGATTTACTGTACAAATGCCCTATCCATATCCGCAAGCATCATGATGTCACCAAGCTGTATGAGTCAATAAAAGTTGAGAGTGCTTCTTGACTGAAGTGCTAGAAATGGTTGGTGATATTATGTTGAACACAGAACACCTACTTTTGCATACTAGCTAGATGTAGTTTAGTAATCTTGATCTTGCAATTGCTACATGGTATTAATTTTGATGAGAATATTTTGTCGAGTTACATTTTATTTGCTGTGTCCCTTGTTTCTTTTTTTTCCACAGTTGATAGCACGACTGCAGCTACGCAGGTGGTTTTTCCCTTAAAAATACCATAGCTATATTGAACTCTGTAGTTGATCTCTATGTTATAATCTATCTTGTGCAACCCTTATGTTTCTAGAACGTGATAACTAAAAAACATACCATGGAGATACAGCACCACATGTCCAGAGCTTAAAGTGATGAATTGATGATATTTGATCCTATAATTATCAATGAGGATAGGGATTAGTAGGATATTGATATGAGCACTTCAAGATTGAAGAGTGTTCATTGTTTTAATTACTTTTAGCCACAATTCACAAGCCTTTGGTTACTACAATGTGCTTGTTAAATTTGTTTCATCAGCATAATGTTTTTTCTATGTTATAAGCTGTTATAGTCTAGCACTTAGGTTGAATTTGCAATGACACCTTGTTGATTTTTTTTGGCGGGAAGACATCTTGTTGATCAACGTCTTAACGTTCACATTATAGGGAGTTTGTGAACGATTGTCTGTCATGGAGTCCATAGATTTTTCCCTCTAAAATTAATGGTTAATGAGAATAACAATATGCCACAGAATGCATATTCTTTTACATAGTATTTCAAATAGAAATAAGTCGAACAACAATCTTGTAATGCCGTGATATTCATATACAAAAGTATATCATACATCGGTGTTGCAAACAATAGTACAACATATACATTACTTTCTTATTCATAAGTAGATAATACCATACTAATGGAACATATACATTGCAAATAACAGCACAATAGTAACATGACTCAGCGATTTCCAGAGCCCCTCCAAGCAACATCGCTTATTCAAACTAGGACCTATATAGACAAAGCATAAGTAGATAATACCATACTAATGGAACCCTGGTGCCTTTAAGAAGCTGGATACATGGTTTCGCTCTTCTGGAGTGCCCAAGATTTGTGCTTACGCTTGATGAACTCTGAAGCTACCATATCCACATCCATATTCTTGTCATCTTTCATCCTTTGGCCATGCCCGAACTTTTCGTTTGTTCCTATTGCCTCTTCTTCCTTCATAACGTTGGCATGGTTATCCTGAAATTTGACGTGTTTTCGGAATTGAAAATGGAGGAGATGAGTGTGAGACATTGGTCCTTGGCTCCTTGCTTACAGGTATTGAGGAAATGCAGGAAGGGTAGGAATTGGTGTGCAGCTGTGATGTTTATTTGTCCTCTTTTATAGGCCAATAAGGATCTTTATTTTGAAAGGATAAGTGATAAGTGGGCATCATATTCTCTACTTTTGACAGATTTGAGGGAATCTCTCTTGTTTTCTTTCCTGTTCTCTTTCTTCATTCAAATTTGTTAGGCATCACACGACTTCATTGTTATCTTTTCAGCTAATTTGGCTAGCTGTGACTTCATTGTTATCTTGTCAGAAAGTTCCTTGGGCAGTTTCTTCTCTCCTCTGTTAGTAGGAAGCATCGAGTGGTTTCTCCCCTTTCACTTATCAGAATAAGTACTATCTTCAATTCTTCATTCATATGCTGGCATGGGCCAATAATATATTAGAGATTTTTGTGCATAACTAGAAAACGGTCAAGGGTGTTATCTGGTTTTCATTCGTTTTTGTTAATTTTATGGATTTTTAGTTAATTTCATCCACAGTAACTTTGATGTGTCTTACTAGACACTATGGTTCGTTGTACCCTAGCACGATTATTAATATTCAGTCCTTGGATCTATCCAACAACGGGAAAAAGCAACTTGTATTTTTTTTTCCCTATCTGAAAGGGTGCGTTTCAGGACTTTGATAAACTGCTTTGAAGGCTTTGTTTTATAGAGGTTCACGTGAATTTGAAACCATGTTCTGGAGGGCTTTATAGACTAACCTGAAAAATAGATGCATCTATAGATGCTGCAAGTACTACATTATACATGTACCATGTTTTCCTCACAATGAAGAGTGATTCTCGTTCCTTTGCATGTGATTCTCTATCTATATATTCTTTCCTCTGGAACGAACAACTGGATGCTTTTCCTGGTTTTAGTCATCTTTTCAGTGCAGAGTAATATCCTGCAATCACAAAGGAACCTAACAGCTGCTTCCGATTATTTCTCAATGAGAAGGATTTCTTTTCTTTTTTTCAGGGAAAAAGGTAGGAGAGGCTCCAACTGCATTATGATATATTAATATAAGCGGCGAATATTTACAGAGAGGAAAAAAAACAAAGTTACAGTGAGTTTACAAAGAATCTAGCCATTGTAATATGACATGTTTCAAGTTTTCATTCACTCTATGCATATGTAGATTTATTTCCTCAATAAAAAGTCTCTTTCATTCTGCAAAAGATGAATTTTTATGATCAAAGATTTTTCTATTTTGTTGTTTCCAAATATGCCAAGCTGCAATAATGAAGATTTCCCTGAAGTATTCTACTCCAAATTTACGTCTACCCTACAGGATCAAATTCATTGAATCTGTTGAAGTAGGCCATTGTATTCTCATTAAATCTGTTGAATAGGCCATTGTATTCGCAACTTCTGCCAGCATAACTTACTGAAGTTGCACGTGAAGAATAGATGTATGATGGTTTCCTTAGCCCCCGCTTGACAGAGAACATAATGAACATCATGGCCAGAATAGAAGTATCGCCTTCTCAACATGTTCTTAGTATTTCAACAATCTCTCATGAGTAACCAAGTGAACATTAAAGTTTTGATATACACTTGCTTTTCTAGATCCATTTAAAAGGAGTGGGAGTTTGTTGATTTTCATGAACAAATTCGTAGTACCGGCTTGAGGAATAATTCACTTGTCTCCAAATCAAAGTCCAAATATCCCAAACTATGTTCTGAAGTTGAACATTGTCAGTTATCTACTGCAATTCCAGATACTCACTGTATGCTTGAGTTGACAGGGATAGATAAAAGTTTATACTTGGATGTGTATTTTGCATGTAAATCTTCACGGAGATATCTAGCTTCCTGGCAAATGAGATGTCTTTGGAATTTGAGGCTTAAAACATGTCCAATCCACAAATCTTTCCAGAATAGTATCGTATCGTGTGCACTCGGTGTGCACTTTGCTAATCCCCTGTATTCTGTTACATCGTTCATCACATCTTTCCACCAAAAAGATCCATAAGTCTGAACTGCATGTGGAGGTTGATTTGTGCGTAACATGTTCTCTAGATTAAATTTACCTAGGGGAGATCTTTCTTGTTATAGAACTTATGCAATTGTTTAAGGAGTAAGGCTTTATTTTGAATTTACAAATTAAAGGCTCCTAATCCTCCTTTGTCTTTTGGTTTGCAAAACATATCCCAAGCTACCAAGTATTTGCAACAGACTTGTAGATCATTCGAACCGCTCCATGAACAGTGTTTGCAAGCTTTGTAATTTTTTGAGAGAGCTTGAGTGTACGCATGTAATAAATTGATTGCATTGATAATACTGAGTTTACCAAAGTAAACCGACCTCCATACAAAAGAAATGCCACACTACTGGATAATCTTCGTTCAATCCTATCAACCAGTGGGGAGAAGTCTTTGAATTGTTGGTTTGGTTGTGCCTAGTGGTAATCCAAGATAGGTAAAAGGCATTTGTCCAATGGAACAACAAAAAATATTAGCAAAATGAGGGTGTTGTATCTCATATACATTGATCGGCATCATGCATAACTTTTGATAATTAACTTTGAGCCCTGTCGATTGATCAAAAGAATTGAGTAATCCTTTAAGGCAAAAAAGCTACATAGAGCATGCTGGCAAGATAATTAGCGTGTCATCAGCATATTGCACAGTAGGATAGTCTTACCCATTATCTACTGAGTAGATTGGGGGATGCAAAAGAAGCAAAAGATCATCCGCTAAAACAAATAAAAGCAGTGATAAAGTATCACCTTGCCTCACTCCTCGTTTGTGTTAAGAGTATTAGAGATAGGGAGATTTGATGATTTGCCCCATCTTTCTTTGCCGTTTGATAAAATGCCCTGTGATGTCTCACTGACATGCGGGGCCAGGACCCGTATGTTTGTGAGATATCACTTGCCATTTCCATGAAAGGTGGGGCAAATAATCAATTCTTCCATATTCCAACATAAAATTTTCAATCTCTATTTCCAACGGAAGGATTCATTAATAATGTAATTAAGGAGTTTAAATACTAACATGATTAACATAACTAGCATCCACCAATGACATAGGTATCTAGTGACTTCACTGATTATAGTAAGTATTTGAACATTGCAACAAATCATCCGATGAATCAAAAGAACAAAATGGCCACATCCAGATAAGAAACAACAAGTATTTAACCAGGAACAGGAGCAGGCTGGCGAGAGATAAGCATATAAGCTTAAGAAAATATATCTAGACGATAAATCCTCAGATATCTGTCTTGCTTGGGAAGTCTTGGTCATCCTGGGATGTTGTGTTCAGTTTGTCCTTAGACACCTCCTCAGGAAGTGTTCCATAGAATTTGATTCCCCATCCTTGCATGAGAGCGATGGGTAGTCCAGTTGTTGTAGAAGTCCCCTGCTCCCGTGCCTATAGCTGATTTGTAGTAACTGATGGTATAGAGGTTGGTAGAACTTTGGACTTGGGGCATTTTGAGTTTGATAGCATGACATGTTTGAAACCCCCTTCCGGCACTGTGATTCTTGGACTTCGACGCAAGTCTATTACTAAAATAGGAGTTGGACTTTTCTTTTTATGTGGCTTGAATTGCAATCTCTCTTTAGTAGCTTCCATCACCTGCCTGCTTAAAAGCGAAGACTGACTCTGGGAGTCACTGCAAGAGTTATCTCTGAAGCGCGTCAGAGTATGATGGGTGTACATGTCCGAAGTTAGAATGCCTCCATCCTGAGCAGTAAAAGCAAGTCGTCGAGCCACCTTTTTCAGTACTGGAGCAGGCATTTCATCAGTTTATATGTTACTGAACTTCAGGAGTAAAAACATACTTCAGTAAGTCTGAGTCAAAAGCCACCTCTTTGGTCTGAAATCCACAAAATCGGTAACCACTAAGGATAGTGGCACTGAAAGGTGGTGGCCATAAACTAGGTCATAAGCAAGCTTGATTGGTGGCATCTGCATTACGCATCGACAGAGATGGTGGAAGAGACCTTGAAATGGCATCCGGGAAGCATGAGCTTGAGAAATCTCCTGAAGTGGCGGAGGCAAAACAACCTCATGCAAGTTAGGATTTGGAACAAGGATGATTGCTAGTTCCATTTGAGATGCAGACATGTGCACTTCAGTTTCTGGTCCCATGAACTCCACATTTTGTGTCTGTGATGAAACTGAGCTAGCTGCAGACGACGGTGAGATTAGAGGCTTGAACTTGTTCCTCCACTTTTTTTTTTCGAAAAGGGAAGTTTTATTAATTTCAAGATTGTTAAATCAAGGTGATACAGCAACTTGAAATCCTCTCACCTCCTCGCCTCGACACACACACTTAACAAAAAGGGAACATAAAGGGATACACTAATGACTATCAATCCAAGACTAGACCGCCACCCATGTGCCCGGTAAAACACTCCTTGGCCACCTTCTCCAAGAACTGCGAGGCCGCTACAACCATATCCCGCAGCGGTCTTACGGAGAATAGCCCAAGAACGAAGCCAATGCAAAATTGAGTAAATAACCTGCAAAAAGAAATTTGTTTGTTTTCAAATACCATTGCATTCTGCTAACCACACAGCCCAACAAGTAGCAATGGCTCCAAGAAGTACTAAATACTTTAAGTCTGTCCAAGCCCTTGTAACCAATTGCCAAACATATTGGACACGCTACGTGGGTTAGAAAGACCACAATTCGCATGGACCAACGCCCAAACCATACGAACTAACCGGCACTCAAAAAACAGATGTTGGATCGTTTCATCTTCGTGATGAAACAACATCATTGCATCGCTTGCCAATTGCGTTTCACTAAATTATCCTTCGTTAAAATCACGCCCCGTCGAAGATACCACAAAAAGATCTTGATCTTCAAAGGTACTTTTAACTTCCATAAGCGTTTGTTAGAATTGGGGACATCTTGATGGATCAATGCCAGGTAATGAGATTTTACAGAAAAAACTCCACTCCGATGTAGGTTCCAGCGGAATTCATCTTCCTCTTGGCTCAAGACAATGTTGGACAACCGTGAAAGGAAATTATTCCACAATGCTAACTTGTGACCAATAAGGTCTCTGCGCCATGATATATTTGGTGGGTATGAGCTCAACACGTCGGCCACTGTATCTTGTGTCTTGCGGGCTATGGTGTACAGATGAGGATATTGATCGCGTAAAGTACTATTTCCTAGCCACTTATCCTCCCAGAACCGTACCTGAGATCCGTCTTTGATTATAAAAGATCCGAACCTCAGAAAATTCCGTTTAACCTTCATCAGGCTGGCCCAAAAATGAGAATCCCCACACTTCCACTGCATTCGGACAAGAGGTTTTGTGTCTAAACATTTATTGCGTAATAATTGTTGCCAAGTACCATCTGTTGTCAGCAACCGATACTGACCATTTCTTTGAGTAGTTGTATTCTTGATCTCCAGGTTATGGATCCCTAGCCCTCCTTGTTCTTTAGGTTGGCACAAGATATCCCATTTGGCTAATCGGTATTTCCTTTTATGCTCATCGCAGTTCCAAAAGAAGCGAGACCGATAGTAATCTAGTTTTTTAAGAACACCCTTTGGTACCTCAAAGAAAGACATCATATACATGGGGAGACTACTAAGTACGGAATTTATTAAAGTCAGTCGTCCCCCTGTTGATAGATGTTTTCCTTTCCAACTACTGAGGCGTTTCTCGAAACGTTCTTCTACTCGTCTCCAATCAGCATTCGTCAGTTTCCTATAATGAATAGGAATACCCAAATACCTCATTGGGAAAATACTTGTTCCTCCACTTGGATTGCTTGCTGATTAGCATTCTGATGGTGTCCTTGTTGTACCCTCTGATCCCACACCGGATTAGGATTCGTTGCTTGCTTGCTGATTAGCATTCTGATGGTGTCCTTGTTGTACCCTCTGATCCCACACCGGATTAGGATTCGTTGCTTGCTTGCTGATTAGCATTCTGATGGTGTCCTTGTTGTACCCTCTGATCCCACACCGGATTAGGATTCGTTGCTTGCTTGCTGATTAGCATTCTGATGGTGTCCTTGTTGTACCCTCTGATCCCACACCGGATTAGGATTCGTTGCAGCCTCTTGTCCTTCATTAATCTAGTGGAAAATTGGATCAGGTGGTGGGTTGTTGTTTTCAATGTGCAGGAGTGGGTCCTCTTCTTCAGGGAGAACATCAAGAAAATCGGTGTTTAAAATCAGAACATATACTGTCCAAGATTCCCCTTGGCCTCCCAATGTGTTACCTTTCTTAATAACAAGATGCCTAAAAATGCAATTGATATCCTGGGCTAAAACTTTGCAAAGAACTCGACCCTTAATACGATCATGTTCATGCCATTTCCTGCTCAATCAAAGGGGAAGTATGCGAAAACCTAACTGCTACTTCCGATTATTTCTCGGTGAGAAGGATGTCCTGCCCAATCAAAGGGGAAGTATGTGAAAGACTGCCTGAAAGATTCTGTGGGTCAAGTCAAGCACTCCTTGCTTGACGGAGTTTGGTATGATAAAGTTTGGTAACAGAAAGCAATGATATTCTTCAGAGGTTTTATGCTTTGAAGATGCTTCCCTCGCTAAACCATAGCACTGTTTTTTTCGTTGCGGCCGATAGCTTTTAGCCCTAGTACAGACACTTATGCAAACGAACCGAATACTGATAAGCCAATTCGAAAAGGCTGTCCAGGTAAATCTCTTCGAAATGGTGACAAACAAGCCGTCCGGATTATTTATTTAGGAAAAACTATAAACTGAAAAGAACTACCCAACATCTGCAGAATATGTATCACGTGGGCGTCTTGATGAACCCGAATATGACCGAAACTTTAACCATTGATATTATAGCAAACAAGAGCACTTCTGCTGCTGCTGCTTTTTTGAACTGCAAACAAGAGAGTACTTGGTTATCATGTTGGTTCAACGGCTGAATTGCGCAACTTCAGTTAGACGGTCAACAAGCACCGGTTGAGATAGATCTTTTTGCTGGTAGTATTATCAGCTTTTCCAGAATTCCAGAGTCATACAGAAGCTGACAAGGCACGGAGTACAGAACAGTTGCTTGTATCTTTTGGTTGTTCTTATGTCTTTCACTCTTTTGTACTTTATGATTTGCTGCCTAGCACACGTAATATGGTTCTCCGTTGCTCGCCTGCTCATTTTTTTTTGCCTCTCGTTTTTGAGAGCCCGTAATGGGTGCTTTCGTTGTTATATTGCCACAAATTTGTTTATCAAATTGTCGAAAATGTTTGCTCCCAAGAATTGCAGAAATTTCAACTGTTTGGTGATAACCCAATCATGTTTTTTTTCCGGGTTCATTTATTCATATCGTGTTGTACGTGGATATTGACCTTGACAGGAGCAATAGATGTTCAAAGTTAATAAAATATTGTTTTATTACAAACAGGCGATTGTGAAGATATTTCTTACGCGTCAGTCGCTGTTGCTTGTGGTTTTGAACCATCTTCTATGGGCCTATGTTTGGAGGCCTACAAAGCCCCTTCAAAACAAAGATGGTAGTTTATTGGGCCCAACTCCACTTGGCAAGCCGGCCCAGTACAACCTTTCTCTCCCGCAGCCCAACCACTCCCTAATCCCCGTCTCCGTCTCCGGCTCACCCAATTCGTCACCGAATTTGTTCCCCGCGCCGCCACGCTCCTCGCCGGCGGTCGGAGCTCGGTCCAGATTGGTCCCATGGCGGTAGTAGCCACGGCGAAGTTCTCCGGATACGCTTCTCCGCTCCCCAGTACCCTAAACTCTAGCCCCAACAACACCAACCTCGCCCCATTCGCGTTACGCTCCCGCCTCCGCCCACTCCGCTAGGTCTGCGGCAGCCGCGTCCTGGACCACGTCCTGCAGAGGTCACTGAACCCATGCTGCAATTTCCAACTCTACTCGTCTAAACATCCTACTAGTACTCTTTAAGATCTCCCTTTTTTTGGTTACTAGCTCCATTGCTTTCTCTTCTCGGTGGAGACATGTCGTACTACTTGAAATTCCCTAACTGTTGCAGTACGGGCTAACCTTGGCTTCCTCCTTGCAGGGCTGAGGAGGTTGGCTATGGGGTGCCTACTGAGGTGCGGGAGCAATCCTTGACGGTTCTACTGTCTGGCCAAGACTGCATTCCCCACGCACAGGTGGTCCGGTCCTCAAGCTTTCTTAATCTGTTGAGTTAATTCATTATGCGCCATTGAATACCATTAGCTTCTACAAAATGCCACTGAATAACACTCTCTTTATTATATGCCATCAAATTGCAAAACTATTTTACGTTTGCCATTGCCGTCAGTTGCTGTCTGTTAAGCCCATGGAAAAGACCATTTTGCCCTGGGGTGAATGTGTGTTGTACTCAATAGCAAAGACAAAGAAGACACTTGGCTTTTTTCTCCAGAAACTCAATAGCAAAGACAGAGAAGTAACGTCTGTCCAGAAATTTCCATGTTTCTTCTATTTGCCATAACATCGATTTTCTTCAAAAATTCCTATCCAGTAACGCCTGTCTAGAAATTCTGAAGCATAGCAAACATAATAATAGAAGAGTACACAGGAACATCATCATTCTTAATTGAGATCATGGCAATAGTTGTTTAACTGAGATCATGGCATTACAGATTGTGGCTCAAAAGGGAAACATGGCAATAGAACTACATGTCCAAGTGAATCATAGAGAAACATTCCCAAATTAATGTTTTGCCATACAATCAACTATCTCTAATGTTTTCCATCACAGTACAAATCAATTGATGCAGAGTTCACCGGTCCTTTAACATAATTACACAATGAAATCTGAAGCTATATTTGGAAGGGGAAATTATACTACACAATCATTTCGATGTATTTCTTTATTCAAAGTTGGAAACATCCCCATTGGATATTCCTCAGCAAAAAAGAGTTCAAGCATAAATATGTGTTCACACACGAGATGGAGGGAGTTGGGAGAGGACAAATACCTTTCGGTTCATACACAAGATGGTGGCGGCGTCCTTCTGGATGGTGCTGGCGACTGCAAGCTTGGGAAAGGGGGAGGCGTGGGGAGACGATGACCAGAGAAGAGGGACCGGCGAGGAGGGAGCCTCGGGCGGCAGCAATTGCAGGCTTGGGCTGGCGAGGAGGGAGCCTCGGGCGGCAGACTGCAGGCTTAGGGAAGGGGGAGGCGTGGGATGACGATGACAGGAGAAGAGGGACTAGTGAGGAGGGAGCCTCAAGCGGCGGCGACTGCAGGCTTGGGCCGGTGAGAAGAGAGCCTTAGGTGGCAACGACTGTAGGCTTGGGCCAGTGGGGAGGGAGCCTTGGGCGGCGAACTGTAGACTTGGGCCAGCGGCAACTGCAGGCTTGGGGCGGCGGCGCCCAGATCTAGGGGCGTCGGCGTTGGGAAGGGGGAGGTGTGGGGAGAAGGCGATCAGAGGAGATGATGGCGGGGAGGGAGCCTCGGGCAGCGGCGTGCTTTGGCTTGGGGAGGCGATGATGTGATCACGCCACAAACACATACGACAATAGCGCCCAATATCAAGACTGAACTAAAGGTGAATTCGTTTCTTCAGCCTCAACATATTTTAAATGAGAATATGATGCTACTTAATGATGAAAAAATATATTTTTATAGTACCACGTCACTTTTACACCAATTCAAGCAAGAGTTCAAGATGGACACGTTTTGGAATCCAATTCGGCCTCCAGATCAATTCGGATTCAGCCTGACAGGCTCAATTTCAAATGTGCATAACTTTCACATATGAAGTCCGTTTGAGGTCCACGAGTACTTGTTGGAAAGATTTTCTCATCCTCTTTCCAATGGATCTGGTATCACCTCTAAATTCCTTCTGTGCGCGTCGCAATCATCAAAAGAGTCCGTGTTGGGCATGTACTGGAATCGGATTCGGACTGCTGCAATGGTGCAAGTTTGAACGGACGTAACTTTCTCATACGGACTCCGTTTGGGACATTCTTGGACTTGATGGAAAGCTTATCAAGTCTACTTTCTAAAGGATTCAACCCCATCTTCAAATTTTATCCGAGCCGGCCGCAATCGTCAAAAGAGTCCGTGTTGGGCACGTACTGGAATCGGATTCGGACTGCTGCAATGTTGCAAGTTTAAATGGACATAACTTCCTCATACGGACTCCGTTTGGGACGTTCTTGTACTTAATAGAAAGCTTATGAAGTCTACTTTTCAATGGATCCAACTTCATCTTCAAATTCCATCTGAGCCGGCCGCAATCATCAAAAGAGTCCACGTTGGTTTCTGAGTCCGAGTCAAAAAAGGTGCTGCGCCACCACCACTTGGGCCCATGGGCCTTGTAACCCTAGGGATTCGTTCTCCCTATATAGGAGCCGCCGCTTCTGTTGTTAGGACTTGGATTTCGTTGAGTTTAGGTTTAGCCATTATGCAAACTTCTGTTCTACAGTTGTGTCGGACGACCACCTGTCAAGACAGTCTTCGGAATCTCACCTTTTGAACTCAATATCAATATTTGCAATTTCAGATTGCTTGTTATCTTGTTCTTGCGTGTTCTTCGTGTCAGACCCAGATTTTACAATCCGGAATCTACTGTGTTTAACTGCACTATTCCCTGGATCAGTAGATAGTGCACACAGTTACAGTAATGGATATCAAATTACATATCATGCGGAAGCATAATTAAAATAATAAACTTACTCATGGGCGATTAGGCGAAATTCAAAAGTTGCGGCGGAAGAATGAAGCACACAGGTGGGACCTTCAGGACATGCCCACAGGCAGCCAACTGGAGGTTCGCGGCCTAGTTCTCGACATCTTCATCTTCTTTGCCATCATGATCCAAAAGTATTGTTGAAGCGCAGTGATCGATTCCCGCTTCGAATTTGTCGCAAAGCGGCGTGAGCACTCCACCCGTGCTCGCGAGCCAATACACGAATGCAAATAAATAGTATGCATGGCATAACAAAGGAAAGGCTCGGGTTATTTTATTTGCCAAAAATTGCTTTTAGCAACATTATTATTCTTATTTAATCAAAGTTTTATTATTACTACTTAACTCCACACTACAATTACCAACATCGACTTAATCCATGAAAATGCACTCTATTTATTGACTGCTGTCTAAAACTCCAAACAGCAAGTGTCGTCATTTATTTAATCCACCGATCATACTTTGTATTTTGAATTACTATTCATCAGCCTCTTACCTCTGAACTCTAATAATTCTCTAACATAATTACTTTCAATCCACCGATATCATTTGTATTCAATTCTTTTGTCATTGATTCCAACCCATAATTCATCTCATTTTCTTCTATCTATCACTAGCTAATCCTCAAGTATACCTCCACCGAAAATTCAATTTACCAAGATTATAATCCATTAATTGTTATGCATCCTCCAATCTTCTCATAAATTCAATTCGTCCCTCTTGTACTTGATTACTCCTATTAATTCCCTTTATTGCCAATATCTTCCAAGAATTTATATTAATCATTAGTGTAGTAATCCGGCGATTTACCTTTGCATCCCATAATTCTCCAAAATCGATTCATTACTATATATCCATCAAGAATATCACTAATCAAGAATTATACTCCAATACTTGTATTATTTCTCCTAATTCCTGAAAATTCGATTGGATCATTTATCATTTAAATCATCTATATAGCCTATCTATTCAGCTAGACTTCACCCATTTATCTCGCTTAGAACCCACACTATCATTTCCTATTCAAGATCGACATGAATCCACCAATACCTTCGTGTGTACTCTACAAACATTCCTCTCTTTTACTCGCGACCCTGTTTATCTCACCCATATTTTATTTTGTAAGAATAGGAATGCCACTATTTGAAATATAATACATAAAATTTCCTGAGACCTAGCAGTTTAGAACAAAAACATAATGTTCAAGGAATATTAACATGATTTTTCATACAGAAGGCATCACACCATATAACATCTTTCAGCGTTATAGCCGCTTAACTTATCACTGGGACGACACCCAGGACAATTCAAATCAGGACAGTCCTTCGCCCTTCACTTTTCCATTCCCATTCATAAAACGTTTTGAAATAGAACTATATCTGGTTAAGTTCCCATGTCTGCCCTTGACCGTGGGCACGGCTATTCGAATAGTTTTAGACTCTGCAGAGTTTGTACACTTTCACCACAAGAGACAATCAACTCGTTGCCCCACACGATTCCTTGGTCATGTGGTTGAGCGGACCATCACGAGAACTTTTCAAAGTACCTCGCCTTCCATCATTTCACCCTATGGGTCGCTCCCACTTGCGGTGGGTCCCATACGTTGTGCGGGATGTCCTCCTTCGAACGTCTAGCGGTGGCTCCCGCCCCGCTAGCCCGCCACAGCAGAACTTCACCTTTCACGGGTGTCCCATTCAAGCCGTCTCACAGACTGCCACTTGCACATTCTCACACCACCTCCTGGAAGGATGACTTTCAGGGTCCGGTAAATCTACTAAGCCAAGTTGTAATTTACAGACTTGTGGTTGTACTGTTTTACACGGGTTGACATGACAAGATTCGGTCCTTATTGGTATCTGGACGGTTCTACCACAAACCACACTCTCGTGCACACCTGCACCACACCCCCGAACCATCCGCCCAGATATTTAAGCATGTTGGGGGTTTTTGGAGACATAAAATAATCATATCCAACATTTATCAGTCATTACCACCATGACTGACCCAACCAAATTTTTTTCTCATGATTAAAGTGATGTTTGGGCGTTCTCGCGCCCATGATTACCTAAATAATGCTAAGCACGGCATATATAAGTTATGGACTTACTTTTGTAAAGTTACTATTATAGTTTTGCTAAGGCGACAAGGTTCACATATTCAGGTATTCCAAAGGAGGTGTAATATTAGTCAAGCAAGCAATGGACATGTAACTAAAATCTTAAATTAACATGTATTTGTATATAACATAACGGCATGCAATTTGATAATTTAAACTAAAATAATTTGCACAAAATGTAGGTTCAACATGATCAAAGTATTGACTACTTTGGGTTACAGTGGTCGGTTCTTTGGATTATCCGGATCTCCTAGTCTGCTGCCTCAATTCTTCCTCCCGAGCTTCAGTATGCTATTTAATCGTGCGAAATACCCAAATAAAAGAAAAGCAATCAATCACTCAAAAGATCACCAGAAATTCATATGAACTCTAAAAATTATGATTTCGGTTCCATTGGACAGATCTTGAATTTAGATGAATTTAAAAATTTGTCTCGTTCAATTTGGAGTTAAAATGAAAAAGTTATGATCATTCAAAGTTCTCAGTTCAGTTAATTCCAAATATTCTCAAATTTCGGCGATGGGGTCCATGGCATTTTCAGATTTATTTTAAACTTCTCTTTACGTTACGTACTCTTGACATGTGGGTCCTAGCATCGTTCATGGGGTCCACTCACAAGACGGCTGGTGCGAGATGTGCCATCGACCGGTGGGGTCTAGCGGTCACGCGGCCACTGTCTGCGATGGATCGACATGTGGGGCCCACCTGTCAGTCGGGGAAAATAAAAGAATTCGCTCAACCGCGCGTGCGGAGCCGGGGCTCGAACACGCGACGCGGGAGCAAGGGGGGAGGAGAGACGCGCCGCGGTAACCAAGTGAGCGGGGGAGGCATTGCCTACCCCTTATGGGCAACATACCCTTTTGAGGTAGCTCGGGGAGGCGGCCGGGCAGAGGAGTCGGAGGCGACGGCGCCGGCGGCGAGTGGTGGCCGGAAAGGGCTGGGGGCTGCGTGATATGTAATCCCCGAGAGACGGCGATGCTACTGGGGTAGACGGCCGGGGTGGCGGTGCGGTGGCGGGCGGCGTGCGGCGGCGGCTAGGAAAGCCGAGGCCGGCTATGTTCAGCGACGAGAGGTCCGGTGAGGGAGGCGGTTGGCCGCGGGCTCCGTGGCTCGGGAGCTGGGATTGCCGGAGGTGGCCGGGAGCGGCGGGAGGGTGGCGCGAGCTCGGGAAGAAGGAGGGCGGCGGGAATTAAGGCACCACAGCGCGATTGCGGGCACGGGAGGAAAGAGAGAAGCTTTGCGACGTGATTACACTCCCGTGAGGGGCTTTATAGCCGGAGAGGCGCGACGGCGAGAGCCACGTTCACCCTCCGCTGTTCATGCCGGCGAGAGGGGATGAATCAAATCTCCCCGAGATTTTGTGTAAGAGAAAGAGAACAGGGGTGCGCTGAACTTTGCCCGCGGTGTGTGAGAGAGGGAGGGAGAGATCTGCTGCGGCCATCGCAAGAGAGAACGGGTGCGAGGGGCGCGGCCGCGTGGAGAAGGAGGGAGGAAGAAGAAAGAGAGGAGCGCGAGCGCGGCGGTCCACCGGTCAGAGGGAGAGGGGTTCTGGCGCGTGGGGCCGTGCGGCAGCGAGGCGCGAGGCGCGGTCCACCGAGCAGCGAGAGCGAGCGAAGGAGCGCCGGCCCGTGGCGAGGCGGCGAAGCGCGCGCTGCGCCATGGGCGGGCCGCGCGATGGAGGCGCGCGGCGACGCGTCACGCACGGAACGGCAGTGGCGGCCGGGAGGAGGGAAAGGCGGGATGGGCGCGACGTGGGTTGATCCCGGCCGTCGTGTGGCGCGGAGAGGTAAGTTGAGTTTTTAATTTTTCTAGATTTTTATTTTAGCTTTTAGAATTGCCAAAAATTTCCAATAAGGTCAGAAAAATATGAAAATACATCCAAAAATTCAGGAAAAATTCACAGAAGTTCCTGATGACATTCTGGACTTAACAAAAATATTTTCAACTATTGTTGGTACTTAATTTATTTGCTTTCCTTGTTATTTATGGCATTATTTAAAATGAGGGCTTTATGTTTAAACCAAAATTTCCTCCACTCCTTTCTGGATCATCTTTTCAAATTCTTATTTAAATTTTTAAATTTTCTATATTTAAACATGTTTGTTTCCTCTTTAGCTTTTGGAACTTTCATCATAATTTTCGAGACAACACCAGAAACTCCAAATTCAAATAAAAAGCAAATAAAATAATCCAAAAACTTCATAATTTACTATTTACATTTATCAGGATGTTACACTTCGGTTGCATGCAGGAATAGACCTTCGTGGTCAGGTCAACCGCGTTCTTGGCACGGTTGATAACAACTTGGAGTATGGTTCAGCGATTGCTATGGCGCAAGCGACGTCGTACGGTTGTAGTCGAATCGCAAGGGTCATCTCCACTAAAAATCGAAGTTATCATCCTATCGGAAGATCGGGACACCATCGCCTCATCAGGCGATGGGGGCGGGAGATCGATTTGCCGAACGGGAAGTAGTGCCGACTGAATAGATAGGGTACGAGGAGATGTGGACCTGGAGAGGTAGGGTTGGTCTGGGGGCATTTTTGTTAGTTCCAAAATTCCTGACAGACTTAACGAACTGCAACTGACGTCAATGGCAAATTGTATAGTAGTTTTGCAATTCGATGGCATATAATAGAGAGAGCGTTATTCAGTGGCATTTTGTAGAAGTTAACATTATTCAATGGCATATAATGAATTAACTCTAATCTGTTTGGATAGTGTGTGTTGTAAAATGATCATACAATATCATTTCACAATTGCAAGTTGGTTGTAGACAGGTTTCAGGAAAACACTGGCCTATCTCTTCTTGGTCTTCTCGGCCATAGACATTGGGAGGTCCTCGGTGCGAGCACTGGTTGTCGTCCTGACAAGGGAGCTCGGCATGCAGGTGATAAGCTGTTTTGCTATGGGGTTTTCTTGCTGCCTATCTTATGCATCCGGTCTAACTGGCTTGTTCCTGTTCATGCGCCACCGTAAGGTTACCAAAGTTGATAGAATTCTCCTGGCGAAAGCCTGCACCGTCATGGCTTTGCTTGATGGTGGGATGCTGAGGAGGCAAAAGAACTGGGCAAAGGTAATACCCATTTTTTGGTGGATTTTGTGTCTATGCCAAGGCTTAATTAATTGCATTAACATTTTAGTAGGCAATAACCATGCCATGGTTAGGTCCAAATCCCTCTTTGATATTAGTTTCCAGGTCCTTTTATGTTTACATCATTATATTGCATAAGCAATTGTGACATAACAAGGAAATTGGCTTATATCTGCTGACATACACATCCATGCGTTATTTATAGAGTTAATTCATTGAATAATGTTAGCTTCTACAAACACTAGGCCCACTTTGACTCGGACTGAAAAAGTGACGTGACTTGTTTTGCAGTTTCTGATTGACTCATAGGGAATTTGGAGGTGAGGCCAGATCCATCTGAAAGTAGACTTCAAGAGCTTTCAATAGAGTAAAAGTTATGACCGTTTTAGTAGGTGCCTGTTGGGCTGTCCCAAACCGAATCTGAATTGAGTTCTGAGTTTGAATTCGGTTGTACATGTGGGAGGTCCGAATTGGGCTTCAAAATCTTATCCAAAACTTGGGCTTTAAGTTCTTGTGCTTCTCCCCTTTTGCTCTCCCACTGCATGTGCTTCTTTCTTCCTTGATCAGGTGCATGGGCTGCTTGGCTTTTTCCTTTCCATCTCGATGGGTTTTGAGCTTTTTGTTCTTGATAGCAAATATGATTACCCTCCTTGTGCTTCTCCATTACTTTCAAACCTAATAATAAACAAGAATTTGATATAAGATAGTATATCGTTCTCACGAATAGAAGGAAATTTATTAAGAAATAAATTCACCTAACAATATTTAATGCAGCTTAATATTTCTTTTCAGTGAAATAATGTATTTGACTAAAAAGTGCTAAGCATGTGCGTATCCACATCAAAATATGAATTTCAATGCTCGAGCTACCTCATTAGATATGAATTTCAATGCTCGAGTTACCTCATTCACTGTAAGTGTTCTCTTTCAACTTTTTTTTCTCTGTAGTTCCCACCATCTTCAATTTGTTAATTCAAGAACCATCATGTTTGACTCTGATATTTCTACATTTACATGTACCGTTCCTCGGCAGGAAGTCAAGGGAGAAGGTTTCCTGCTATTTTCTACAGGCGTAGCAAGTAGAGGGTTTGACCTTCCGCAAACCAGCCACATACACAACTTTGACCTTCCTAAGACGGCGACTGACTATCTTCATCGTGCTGGAAGAACTGGCAGAGAACCATTCTCCAAGTTGGAATGCAGTGTGACGACCCTCCCTCATAACAGAGGACGAGCGCTTCGTGTTACAGATATTTCCGAACGAGCTGAAGTTTCACTCTGAAGAGCTGCCCTTAAGAGTCGATGTTCATTTTCTACTTGTGATGTTCACCTGGAGTCTGGATGTAAATAGTTATTTCTCCTTGTTTTATGTGGACTGGGGTGAGATTGTTTTGTACTACTTACAGTTCCAGATCCATCTTGCTGAACAGATTTGTGTTAAAACAAATATTCCTGAATCTTGATAATGCTGATCAGATTCGACCGCTATCAACATACCACCAGAATGATCTAAACTCAGATTCGATTAACGTCCATGTCTTCGGCGCATAGTCAGATAACAATAACCAGCCATAAAGAAATATCTAATCAGTTGCCACGAGTCGGCAAGAACAGACAATGGCACGTTAGCCAACACCCATCACATGTCACATTCTACTCTTAATTTTAGTCATCCATGTTATCGTATCGACAGAAAAGAGTGAAATCTTTCCATAAACAATATGGATGATAACAACTTCGCAGCCATGATTCTCTAGTACCATGGAAGATTGCTTAGATTCACATGAGCTAAGAAATGATGTAAGGTATAATTTGGGTAGCGCCAGGTCTAGCATCAAGATGGGCATGGTTTATCATGCCGGACTCCGAGCAGGCGGCAGGCAAGTTACTCTTGTTGGGCCTGCAGCAATTTGGAATCGCAGGCCACGATCTTCACCTTGCTAACTGTTTCTGAAATCTCCTCGTTCTTGAACGTTGCATCTGTTAGGATGAAAGTCCAGACATTGTCGCAGAACCTGTAGGTGTGCAGATGGCCCTGTGAAGACAAGAGGAAAGCCATCACACGTCTGGTAAGGTCCCAATTCAAATGCAATGAAAAGAAATAGCAAACGGGAAATGCAGGCAATCGGAGCTATAGATGTATTTAAGACACTTACGGATTGCAAGATATCATCAAATAATCAAATTTCAGCAAGAGGCATGTATATTGGACCCACGGTAAGCAAGCTAGTAAATGTGCTAAACACAAAACACCTCATTTAAATACTTTGTGATAAGTAGATGAGGTCATGAGGCTAGAGATGCTAGTCCTGGCAGGGTAATATTCTCAAGTTGACTGAAACAACAGCGAGAATTACCTGAGTGATGAAGCTATTGGCATGTATTATTTCCTGATTTGAATACATAAAAGGAATTTCTCAACTCCAATCAATGACAACTATGGCCTTCTTACATTTGCCAAAAAAAAATGGCTGAGGGGATATTTTTACAAGTTGGAAGGGAGAATTGCAAGGCAATGGATAACTACCTGGAATTTTCAAGTAGATAATAGTGCTTGGAAAATCCAAGTGTGAAATTATCATATGTTTCCAACGATTTGTATGTTCAAATATAAGTTAAAAACACGGTTACAGCCACAGAAACAGGAATCCACAAACTTGCCTGCGATTGCATTGCACGACATTTGGCCTTGATATTAAGCATTTACTGTCAGCATTTAGTTACATATTCATTTTCATGACAAATTAAATACCTCGAGAAAGTGTTAACTTACTGTTCAATTTTTTTTGTGTGTGCCAGTCTTTTCCACAGAAGGTTTAACCAAGTGCCAAATTTGGCTATTAAGCAAGTTGAGATATCTTTCTCTACAAAAGAATGAGAAATCTGCTCCTAAAAGAACACTATCTGTACTTGATTTATATAACATAAGTTACATAACAGAGGCAGTGTGTGCCCGTGCACAGAACAGAAATGTTGACATTAGCGGTTGATAGTTGATACTACTGGTGATCATATCTCTATCTGAACAGCTTGTGTGAGCTTGGCAGTTGACACTGGCTTATGACATAACATAATAGCATTCCCCTAATATGCATCTAGAAACATGACTAGTAGTAGCAGAGAAAAATTCAACAACCGTAGGCCACTTGTCATAGACATGGGTCTTGGACCAGTCGGGTTATTATTAGGAATTAGAGATTGGTTTCTATTTGAGTTAGAGATTGGTTTCCTTGTATTAGAGATATAGTTAGAGATATGATATTAGTTAGAGATATGATTGGAGTTAGATTCGATCTGTTAGGGGGAGCCATCTATATAAGAGGGCTACCGCATGCTATTGTAATCAATCAGAGAATTATCATAGTCTTCCTCATTTAGTCTCTCTCTCTTTCTACACCGACGCCATCCGACCATCCTCTCGGTGGTATTTATCCCTCATGAACTAAGGTTCATGACACCACTACTGCAAGCACAAATCACAGCAACATGTATCATAGTAACAAAAATAGCGAAGATAATAGGCATCCGATTTTCTATAGTTAGGACACGTGACAAAGAAAATTTGCAGCAAATATAATGCAGGGAGACTATTCAACACACAGTTTCCTTTTCTAAGGAATAACACTGAGGGGGACTTGATCGTCTATATTAAATCACAAAGGGGATGAACCAAGACTCTTAAGAGGTAGAAATTGAACAGACAATGTGAGGGTGCGTCCGAAGCATACGAGACATGACATTACAAAGGTAAACAAAACACAATTGCTTCCACAATTTACACAACATGCTTAAAAGCAGCCACATATGGAGTGAGAATCAGTTTTTCGAGACCTGTTCTTTTCTGTGATATGTGCAGCTCCTAATTTCACCATTTGGAAGCCGTTTTGGCTCATTTGTCATGCAAAACATTACTTAGGCATGTTGTACGCTGAAATTGAAGTTGTTTATAATATTTCTCAAGCTTAGGGGCTTTTCTGCAAATCTGCCATTTTAAGCCCAAACTATACCTGAACCAGAGGACTTCTTGTATTTTGGCTTGAGAGCTAGAGTTAGGGAGAAAAGTGTTGCCACCAAATCCACAAATTTGAGTGTTGAGATTGGGGTTTGCAGCCTCCCTACCTTGTTGGTTCCAATTCTTGTACTCATTTCATCTCTATAGTGAAGATTCGTCTCGCCGTTGCCTGTGGTTTTTCCCCATGAGGTTTCCACGTAAATCTTAGTGTCTTTCCTTAATTTGGTATTTTCTTTGCCATATGTGAAGATTTGAGTCATCATCTAGGTTGCTATTGATTTCTTTGCTCAAGTTGATGGTGAATGATTTGAGTTGACATATGAGATGGCATATGTGTGTTCTTTGATATATGGATGATGTTACAGCCTTTACGACTGCTCCCAGGACCTTATGACCACCTTCTGGCCACTACGACCACCTCCTGTGTCGCTACGACTGCTTTTCTGGTTCTCCAACCACGCTGACAGCCGTTACAACCACGTTATGATCTCTCCGATCACGCCTCGCTGCTCCGACCACGTAGTGATACTATCGACCACGACTATTACTCGAACTCGGCTACGACTATGAAACAAACTCGAACTCGACTACGACTGTGAAGCGGACTCGTATACGACCACGACTTGGACTCGTATACGACTATGGCCAAACTCGTACACAACTCTGACCACTCGTACACGACCAGAACTACGACCACGACTGGAAAACAAGATTACAACTCTAACAATCACCTCCTTAATCTTGATTTTCCTTCTTGATCACGTCGACCTTCTCTCTTGCTGCTGCTTCTTCCTTGCATGTCTTCCTGGGCTGGAGCACCTGCTCCCACAGCCGCAAGTCTGGTCATCTTCTACCTGCAGCACCTGCTCACGCTTTCTCCACCAGCACCAGCTCTCTCTGTTGTGTGCTCCTGCTTTCGACCACTACCCTTCACGATGTGCTTCCTCCCGCCACCTCGGGACCCATCTACGACTGCCTTCTGTTGCACGCGTGAGTGCTCCTCCCGAGCCTCTGCTCGCTACGACCATGCCTGCTGCATGTGGTCTGTGCCGACCACCCGAGCCGTCGCTTCGCTCCTCTCCGCCTACATGCGCTCGACCGGACTCAGCTGCTTGCATGTGTGCACCTCCTGCGCCGCTCGCTACGACCACTGCATGCCCGCTGCATGCCCTTCCAGAGGCACTGCTCGTTATGACCATACCTTCTGCCCTGTCTTGCTTCTTTGCCGGCTCGATCTCCTTCCTCGTTACGACTTCTTGTGCGCTAGGCTTGCCTCCTACTGCCTCTGCACTTCGTCCATCTGTGCCTATCTCCACCCAAACCTGTTTACAAATTTTCAAAGGAATTTTGTACAACCGATTTGGAGATCTCTTCGTCTTCATCAACAAATCTCTGTTCTTGGCATACACTCGCAAGAACTCATCCTGCAGCACCACCTTGCACCCTCTTTCTGTCATCTGCCCGATACTTAGTATGTTGTTGCATAGACTTGGTATATAATAAATTCATATCAACTTCTTATCTCCGTTCTTACATTGCAATATCATCATCCCTTTGCCCTTTATCTCCACTGTGGAGCCGTCGCCAAACTTGACCTTGCCCCAAACCTTTTCGTCGAGCTTGTGGAACATGGAGCGGTCTTCCGTCATGTGGTTGCTTGCTCCATTATCCAAGTACCATTGATCCGTGTGATCATGGCTTCCATCCTTCGTGCGTAGTTTTAGAACTACGTTCTCCTCATTCAGTTCCACCATGACCAACTCATTTTCAACATATGAGGAGAGAAGTACTAGCTCTCCGTCATCTTCTTCGTCTTTGGCAAGATTCACCTCCCTGTCTTTCTTCTTGCTCTTGCAATTCAAAGCAAAGTGCCCAAGCTTGTTATAGTTGAAACACCTTTTATTGCTACGGCATCTTATCGCGTAGTGCTCGTATTCGCCACATTCAAAGCACTTGACATGTGACGTATCATGGGATCTCTCACCACCGCCTTGCCTAGCCTTGTCTCCACGTCCACCCCTGCCGCCTTGGCCACTTTGGCCACTTCGACCGCGCCACCTCCCGCGGTTGTTTGATGAGCCACGTCCGTCTCTCGGATCTCCCCTTACTAGCAACGCCTGCTCGTTGTGAGATCCTTGCTCTTTGCGCGACTAAAACCCCTTCAGTAACTCCTCATGCACCTTGAGAGAGCTGGTGATCTCCTTGATCCTCTTCTTGACTAGATCGGGGGAGTACATAAGTGTTATGACAACAGGTATGTACTTCTCCGGAAACACGCGTAGGTACTTCTTCACCGCCACAGATTCCTCCATCTTGTCGCCAAGAGAGTTAATCTGATTGTACAACGAACTCAGCTTGCTGGCGAACTCATCCACCGACTGGGTCTCTCCCATCTTCAGGTTCTCAAACTCGCTCCACAAATTCTGGAGCGCACCTCCTTGCACGATCAACTCCTTCATGCATCGTCTGAAGCACCTCCCACGCTTCCCGTGCCGTCTCCTTGCCGATGAGCTGATGCATCATTGCATCTGGCACCACCTGGTAGATAAGGGCCAAAGCCGCCTGATCCACCTTGTCGTCCACCTCCTCCTTTCCCTTCGGATCGACTGCACCCCATACTCCCTGGGCGCGCATGTTCGCCTTCATCTTCATTGCCCACACCAGGTAATTGTCGATCGTTAGGAGAGGGTACTGGAGGGAGATTAACCCACCCTGAGCCTTTGTCTTGTCACCCATGCTCTGATACCACTTGTTACAGCCTTTACGACCGCTCCCAGGAACTTATGACCACCTTCTGGCCGCTACGACCACCTCCTGCGTCACTACGACCGCTCTGCTGGTTCTCCGGCCACGCTGACAGCCGTTACGACCACGTTGTGATCTCTCCGATCACGCCTCGCTACTCCAACCACGTAGTGATACTATCGACCACGACTATTACTCGAACTCGGCTACAACTATGAAACAAACTCGAGGTCGACTAGAATTGTGAAGCGGACTCGTATACGACCACGACGTGAACTCGTATACGACCACAGCCAAACTCGTACATGACTCCGACCACTCGTACACGACCAGAACTACGACCACGACTGGAAAATCAAGATTACAACTCTAACAGATGATAATGTTGGGATATTGACATTCTAGTGAGCTAATCTTGCAACTTGCAAGTATATTCACTTTGGAAAGTTTGGACAGCTTGATGCTTGTAGATTTGAAACCAAAGGGCTGTTTGGTTGCATGCACACAAGGTGTTTGGTGAAATGCTTGTGAGAAATTAGCTTGCTGTTCTTGTTGCTTCCGCTGTCCCACTGTGCTCACATTTTCCTTTGCCAACTTCGCATGTATGAACCAACAATAACTTTGCAAAGTGATGGCTGGTAACAAACAACTTTGTATCGATACAGCTACATTGACAGGCAACAACAAGGAATTTCAACATCCCCTTCAAAACTCTACAGCTATTAAATCATTAGTAAGAATAACAGCACAATACACAGCACACACACAAAAAAGGGCATTGTTATCAACAGAAAGAGCATACCTTGACATTGATCTTGCTCTTCACCTGATTCTCCAGTGCGTCAGTCATGGACTAAAACAAGAAGAGCAAGATCAGAAAACCCAGGAAGTCATAAGGACCTGTTAATTTTGCACGCACCAGTGATAAGACCCTCATCAAACCTTGTCGAACTGCACAAGGACTTGAATGGCGAGCTCGGGGCTCAGCGTCCCGCTGGAGACCATGTCGTCCAGCGTCTCAGTGAGGCACATGCCGATGGTGGACCTCCGGTACAGCTCGAAGGTGGCCATCCCCTGCAGCGCCTCGGCAGTATCAGAACACCACAAATAGTTTCAGATTGCCATGTAAAAGCTCACAGCGATCTCAAGATCATAGGGGCAGGCACATCCAAGATTAGACATATCATGCTCGAAAACTAGTACGCGTCACACATATTTCACCAAAGATTGCTCATTTCGCGCTACAAATTAAAGGACCCATTTTTTCCCCACAAGCAATTCCACCCTGTAACCCGTCAGCATCCGTATGGTATCAAACAAACAAACCCTAAAAGTTTGTGCATCTCGCCATCGACGCGGCCAGATTAGAATCAGCTCGTGACTCCCAACAATTGAAGCAGCCCCCCCTAAAAGCACAGGAATCGAACCATAAAATGCTCTTACCAGCGGTCCCTTCGGCGGATCGGCGACTGATTGGATAGGAACGATGCCCTTCGGATCTGGAGTCGAGAGCGGAACCCGGAAACTTCTGGAAGGTTCGGGAAGGGCGGGGTTGCGCAGGGGAGGGGAGGGGACTCAAATCTCTCCCTTGAGGCCTCGGCTATGTCGGTCCGACCGAATTGTTACGACCCAAGAAGGGAGGCGGCGCAGGGCGGGAAGCAGCAAATCCTAGTGTTGTCCTGACCTTCGCAACTGAAGTGCGTACAAACTGAACAGAATTTATTGATCCAGTTCCTCCCCCAATTTCTACCTCCTCCGCATTTCCTTTCCCCCTAAAATTCTCCAAGGCAGGACCGTAACACGAATTCCCTATTTGCCCCTCCGTCCCGGCGTACACTACTCACTAGAACTGCAGCTGTACAACCACCAAGCTTCTTGCAAATTTTCTGTTTCTTTTAAGCCGTCAAAACATACTTTTTTTATATAAAAATAACTTTGTTTTTCTCGAGGCTGACTTAATTTGCTTCGAGAAAGTTACTCCTCGTGTCATAAAAGCGTACGGTCTCAATAATAATCACTAATATTTACTATAATACATTTATAATAAAATTATAGTATTATAAAAGTAATATATATATATATATATATATATATATATATATATATATATATGTCTAGCCTAAATATTTATAGATATATTGGTAGCCACACTTTGACCATACGCGTCTAAAAATGCACTATTTTGTGAGCGGAGCTACTAGGTTTAAGGCAAAAAAAAATATTCTCTTTTATTTTTCCTGATTTCTTCTTTTGTCCCGTAGTAACACATTTTTTCCCGTTGGTACGGTAATGTTCTTCCTTCTCATATGCCACACATAGATATTTCTATCAAACAGAGTAATCCACAAATCGACACAAAATCACAGTGGCAAGCGATCGATGCACCCTACCATTGTTGCTTGTTGCAACATGTTCTTGAATCGTCTAGCAAGAGGTATTTTGGCTGCATTTGGTTGTTGACTTGTTGCAAGGATATCAACTTGCTGTTACACTTTGCTGTAAAATTTGTTGAAACTGGAGCATGAGCGGAAGAATAGGGGCGTTGTTTCCTCTTTGTTGCTATTTGTTGCATGCGAATGTTTGAATGGTCTAAGAAAGTGTTTTTACTTGTTACAATTTATCTCACCCGAATATCATAGTAAGAGATGTTTTTGTTGCAATAAGTGTTGATTTGTTGCATGGACAACAACTTGTACTATATTGTGATTTGTTGCAATCGGATAGTGCGAGAAAGAACAGGAGCGATGATGTGCCTTCTTGTTTGGTGGTGGTTGTTGTTAGACCACTTGTATTCTTGCCACACCTTGTGCCAATACTATTGCATATCGGTAATCAAGCAATAGTCTGTATCCGACAATCATGCAATAGTTGGTTTCTATAGATAACGTTGGTTTTCATAGATAGAATATGTTTGTATTTTGTAATCCTGGATTGTAACACTACATATACTTCATGTATCAATGAAACAAATCACTATGTGATTATACACAAGCTTTCATGGTATCAGACAGACAACGATCCTAAAACCCATTGCTCTTCTCTTCTGCACCTTCTTCTCCAGCGATCTGCCATTGTTGCTACTGCTCCCAAACCCTCCACTCTCGCCATTAAAGTGGTCAACGTTAAGGCATTTATTCCCTTCTCCCTGAGCTCCACCCGCCCAATTACACAAGCTGGCATGAATTGTTCCTCGTCCTCATTGGCAAGTACGGCGCTAAGCAACACATCGACGGCACCAAGCGCCCAGCCAACGACCCCGACTAGGAAGCGAATGACTTCAATGTCCTCTCCCTTCTCTGCGCCTCCATCTCCGAGGAAATCTTGGGCATCGTCCTTGTTCCTGAGGTTTCAGCATGCACCATCTAGATGAGCATCGAGGATCTCTTCCGAGGCAACAAACAAGCCCATGCGCTCTAGCTTGATCAGAATTTCCGCAACTTGGCTCAAGGTGACATGTCAATCTTGACATACACTCAGAAGCTTAAGTCCCTCGCCAAACTCGATCAAAAAGTTTCCAATGACACTGATTTTGACCCTCCTCCATGGCCTCAACAACAACTTTCGTCATATAGCTGCCATCATCAAAACTAAAATGCCCTTCCCCACCTTCCTCGAGTCGTGGTCTCTTCTTCTCCATGAAGAATCGAATATGAAAATCCTTAAACCCTCCCTCCCCACTACCCTCATAGCCTCCACACCCAAGTCCTCTATGAACTCAAACTTTACACCATCCTGGAAGCCAAGAACAATAGAAAGAACCGATATAAGAACCGCAGCACTGGTAGCGGCGACAACAACCGTGACTCCTTGTTGTTCAACCTGTGGAACGGGACAATCCAGGTGTGGCCAGTTCAATAGGCCAGACCTTCTGGTGGCTCTGGCTTACTTGGCTATTTGCGCCCAATGACATGCCTCTTGTGCATGGTGGTGTGCCATACGCACCATGCACACCTTATGTCATGTTTGGTAGCGTGGTGCACATGCCTGGTGACATGACTATGGTTTGGGCTCGAACACTCCGTCCTGGGACCAGACATCCCTCATGCATGCCATGAATGCCATGTCGCTGCGACCTCCTACTACGTCAGATTGGCACATGGACTCCGGCACAACCGCTCACCTCACCGCCGACCCCGGTAGTCTTTCCACTCCTTTACCTTCCTCCCTCACCACCCCTCATCACATTGTCGTTGTTGATGGTACACACCTTCCCGTTCTCTCTTCTTGACACACCTCCTTTTCTTCCTACCATAAACCCTCTACCTAAATTATATTCCTGTTTCTCCACAAATAATCAAAAATCTTTTTTTTATCCCCCAATTCACTAGAGATAACCAATGCTTTGTTGAATTTGATCCTTTTGGTCTCTCTATGAAGGATCTCCGCACAAGGAACGTGATTCTTTGGTGCAATAGCTCCAGGGATCTTTACTCACTTCGACCAGTGTCCACCCCTGCACACGCTCTTTTGGCATCCACCTCCTCCTGCTCCGAAGTGCTGTGGCATCGTCGCCTTGGTCACCCAGGCGCCCGAGCCTTCTCCCGGTTGCAATCCACCTCTAGCATTCCCTGTAATAAGAGCAAGACACATTATGCTCTCTGTTATGCAAGTTAATTGAGTCACCATGCACGACTTCCTTTTCAATCCACTTTATCCAACTCAAATAAAGCATTTGAAATTATTCATCGTGATTTATGGATCAAGTGTGTCAGGGTTCAAATATTATCTTGTCTATTTGGATGACTTCATGTATCATTTATGGACAATTCCTCTCAAACTCAAATCCAACACATTTTCCACTATAACACACTTCTGCGCCTATGTCTCCACCCAGTTCGGCTCTTGTGTGTGATTTAACCTGACTTGGTCGTACCTGTGTGTGATCGAACTTGACTTGGTCGTAAGTCAGTTAGTACCTATGTGGCATTTTCCACAAGATGAAGATGCTACAAGTTGAAGCTGCTGCGTGTGGCAAGAAGTCAAGGCCGCTGCATGTGGCAAGAACAAGAAGTCGAGGCTGTTGCGTATGGCAAGAAGAGAGGGCAACTGCGTGTGGCAAGACAATGCGATTGAACGTATCGAAGATTGATGTGTCAAGATTAGGGGGAAATTGTTAGAACTAATCTTGAATCATGTCGAGTACTCATGTGTTCAAGTATGACTAGCAGTTGAAGCGTCGTGGTCGAAGCATCAAGTTGAAACACCGTGGTCGAAGCATCGAGTCAAAGCGCAAAGGTCGAAGCAACGAGCTGAAGCTGTGGTCAAAGTAGCGGTCGAAACAGGTAGTCATAGTGGGTAAGATAACTGTAGCAGTCGGAGCGATCGGGAACTATAGCATTCAAAGTAACCAAGAACTGTAGTAGTCAGAGCATCTGATTACCGAGGGAAGTCATGAGTCGAGTAGCGATCGGAGTCGGAAGCGATCGTAGAAGGAGTTGTGTGTGTGATCGTAAGACTATGTGTGGTCGACAGCCTGCGAGTGTGGTTGTATCTGTGTGTGATCGAACCTAACTTGGTCATAAGTCAGTTAGTGCGTAAGTTAGTTTTCAGTCAAGTAGTGAGTTGTTATGTTGTAGCGCGGTGTGGGCAGGCATCATGGAAGGTAAGGCCGATAAAACTGGATTACAGATAGTCTAGTTGTTAGCTAATGGAGTTAGTAGGTGCATGGAGTACAGGTCGTATGCCCGTATGTGCGTGAGGCTTATTTAAGCTGTGTACTTCCCGTTGAGCAAAGTGAGGCGAGTGAATAACAGAGAAGGAAGAAAAGGCGTGCGTCGCCACGAAAAAATCTCTCTATGTTTATTCATACTCCTTATTTGTGTGCGTATGTCATTCTAAGGGAGAAAGTATTTGTGCATTTTCTCTCAAAGAGTAGCATCGAAGCTAATAAGTTCAGCTCCAACAGTGACGGCCGACCCAGACAAGGAGCCCACTGCCCACGGTGCGGGTCGCCGCTGATGCTGCTCGCGGCCAGGAAGGCCTACGCCTTCGCTAGGGCCTGGGTGCCTTTGTGCAAGAAGTACCGGGTGCAGTGCCCGTGCCCCGACAGGTACTTCGCCAGCGACGACCAGCTGGACGGTGGCGCTGCGACTGACCACCACGAGCTCGCCGACGACAGGCTAATTATCAAGGTACGACACAATTAACGGTGCAGTTCTCATTCGAAAATTAAATTAAAGGAAGGAGATAATGAGCCAGCGAAAGTAGAGCTGGGTCGCTTCAAACGGTTCAACTTCTAGTTTTCGGCTTCTTAATGTCTTTTTTAGGCTTTTTTGTTTTTTGGCAAATGTCACAGGCTTCAGCATGAAGTTAGATAACATGTTTCAGTCCAAAGGTGATAACATGTTTCAGTCCAAAGGTGGCAACATTGCTCATGTAGAGCACAGTCGCAGCGGTTATATGGTGATCGGTTCGGCTGAAAAGCTCATGGCTTATGGATGAAAACACTGTAGCTGGTTGAAAAAAGTGCTGTAGCTGACATAGGCTTATTTAGCATAACTAAATTTAACAAAATTTAAAAATATAAAAAATATGTTAGCCCATTACGTATAATATAAACAAATACGGGAAAAAAGAACCGGCAAAAAAGCTCAACAAAAAGCCAAAAGTTCAGAAAAAGACGAAACTTATGAATAGTGAAAAATAAGCCAGAAGCTGAAGCCGAGTTGATCAGGGTCAATATTTTGGAAGTCGAATACCTATACTCTAGTATATTTTTTGTGCGTCTAGTTACTCCGTAGATCCCTATCTACTTAGACTTCATTCGGTGTAACCCGGCAAGGGATTATCCATTTCTGTGGCAGAGTTGATGTATTGCATTGTTCGGTCATTCTTCGGTATTGCTTCATTGGAGAGAGCTATTCATGGAATTTTTGATATATATATATAGCGTCTTTTCAACTTATAATTGTAAAAATAGTTATATACATATGATAATAATAAAATAGCACTTTTACCGCCGGTCACTGGGCGGCAACACCCTACATTGACATGTGGCCTAGCTGTCTGTCGGTGGCAGGTGCCTGGCGCCTGGCTACCGGGCGACCGCACACCTATGGCTTGGTCACCGAGCGGCAGGTGACCTATTGCCCCATCACAAAACTGGAGGTAATTAAGCCGGATAATTAGCTGGCTTAATTACCTACCTAATTTGTAATTAATATGTCATATTTCTTTAAATTTTTTAATATAACAAATGAACTCAAAAAAATACAGAATTTTATGTGCATCCTCCCGACATAATGTTCTTCATTGTGTAATTTTTTGACAACTTTATCCGATCTGAATATTGCTCAAAAATTTGTACAATTTGATCTCTACCCCTCTATAATACACCAAAATTTTCTTTACTAAATCCACCCCCCTCAACCACCCCCACAGTCATGCTTAATTTAAGTCCACCCAGATTTGTGTACCAAAGTAATCCAACTTCATACAAATGAATGGCCTGGATCTCTCCTCAAGCCTTCTTCTCTTACTCATTGAAGATCCTAAGGCCAAAATCATCCGGATCATGCACATCATTGAACCCAGAATGCCACCCCACGCCCACGCACACGCCCCCGACGCCCTTCAAGTTCTCCACCCACGCGCTGCCGCCGCCGCCTCCAAATCCCACCGCTCGGCACGGCTGGGGGCATCCAAACGCCGCGCCCGAGGAGGTGGTGGTGGTGGCGAATGGAGGGGAGGGTGCTGCGCACGCGTCACGCACGCCGACCACCCGGCTGCGGTGGGGCCTGCCTGCGGGCCGTGCAACCTCCGCGACTCCGCTCAAGGCGCGCGACGAGGACGACCTCGCCGCCGCGCGCCAGGCGGCGGTCACCCTTGCGTCCCCCGTGGCAGTAGAGAGGCGGGCCTCGTCGCCGGCTAGTCTCTTACTCATTGAAGATCCTAAGGCCAAAATCATCCGGATCATGCACATCATTGAATCCAGAACGCCACCCCGCGCCCACGCACACGCCCCCGACGCCCTTCAAGTTCTCCACCCACGCGCTGCCGCCGCCGCCTCCAAATCCCACCGCTCGGCACGGCTGGGGGGATCCAAACGCCGCGCCCGAGGAGGTGGTGGTGGTGGCGAATGGAGGGGAGGGTGCTGCGGCGCGCGTCCACGCCGCCGACCGGCTCGCTGCGGTGGGGCCTGCCCCTGCGGGGCCGTGCAACCTCCGCGACCTGCTCAAGCTGCACGACGAGGATGACCTCGCCGCCGCGCGCCAGGCGGCGGTCACCCTTGCGTCCCCCGTGGCAGTAGAGAGGCGGGCCTCGTCGCCGGCTAGGTCATCCTCGGCTGCCGCCGTGGCTATGGCGGCGCGTACCCTCCTTTACATCATCCGCGACGACCAGCCTCCCACTTCATCCGCCGCCGCGACTGTTGCGGGAGCCAGTGCTGGCGCCGTGACCCTCTCGTCTGTCGCGCGGTGTCCCTACCAGCGCCACAAGCAACCTCCCCGCCCACGACGCTTCCCTGACCACCGGGTCCGGCCTAATCGATCTGTAAGCGCCCGGGAGAAAAAAAAAGGTATCTTTATTTCCTTCCAAATGTTCGACGAATTGCCTCTCAGGCGGCTGGTATTTGCATTGCAGGGATGGGACGGGGGAGACGGAGGAGGAGAGGCGGCGGCTGCGGGAGGAGCAGGAGGCCCCGCACGCGGCAGCCTCAAGGTGCCCACGGTGAGTGCTCAAGACCGCTTTTCTTTTGATCTTGTGAAGTGGGGTGGGATGAGTGATGTATGGGTGATTGGAATCTTTTCAGCCGCCGTGGACTGCTCGGATGACGGTGGAGGAGCTCGATGCCAACGAGAGGCGGGCCTTCCTGGAGTGGCGGAGGAACCTCGCGAGGTTGGTGTAGTTGGTTTGCGTTGTTTCTATGCACATTGAATGTTTGTCTAGGAGAGATGTTGATGCTTCCCGTAAAACAGTAGTAAGTTGTCAAATAGTTGGAGAACAACTTATGCTTGGTTGTAAATGTTTGGAGAGAGAAATACCTAACCTGGTTCGTGATTTTTGGGCATTGCAAAGTGCAGCAAGTGAAGTGCTAATTAAGTATTGTACAGTATCTAATTGGAACGTAATTTGTGTCTTGGGCTTAAAAAATAGTAAAACCTATGTTAAGGAACTAAAAAATGTACATGCTCGCTTGAGTGAACTACAGAATTGAGGTCTTTTGAATGTTTTAGCATGTAGTCCATCTAAGTCAAACTTTAAGTTAGCTGATTCTAAAAGGAAATTTGTTCTGCAGATTGGAAGAGAATGAAGAACTTGTACTTACACCTTTTGAGAAGAACATTGATATCTGGAGACAGCTCTGGAGAGTACTTGAACGCAGTGATTTGGTTAGTACATCTATCTGAGAAATCTATTGTACAATTTGGTTAGTACGTTAGAGTGGACTCATTATTCATTTATCTCACTTTTCAACCAATTTCACATCACCAGTTCAATGCTCCATCTTTTTCAGCATCTCACGGTTTTTCAGTGCATGAGTACATGCATGTGCACACTCACTCATCATTAGCAACATCTTGTACATTTTTTTTTGTAAACTGTGTGCCTAATGTGGCCCCATTTGAATTACTGAGTTACATATGATATGTGATTTTTATCTGTTATTAAGTTAAAATCATCGTACTTTAGTTTTTTAGTAGTATAGTCTTCTGTGTGAATGACCAATTCTATTCCTTTTTCTTTGAATGAGATGAGTAGTGAGTAACTGACATTTCAGGAAATAATGTGAAAAATCGATTGTTTTCCTCCTTTATTGAAGTGGTCATGGTCGTCGATGCTCGAGATCCCTTGTTCTACCATTGCCCCGATCTTGAGGTACTTAGTTCAAAAGAATCCAAGACTAAAAATATCTCAACTCTTTTGAGTTTAACTTACATGGTTGTCCATTTGAATAGATAGTCAATAAATTCCCATTGAGGCTAGATGACCAGTGACTAGAGTAGCCAACTTTTCAGAATAGCTATTGATTACTTTGTGGTTACCTCAAAGCATTAGAAGCCAATTTGTCGTGAAATTTCATTGCCGCTCGAAACTTAAAACTGCAATATTATATTCATAGCATGATCAGTAGTTTCATACTTTGTTGTGGATGTTGCCTTTATTCTCAGACACATTATTTTCTAGATTGTTCAGCCACAGGCATAAAGATATGGCATCTTTTAAAAATATACTTGTGACACAATTGTATATGTTTCTTTTGTCAGATTGCCTTTGTATCAGTATCATAAATGTTGTACTGATTTATGATTTTTGGTGTTATTATGTACCAATGGCATAAGGTTTTTGTGTGTTTCAATGCTGGTATCACGTGGTGATGTGTTGCGGTTTCTTGTGGATAGTTAATTTTTTTTATCAAAACGGGCTGACTAATCCCAACATGTGTTTGAGTGATGTTCTATCTCCTCTGACAATGTGAGGAGGTGCCTTCTGGTTTGTGACATGGCACCACTTTAAACCCACATTATTGTTAGTTTGTGATGTTACCTCATTGGGAATTGTGGTAGATATGATTTGTGGTTTTTGAGAGACTAGCTGTGAGCTAACATAGAAGAGATATTTTCTCTGCTGGTATAGAATCTGTTGTGTTTGTTTTATGGTATTGTGGAATTTTGCGTTCTCTGTTGTCTTCGACATGTCTTTGCCTATGCTCTAAGGTATACGCACAGAAATCGATGAGCACAAGAGAACACTGCTCCTTGTGAACAAGGCTGATCTTTACCATTGAATGTCGGGTTAGTAGCTCCTTGGGGTGCATCTTTTGATTTCCAGTACCTTTATTGTCTGTTGTAACCCATGACATATTTTCTCAACTTGAAAAAACTGCAGCAGAAATGGGCGAATACTTTAAGCAACATGATATTCTCTATCTATTCAGTTCGCTAAAGTCGCTACCGCTGCTTTAGAGGGTAAAAAGATAAGCGGCTACTCCATGAAAGACTCAAATACACCAGATCTTGACACCAAGATATATGGCCGGGATGAACTCCTGGTGAGGTTGCAGGGTGAAGCGGAGTATATTGTGAGCCAAAAGGGAGCATCAACTGCTGGAGAGGATCATGATTGCCTCTCTTGGTTCATCACCAGCAGCAGGGTACGTACCAAGTCTTAATCATATCAGAATGCAGCGCGCGTCGAGTATGGCGACGGAGACGCAATACAGCTTTATGTCGCGCTATCAAAGGGTGTATCAAGACAAATGACAAGCATTTTGGCCAAACCAAAGAAAAAAGTAGATGCCTCAGGGAAGAGCACCAAAAATATTGTGTATAAAGACGTCCTAGCATGGTGATGTGGTAAGTAAATAGTGCACAAACACCTATTTCCTTACTGTGTTTCATATTTCTTTATGTGACAAAAATGTTTGTTTTCTTTGTAGCCTCAAGTTTAAACAATGTGGGGATGGAGAAAGTCGTCAGTGGGTGAGTCCAATGATGTTGTCGTCTCCTCAAAGGATCAGTCGTTATGTGACATTCATTATGTGACAAAAATATTTGGTTATACAATATGTGAGACGTGAATCTTAATTAATCTGATTGTTCATTTTATTTTTTACAAATTTTATCTTGTTTTGTATTTTACCGTAGCGTTAGCACGGGCACACTACTAGTATGTGTAAGAGTTGTTACATATAGCAAATGAGCTCCAAAAATTACAAAATTTTATTTGAAGCCTCCTGACATAGTCAACCTAATTGTATAATTTTTTGAGAATTTTATGTGCTTCAAATTTTCCATGTTAATTCGTGTTAATTTAACCATAATTAGCAATATGTGATGCTCATTTAATTAGCCTGCATGCGTGATTGCAGTTGGTTTTTAAATTATAAATCGAGGTAATTAGTGATATGCGATGTTCAAACATTTTTTTTGTAGTGCGTGACCTCTGTCCATGGGACATATGTCGTCCTGTTGCTCTATCTTTCCTTTACTGCTGCGTCCTTCGCACAATTGTCACTCTATCCGTGTCGTCCCCTCTTGCACGCTCCCTCGTACATCTCAGAGTACTATGACATATAACACCTTTTCAGTACATGGAGCGTAGAGTTTCACTCCTATAGCTTGGACATGAACTACAGAGATCTTTGGTCGGACATGCTGCAATGGGCCCCCAACAAGGAGCTGAAGATAACTGTGAAGGGACGTTGGTAGATGTGGCACTTCCAGAACGACATAAATGTGAGCCAACATACCAGCATTACCCGCACAGTAAAGTGCAGAATATGCAAGACCTCCGGACACTCAATGAAGGATTGTCCCAACAGACTGAAGATGCAGAAAATGCAGAAGAATGCCTTTAGGTATGACTTGGAAGATGAAGACTCATGCTGACTTGTCCTTTTTCGCCTCCACGACCACTCCGGTCATCGGTTCGATGGACTCCCAAATCACCTGGGCATCCATCAGCACCTCCATCTTGATCACCCATGCGGTGTAGTTGGAGGATGTCAGCATCGGGTAATAGAAGGGCACGCCGCTGCTCTCCTTCACCGCCTACTACATGGTGATGGCCATCAACTCAAACCGTGGGTATTTGGGCTTGCACCGTGCTCTGACACCAAGTGTTGGGAAAACACCCGAGGATCAATACACCCAAATTGCCTAAGAGTACTTTGTTGTCGAATGGAGAGCAGAGTAGAACTAAGGCGAGGAGAAGCAAGAATAGAGTCGTATAAGCAAGAGAGTGTTTGGAGCAATTTTTTCATATTCTCTTTCTTGCGCTACTGTGACTTACAACTCGATGCTATTTTACAGACTTCGCTTTACAATCAAAAGCTAGACACGACAAGGTCCGGACTCTTCGGCCTCAACCACCACACCGCCTGCCCACATCGGGCAGTTAGCCTACTGAAGGACGACCTGTATCATTCACGACTACCCATGTTGATGCCTGCTACAGTTACCACCAACTGCTACAGTAGTCACCGGCTACTACAGTGGCTGGCCGCACAACCATGACCACTAGCTTCAACCTCAGCTAGTCTTCAATTGCGACACTACAGCAACAGCCATGCACGCACAGGCTGCGCTTCGACTACAGACACGCAAGAGCCACGACCACGGCGCCTACGACCGTGGTGCCAATAACCACGACGCCTACGATTATAGTACCTATGACCACGGCGCCTACAACCATAGAAACCGATCATGAATGGTCATATAGACACCAGCCGTTGCGACTACACAGACATCGGTCGTTACGACCACATAGAGACCCGGCTGCTACGACCACACAGACACCGGTCATAAACAATCACATAGAGAACTGGTCATGATGATTATATAGACACCTGTCATTATGACTATATAGAAACATGATTGCTACCATCACACAAGGAAGTTTCGCCCAATCAAATTTATTCGATAACAAAGGCATCAACCAAGGGTCTAGAGCTGTCGCAGGGAAGAAGCGCACAGAGATCGAGCAACACATCTTGTCCCAGGCCGGGATTCCTCCCTAGGCACCAGTCAACTGCTCAGGGCAACAAGCGCCCCCCATAGCAGCACTGCTGCCCAGGATTGTGAAGAATCTGCTGCAAACGAGATTGTACACGTTACGGAGGAGAAGAAGAAACACGTACAAGAAGCGGACGATGCAATCCGAGAGTTGATTGAATTGGGCTGGGCTTGTTCGAGGATATCAACTCTGAGGAGTGCGTTGTTTACCTTACATAGCTGCCTCAGGGGTGAAAACGGATCGGATCGAATTCGGATAGTTATATCGGATAATTATCGGATTCCGAGTCGGATTCGGATAGTTGATTTCGGATACGGATTCGGAAAAGAACTATCCGGCGGATACGGATACTATCCGGGATTTTTTCGGATAATACCCGGATATATTTTTCGGATATCCGGCCCAACTATAAGTAGCGCCAAGCCCATCACTTCTCCACCGTCCTCGCTCCAACTTGACATCCGCCACACGTTTTATCGCATCAGATATTACAAGGTTCCATCCATAGTCCCATCATCCCATGTCATGCACTCTACATTTATGTTGCTTGTGTGTTCTTATTACGTCACTTCTTCTATCCTATCTTTGCTGGTTTTGGTTAATGTCCTTTTCATATTTAATTTAATCTCTACGAGTGATCTCATTGTCTGCATGCAGCTGTCACAACAAATGTCCGAGAATGAGCTGCACGATGATAGTATGACTACTGTTTAATGCCCTACGCAGTGACGAACAATAAATATTGTAAGGGTTTTGTTAAACATCATTCGAATATTTTCTTTCTAACTATCATCTAGATTTAGAACTATTGGATTAGAGATCCAATGGTCATGAATTTTCCCCCCTCTCCCTTGAATTCTACCCCCTCCCCTTTGAAAAAATCTCCCCCTCCAAAAATAAGGAGCCCCTTGATATCTAATCTAAGAGTCACAAATTTACATGATAGTTAGGAAGAAAACATCTGGATGATGCCTAGACACTCCCATATTGTAATAACCCAGGACATATATATGTACAAACCTTAAGCCATATGTGGCTTGTAATTAACTAATTACTTTTAGTCTCTAATTATTATTCTGCGGCAACTACTCTAATGGGTTTGTTATTTGTTAAAAACGGTGTTCTACCGAATAAATGAATGACAACACGGGTCACCACACCAAATCTAGAACAGATATGGCTTGAATCAACAAGGATGATGGGGCCAACGGTGACTAAAGGCAGTGGCGAATCCAGAGAAAGGCCACGCCTTCATCGCCAGCGGTGCTGGGCGATGAGAGGCTATTGACAAAAATATATCTGAGAGGGTAGGAGAGCAGAGGGCAAAGAGGGGGCCCTCAACTCCAATGCCAGCACCGACGGCGCGAGCAATGGAGGTGTAGCAGGGACATGGCTTTGGCAGCGAGGAGGACTCCCATGCGATGATGAACGACGGTGGATCTGGAGGGGAGAAAGGCCAGTGGCAGCTGGAGAAAGAAGCACGACCGGCTTGCTCCTCCGGTGACCTCATCGATGGGGATGCCGCTTGCACAGGAGGCAGTTCAATTGCTCACTTCATGGTCAGATGCGCTGGTGTCGAGTTTGTTAGATCTACCGGCGCTGACACCAACTCGAGCCGCTGCGACCGATAGTAGCAGCAACAATGCTGCTTGGGCTTGCTCTATGCCATCGCCATCTCCATTGCTGAGTTCGTCGGTGTCCACCATGACTCCCGAAAAAGTTAGTCTGGAGGCTATGAATGGGGGAGAGAGTTGGAGAGGCAGAGGTTGCGGGCCCCGCCACCACCATGGCTGTTGCTGGCTGCAGTGGCGGCGGGTGGGATGAGGTGCTGGTTGTGGTTCTCGACTGGACATGTGGGTCGCCTCCTGTCGCCCGGGGGACGACATGGGAGGCACTAGAGTTCTCTCAAGGTTTGAGCTTTTTTCAATTCCGAGTTGTTTTGCAATTGAAAACAGCTACCACTAGGGGATAGCTCTAATGAAATCTAAAGTATACTACCCAAACAATCAAAACAAGCCAGAAGAATGAACAGTGAGCCATTAAAGAAGATACAATTTATTTTTCTGGTGGTGCCTAGTGTAGGATCGGAAACGGCAACAGATGGGGGGTGAATGGTGCCTTTTAAAAATGCCCCAAAGTATTCACACAACAATCTCTTCTCCGATAGCTATAGAAGCTATGAAGAAAAGGCGACTCATGCTTACTGGTACCCAGAGAAAGATTGGCAACTAAAGCGACACATTGAAGCTGGCAGCAGAAGATAGCTCAGAGAAAACACCCAGCCCGGTCAAACCGCTATGCATGGGCCGGTCAGACCGCTCCTAGAGCGCCGGTCAGACTGCCCCTAAAGCGCCGGTCTAACCGCCCATGGGCCACCGGTCCGACTGCTTCAGCCTGGCCGGTCTGACCACCGTTGATCGGCCGGTTGGACAGCTAGGGTTAGCGGTCTGACCGTCGTGGTTCAACTGGTTTGACTGCCATGGTTAGACCGGTCTGACCGGCCCTGGTTCAGGCACGGGCAGAAACCATCGAGCGGTTTTTCTGAAAACCTGAAATTACCGAACCTTGTTGATTTCAAGGAAATGAGAGAAATGCTTCTGTTCTTTTCAGACCAAATGAGCAAGATCTTATTCCAAACAGCATTGGGACCTCAGGAATCCAAATAACCCATCAAGAGAGCAAGGGTTCAAGATTTGAGCAAAAATCTGAGAAATGAATTGAGAATGGGACATATTTCCAAATTGCTCATTAATCTTGAATCTTTTGCTCAAGCACCTATGAAACTTAGCTGGAGATGATCTCACAACATGAAGGAACAAGCAAATAGTAGACAAGAAGCCAAGACACCCAGAGTACACACATCCCCTGACATCAAACCCTAGAAACAAAGAAACAGAGGAAATGAGCGCAGGAACAGAAAATTGAAATAAGCCCTTGATTCATCCTTTTTGCTCTTGGAAATAAAGTGCCCAAATAGCCTTGAGGATTTCCCACCTTAGAGCAAGAGGGATTCAACTTCCTAAGCAAGGAATCATTATCAAACCATTTCAAACAGTAAAGAACATAAAGCTACAAAGGAGAAACTGAGGCACAAAGAAATGATTCAGAACCGTGAATGCTTCATAAACAGAGGAATGATTACATGAGTTCATGCCATCTCACACTACTGCCCCATACGCAGTTGGAAATGAGGAAACACACACTACATGCTTCTCAGTATGAACTCACGCACGCACACACTGAGTTCACTCCCTTGCTCCCCTCTGCCTCCACCTCTTCATATGAAGGCAGGAGCTGCTCTCAAAGAAGCAAATCAAGAAGTGTCATATATATCTCACTTCCCACCTCTCACACACATGAAGCAAGAAAGTCAAAGCTCCAGGATTTGGAGGGAAACAGCCTCCCACTCATGGTTTGAGTCAATTATCCAAATTGCCTCTCAAGCACCTTCCCGGACGCTTCCCGCAACCAGCACCTTGACCGTCTGGACCTCGACTCCTCCCTGAGTCTAGTCCCGGTCCGCTTCGCTGCACACGACCGCACTCGGCATCCTGACCGTTTGGACCTCAGGTCCTCCCTGAGCCTAGTCCCAATCCACCTCGCTACTGCCCGTCGTGTCCACCTGACTCCAACCGAGACCTCTGACTCCACCTGAGTCTAGTCCTGGTCTGTTCCGTCGCACACGACCGCAACCGACATCCAACCGTCTGGACCTCCGACTTCTCCCTGAGCCTAGTCCCGGTCCACTCGTCGTTGCCCGTCGTGTCCATCACCGGTAGCTCCAACTCCGGTTTCTCGTCTCCCGGCTCGCAACCACCTCAGCAGTCTCGATCATCTTCGGCATCTCCGACCGTCTGGACCTCAACACCTCATGTGCCTAGTCCCGGTCTTTCTCGCCTCACCATGACCTAGCTCCAAAGTCCTGCAGCCACGCAGACAAGCAAACCGTCACATAGCATCGCACGAAATAGTATAATCAATATTAGCATGAGGAAAAAGGTACTCAACCCTAGAATACCCAAAACAAACTCAAACTCTCTAACTCAAGTGTGAATTACTCATCACAAATATGGGGATACCTCCACATGGTCTCTCACCTAGCAACTCTGTATATACAACTTTCTACTTGCAAGCGGAAAAGAACAAAAGGCAGGGCACTGGCAGCAGATGCAATGCACATCACTGTCTTCAATTCACTGGAGTGGCCGCAACTTCTTCCTTGGATAATTTTCTACTGGCCAGCCAGGTCTGGACCGGCTGCCAAGTCCAGAGGTAGCTTTCTGCGCACATAGATGGGTACTGACTAGTGAGTGCATGGAGGAACCAAGTCACTCTCGTGAGATCCAGACACGGGGGCAGCTTTCAAGTTCGATTGCTATTTATCGTCGTTGCGGCTATTATCTAGCTGTTTTGCTGGCCATGGAAGATGATATCGATGGAAATCGGACGGTTGAGAGGGGAGGGGGTCTGCTCTGCTGCACCTGCACCGCACTGCCCTGCACGTATAAGTGTCAGGAGATGGCGCGGCCGCGGCAGACAGATGAGATGCATCATCACGAGATGGCGCCACCTAGTTTGCACCAAGCACCGCTCAACACCGTGCGCGTGGACCGGCCCCTCGCCACCGCCAACCGCCTCCTCGCCGTCCTCCACCTCGCCCTCGCCGCCGCAGCCATCGCCCACCACCACCTCGTCCTCGTTATGCTCGCTGCCGACCTCGTGCTCCTCTTCGTCTGGGCGCTCTCCCAGGCGCCCATGATGCGCCCCGTCACGCGCGCCGCCTTCCCGGACAGGCTCTCGCGCCGCTCGCTCCCGGCCGTGGATGTGCTGGTCGTGACAGCCGACCCGGACAAGGAGCCCACGGTGGAGGTGATGAACACGGTGGTCTCCGCCATGGCGCTCGACTACCCCGGCGAGAGGCTGAGCGTGTACCTGTCCGACGACGCCGGGTCGCCGCTGACGCTGCTCGCGGCCAGAAAGGCCTACGCCTTCGCCAGGGCCTGGGTGCCCTTCTGCAGGAAGTACCGGGTGCAGTGCCCGTGCCCCGACAGGTACTTCGCCGGCGACGACCAGCTGGACAGTGGCGCTGCCGCTGACCACCACGAGCTCGCCGACGACAGGCTAAGAATCAAGGTACGAAACAATTAACGGCGCAGTTCTCGTTCGGAAATTAAATTCAAGGAAGGAGATAAGGAGACAGCGAAAGTAGAGTTGAGTGGACTCCCGTGCGGTGCAGGGGAAAAACTTTCAGTTTAAAAGTAATTTTGTTTGGCAAGGAATGGGGTGAAATTGACGAAATTTCGTTATTTGGTTCTAAAATTTGGCCGAAATTTTCAAATGCGTTTGAATTTTTTTACCGAAAATTGGCCAAAATCTCTAGCCCACGGTGGAGGTGATGAACGCGGTGGTCTCCCAGCCGTGCAATGTTGCGGTAGTTGTTGTAACATTAATTAAAAAAGTACGAGTGTCTTTAGCTAATTGTCAAGCACTGTAAGGGATGGTATACGGGCATCTATAGTGTATAAAAATAGAGGATCTTACATCACCTTTAGATGGGATTATCTTAAGATTCCTTGAGTTATATACACTATGAATTCCCTAAGTAAACAAACACTGCTAGCTAGCAGCTAGTATCTGTAGGAGAGTTGCATTGATCTGCTCCTGTCCGAGCGAATGTTATTGGTGCTAATCGGAAGGGGCTACACCAACAATTACCAGCAACAAATTTTCTTTTTGTGCTGATTTTTACAGGAAATGTATGACAAGTTCAAGCAGGGTGTACAGGAGGCCAAGAACGATAAGAGTATCTGTCAGAGTTGGACAGATGCAGTTCGTCAGGATCACGATGCTTACGTCGAGGTGAATCAGTCGTCAGCTAGCACTGTGTCAATTTGTCTCCTTACCTACTACTTACAGTGCTATGGGATCGTATTTTGAAGATGCCACGCCAGTAGACAATTAAGGTTGATCACCTTCTAGATCTGTGCACTGATTGATTCGCGTCGTGCATGTCAGATCATAACCGATGAACAAGGCGGCGGCGGCGGCGGCAGCAGCAACAACGGCCTCTGTGACGGCGAGGAGGAGGAGGTGCCATTGCTGGTGTACGTGTCTCGCGAGAAGCGGCGGGCGTCTCCTCACCACTTCAAGGCCGGCGCGCTCAACGCGCTTGTGGGTTCCATGCATCAAATTCAGAGCAGCTCTGTACAGCTGATTTGCTCCTCGTTCTCTTGCAATTACCATGGCTAATTTGGGATGGATGCATGCAGCTCCGGGTGTCGAGCCTGATGAGCAACTCGCGGTACGTGCTGGTGCTGGACTGCGACATGCGCTGCAACAGCCGGAGCTCCATCCTTGAGGCCATGTGCTTCCATCTCGACCACCGTCTGGCCTCCTCTACCGACCTTGCCTTCGTGCAGTTCCCGCAGATGTTCCACAACCTCAGCAGCAACGACATCTACGCCAACGAGCTCAGATCCCTCTTCTTGGTACGACAATGTCACCAGGGGAATCGCGATCACCAAGAAATCAAATTACCATTGTTTGGTTGATTGAATTCCGGTACTGATTCGATCATCTTGGGCAAATCATATTAATGCATGGCCATGCAGACTCGATGGAAAGGTTTGGACGGCCTCCGGGGGCCGATCCTCTCCGGCACCGGCTTCTACATCAGAAGGGACGCCCTCTACGGCGCCAAACCGCCCTGCCCCTCGCTGGCGACACAAGGTGAACTAGTTGTGATCTGAAATTAATTATGAACCAGACTGCATACATAGTTGCATTGCATTAACTTAGTTGACAACAGCTCGATCTTTACGTACATTGTTGCTGCATACAGAGTTCTCTTGTATGGAGGTCGGCGAGCTGCAGAGAAGATTCGGCCACTCCAGTGATCTCGTGGCGTCGGTGCGCACCTTGCACCGGTCCAGGAACAGGATTGCAAGAAGCGATAGTCTTCCACAAGAAGCAGAATTTGTGGCCTCTTGTGCCTATGAGATTGGCACCGAATGGGGCGAGGAGGCAAGTACAGAAATCAAGCCTGATTTTTTTAGATAACGAGAAATCAAGCCTGATTAACCCATGCGTACCTGATGATGCCATGAGCGCGTGATGTGAAGCACTCTGCACTTACGCTGTTCGTTTTGTGTTGCTCCCTGCACTGCAAATGCAGGTTGGGTTCTTGTACCAGTCGGTGGTGGAGGACTACTTCACCGGCTTCCGGCACCTCTACTGCCGAGGGTGGACGTCCGTCTACTGCTGCCAGTCACCGTCGTCGAGGCCGCCGTTCCTCGGCAGCGTCCCCACCAACCTCAACGACGTGCTGGTCCAGAACAAGCGGTGGATGTCCGGCATGCTCGCCGTGGGCCTCTCCAAGTACTGCCCCCTCACCTTCCCAAACTCCCTCGCTATCTCCATACCTCAGAGCATGACCTTCGCCTACTACGCGCTCGCCGCCTTGTACGCCTTCCCCTTGCTGTGCTACGCCACCATCCCGCAGCTCTGCTTCTTCCGCGGCGTCTCGTTGTTCACCAAGCCTAAGGTGATTCATCCATCAGCTACTAGTGCCTGCGATGAAATCTCTATTTCTTCTACTCTGACTGGCATTGAGAATGCAATGATCGACGCGCGTCGTGTAGGTCTCGAGCCCGTGGTTCGCCGCCGTCTTCGTGTCGTCGTCGCTGCAGCACCTGATCGAGGTCTCGGTCGCGAAGCGGAGGCTCGCGGTGAGGACGTGGTGGAACGAGCAGAGGTTCTGGATGCTCAACGCGGTCACCGGCCAGCTCTTCGCCTGCCTCAGCGTCTTCCTGAACCTCATCGGCGCCGGGACCGTCGAATTCGACCTGACGAGCAAGGCGTCCGACGACAAACTGTACCGGGATGGCGTGTTCGATTTTGCCGGATGCTCGACGCTTCTGCTCCCGGCCACCACGCTCTGCGTGCTCAACGCCGCAGCGCTCGTCGGAGGGACCTGGAAGATGATCAGCAGGGACATGTTCGGCGAGCTGTTTGCGCAGTTCTTTCTCCTCAGCTACATTGCAGCACTGAGCTATCCGCTGCTAGAAGGGATGTTCCTCAGGCAGGACCCTGCAAGAGTTCCTACAAGGATCACCGCACTGTCCGTCGCCATCGCCGCCACTCTACTTTCACTGTTCCGTTAAGGCACTGTCCATACCTCTTCTTTTGCGCCCTTGACTTCTCTAAAAGTTTAAATAAATAAAACAATCTCTTAAAGCGAATTCTACAAATCTCCTTTGACAAATCTCCTGTCCATGATAGATGCAATATATCTGGTTATGTTTAAACAATTCACAACAATAGATAACTTCCAATAACAGCATTCAAACGCTACAAGCAGCTACTACTGCATCGAAGAAAACCATCCTACATGTAGGCCTGCTACTCTCAGGATGCGAGTATTGCCACCAAATCATCAAACTGTGTAGCGATTCTTGGCAAGTTTGTCCAGCTTTTTTGCATCGTCCTGCAACAAGAAAAAAAAAAGGCGTGTCAGAGAGTCATCCAAGAGTACGGAAGAAATCCAGACAGTGATCCAGGAAATTAAGCGATACTCACATGAACGATGAATCCAATGGAGTCCTTGTAATCCAGAAATTCCTTCCACTGCTTCCCGATGCTTATCTGATTAAAAAAAAGAAATATGTTCAGCATATCTGGCCTAGGTACGGGAACCAATGTTAGTAAGCTGAGGATCCAAATAACTTGCCAACAAAAAATGCTTCCATTGGGGGGGGGGGGGTACAGAATTACTAAATATGTAAATGTCCAAAAAAATACCAGTGTTTAGGATGGTATTGCAATATCAAAACAAAAGGTTCCACACGAAGATAATAGAAAGTTAGAAACATACGGCAGGATAGTACCACTAACAAATTCATAAATGTTCAACTCAATAGCCAAAACATATATATACTTCAATTAAAACAAATCAACAATTCTTTCGCAATTAAGTTTCTTAAAATATGTTCTGCCCTTTGGAGTACCTCATTTATATAAATAGAGAACCCTTTTCAAGTAGAGAGCTTCATTTGCACAGGCACATGTTGTAAGGGGCTCCACAGAGCAAGGTCAGAACATTATTATACATGCTTAGTGTTTTTTAAGGTACAGCCATAGTGACCGTACACATGCTTGTATTCAAATATTTAAACATGATTATTTGAATTTATGATATGGAAAATTGTCATGAAACATGGTGCTGGTCTACAGAGAAACAAACAAGTTAGAATACATGCAAAGAACTTCACTAAAACACTCGTACCTGAGCAGCTTCATTAGCAGCATCTTTTGTCCAGATAGCTATTTTTTCCTGTTTCCCACGCACGCTAACGACTGCTCCACAAATTTCATCACCATAATCGAATTGTTCGCCAATCATTGCCAGTAACTAAGATTTTGGGGTAAGGTGGAGATTATAATAAAGATAATTCAGCAAAATAAATGAGCTTTTCTAATAAAAAAACACTTACAGTATGCAACCACATTGTGTCAGATTTTCCTCTGACACAGCTGATGGTCCATTTACCGCCATTAGCACAAATAGGGTCTTCCCATTTTGGCTCAATCTTGACCTTGAAGCAATGGAAATCAGCTCCCACAGCCAACTTGCTAGGGTGATGAATATTGTTGTAAAGGCTGAAAAATCACCCAAATTATCAGTCCACTCTTATGGAATAAATAAAAAGATGATAGCTAAAGTAGGAAGGATGTAAAGGAATGGAACAAATTGTCATAATGAACATCAACAGATTCCTCAGACAAGCTATTAGAAGACACAACTCATCCTGAAAGATACATAAACATTTTGATAGTCTTCAAAACTCATATTTCAACATAACAAACCAACCAGTCCACTAAGAAAGTAGACACGAAGTACTTAGCCTGGAAAAAGGTCAGGCTAAAAGCTAAAAACATTAAATTTTCGACAGCTGCTACTTGGGTGCTCCTGTATGATTGGTGTTAGTGTATGTTGCTTTCTTTCGAGTTTACTGTTTCCATCTACCGAATGTTCGAATCTGGTTTTTTTTTTGAGCATTAAATACAGCAGGGGAAGCCCCCACTGTAGAGATTTTATTAAAGAAAATTAACTGAACAAGCTTGTTTGCCAAGAGGACAAACAACAGGAGCAGGTCTAGAGAGGCTTTTAAAACACAACAAACCAGAGACAACTAAACAAGAAGCTCTACAAAAAGAAGAAAAGCAGCTCGTTTAGCCTCAACAAGAATTCTATGAGACTGAAGATTAGCCTCTTTAAGAAAGAGAGCCTTCCAAGAAATGAAAGAAGGTCTTCCTCTTTCAAATATGAAGTTATTTCTTTGCTTCCAAATTTGCCAAGTGGCGATGGTGAAGATTTCCATGAAGAAGGGATTCTGGAATTGTTGCTTTGCTTGAACCATCATTTGGAAGAAACCTGCAGCCAAATTCCAATGAATGCCCAAATACTGCCAACACCTTTGACTGAAGGGGCAACTGAAGAAAAGATGAAAGGCAGTCTCTTCAATATTGCCATCACAGAGGACACAGTTAAAGTTGTTGCCTTCCAGCTTGTGATTTTTCCTTTTGAGGATATTTCTAGTATTGAGCCTATCCATTAGGAGGAGCCAAGTGAAAACTCTGAGTTTGTTGCAACACTTGGAATTCCAAATCCAAACAAAAGGGGCTGGGGTTGGAAACTTCTGTAGGGTAGGTTATAGAATTTAGAAGAAGAGTATTTGCTATTCCCCCAAATATAATGCCAAGAATCTTTTGTGTTCTCCTGGACTTGAATTGTCTGAATGTAATCCTGCAACTTTTGATACTCCTGAAAAGCTTGTTCAGAAAGAGGCAGATGAAATTGAGCCTCCAAACTATTGTTTAGCAGAAATTGAGCTACTGAAGTCTTTTCGTTTTTTGCAAAGGAGAAAAGTCTGGGGTAATTGATTTCCATTACATTGTCATTCCACAGATCTGACCAGAACAAAACAGTGGAACCATCCCCAACTTTGCAGCTAGCAACACCTCTGTAAGGATCACAAAGCCTTAGGACATCCTTCCACCAAAAGGACCCCCTGTCAGTTGAAGCATGAGGGACTTCACCATTGGGATAATGAGCATACCAAGTAAGTTTAACCCAGGGGATTTCCTTCCTGTTGTAGAATTTATCTAAGTGCTTGAGCAGGAGGGCAGAATTTTGACTTCTCAAATTTATGATGCCTAGACCTCCCTTCTTTTTAGGTTTACTACATTTATCCCAGGCCACCAAAGGCTTCATTTTTGCATTGCTATCCGAACCTCTCCAGAGACAATGTTTCCTTGCTCTGTCAACGTGCTTTAGGACTGCAACTGGAAGCTGTAGAGAGCACATAGCATAGGTTGGGAGAGAAGAAAGAACTGAGTTCACAAGTTGGAGCCTACCAGCATGAGTTAAGAAATTGGAGGTAGCTGAGAGCCTTCTTTCCACCTTATTCATAAGAGTTTCAAAGTGCTGAACTGCAGGCTTGGTGGTACCCATTGGAAGGCCTAGATAAGTGAAGGGGATCGAATCAATCTTACATCCAAAGACTCCTGCCAATTGTTGAGCTCTTTCATAGGAGATGTTCAAAGGGACTAGGCATGACTTCCTATAGTTGACTCTGAGTCCAGTTGACTGAGCAAAGGATTCTAAAAGTCCTTTCAAGGTGAAGAGTTCTCGAATCTGGTAACTGTCGAGTTAGTGCAACAAACTCATATAAGAATTTTGTTAGACCTGCCGTGAACTGATATCTTCTGTGAATAATGGAAGAATTCATTTCCCAATGACGACCCAGAGAGCGAGCCAATGCACTACTATTCAGCTCAACTCAGTGGATTATCTAAAACTTCTGAACATAATATATATTTGACTGTTGAAAGAGCCTCAAATTACTCATAAAACTACAGACGTGAAGCAGAATCTCTCGCTTGTAATTAATGTTAGCTTTACACTTTAGAGGGGTCAGGTTTGAGAACCAACTACCAACCCTGGTGAACAACGATTACTAGCTAGTACTCAAGTACAGACCATTAACAATGGCAACATACCATGCTATCCAACAAGCAGTTCATATACATGAATAAAAGTTGAAAATTGATCAACAATTGCATGCCATATGGCAAATGAAAGATCACGAATATGTATCAGACCATCAGCAAAAGCCCCCAGAAAATAAAAACACATCATATAAATTTTAAAGGATCTGAATTTCATTTCTTCAAATATATAGAAGCTTAGCCAAAATAACCTAGAACTGGCAATGCAATAAAACTAGGTAAGAAATATTTCTGATATGACAGACAAAACATGTCAAAAAGCATAATGTGATAAGAGGGATAGAAATAGCAAGAAATGTGGAACAGTCAACTAGCAATATCCTAAGCCTTATCTCTAATAAGTATGCCCAAAGGGACACCAGAGAATTCCCAAACCAGAAACACTAGTCCAGCCCAAGACAATGTAACACAGTTGTGCCAACAGTACTACACACTTGTCTCTAGAGAATTGTTCGATAACTAGATTTGCTAAGAGAAATCTGTGCCAGGCAAATATTAGGAAAGACTTTCAGGTGCAATGGGGGAGATGCATGCAAGGATTAAGGGGCAATGGAATAATTTGGTGTTTGCTAACAACAGTCTGAGCTTACAAAGCATACAGATTACAGAAAGAGTGAAAGCCACAAACAGATCATGTTCCCAAAATTATTTTTCAGAATTTCTAAGGTTTGCATAGGAAAAGTGAGTCTTCTGGTTAAATCTAACACATGTTCCTGGCCAGCCCCATAACAGAAGAGCTCTCCTGTGGTTTCCCAATCATCTCTAAATGGCATGTTTCCTAATGCTTTTACTAACATTTTAACCACAGACTCACACGCAAAAATAGCTCATTCAATCATCTAAGAACTTACTCAGAAGCCAGAACGCATACAGAAGATCAAAGGTTTAAGGGTAGAGAAATGGTGATCAAACAGCTTTCAGCTACAAATCTGATTAGTCAATGACAGGATAAAAAAAGGCCAGTGCGAATGCAAACCTTCTTAAATTAATTACAGTATTAACAACACACAGCATGCACATCCTGTCCATGACAGCAACGCAGTATATCTCCTAAGTCCTAAAAAATCCTGTCAAATTACACCTGAACAACCAAAAATCAAATCATAAACTACAACACGCTACAAAACTATGTGCCCTCAAATAATAGTAAATGCAACTCTCATCATTGCACAATAGTGCAAAATGAGCTACTGATAGGTTTCTTAACATTGGTCTCATCTTGCTATCCACAACACCCTAAGAATTCACACCTCAAATCTTGATCCTCCTACCACCACGGTAGTAATTACTCCAGCACACCCTTCATGAACCTCATCTCCTAAACCAAGTTTGAAAAGAAAAAACACACATCTATGACATGAAACCCTACTAATTTCATTCCAAAATGAGAGCGCCGAGGATAGTATTTTTTATTAAAGTAATTAAACAGGTGCAAGGACGTAAACTCGATCTATTCGTCGTTCGCCATAAACTTCAGCTGATAGCCTAGTAATACAGAAATTTAGACTATGCAGCAGATGCACGAACCATCGTAAATTTTGCTCCTATCTTTTTGAACCTATGGCATCTGCAACAAATTTCACCCAACTTACGAGCATACCACCTCAGATTACGGCTCAAAGAAATATACTCGTATGGGGGGTAGCAACGAAGGGTTTGAGATGTGGGGAGGTGGGGAAGGAAGGCAACCTCCAGAAGTCCTCGACGGTAGCGAAGGTGTGGATGGGGCGGATGGAGCTCCCCCAGGCTACCTGCCTGGACTTGCCCTGCGGGTTGTCGAACCAGAAGGTCCAGGCGTGCTCGAGCGGGTGCGTCGCAGAGGGGTTGGCCTGCGGGGGCGCAGGCGCGGAATCGTCGGCGGCGATCTCGCCCTCCTCCCTCTCGTCCGCCCCCTCAGAACCGGCGGACAGCGGCCTCGCCTCGTGCTCCTCGGCCATGCCGGCGGCTGCGGATGCGGCGGTGATGAGGCTAAGCTGGGGGGGAGCGAGAGGGAGAGGGAGAGCCGAGCGCGACGCGACGCGGATGGATGGTTGCGTTGGGCTGAGTTTTACTAGGGTTCTTGTGGGCTGGAGCTACGAAGCCCATGAATGCATTGGTGAAGGTGGCTTTTTTCACCCCATACACAAGAAGGTGACCGGCCGGCCGGCCGGCTAGCTGGATGGAGCTTCAAGCTGCCTGCGCTTGCCGCTAATGTTAAGCAAGCACTACCACACCACCCCCGACGACGACGAAACAAAAGGCGGCAGCGCTGCGGGAGCAAGAGTGGTCCAAGCTCCCCCACGATCTCCTCGGCATGTCCCCTCCCCCCGCTTCGCCGCCGTCTGCAAGCCGTCGCGTCGCAGCACCCGGCGCCGCCCGCTGTCCCGTTGCTGCTGCTCTCACCGCGCCACGAGGCGCCTCCACTGCCTCGAGGACCATGACGTCCTCCACGTTCCCCTCCCAAGCAAGGCGCGCGCCAAGTGGCTCGTCGGTGTTTGGAATAATCAAGATCGTGTACGGCATAGACGTTCCGCGGACAATAATTTTGACTTCTTAGTTAGAGTCTAGGCATGTTAATTAATTTGGGAGAGTGTCTAGCATCTTCCGCATATTTTCTTCTCAATTATCATTTAAATTTACGATCTTTGGGTTAGATATTAAGGGGCTCCTTATTTTTTAAGAAGAGATTTTTTTCAAAGGGAAGGGGGTAGAATTCAAGGGGGGAGAGAATTCATGACCATTGGATCTCTAATCCAACGATCTTAAATCTGAATAATAGTTAGAAAAAATATCCAAATAATGTTTAACAAAACCCTTAATTTGGTGATCACTTATTAGCTTGTTACATGTGTGTGTTTGGCCGAGGCAAAACAAGATGTGTGCGTGTTCCATGGTTGTGCATGTAGCTAGAAAGGGTGATGTGCATGTTTGTGTTGCGCATTAGTAGGCACGCCGAGCTATGGCAGCGTGAGAATCGAGCTTTGTACGTATGCATGTGTGTTAGTTGTGAACGTCGATTTGCCTGGTCGTGGGTAGGGTTGTCAAAAAAGGTCGAGCCTAGCAAGATGTAGTTTGCTCAAAGCTTGATTTAAGCTTGGCTCAAGTTCTAAATGAATCAAGCTCGAGTTTGATCTCGAGCTTGCGAGGTTCAACGAGCCGAGTTCGAATAGCTCGTGAGCCTTGAATTTTTTTATAGCCTACATACATACTAACTCTTACTGAGCATACTTGATGTGAGATCGAGTTCGAGCTTTTCTATTATTGAAAATTAGTATTGTTGAATTATTTTTTATTGTTGTCAAGCTTACTCGAAAGGCAAGTGTAGTCGAAGGGCGGGTGTGTTCGAAGGGTAGGGCGTGCTCGAAGCGTGGTCGAAGAGCACGTCGTGGTTGAAGGAGGGTCGTGGTCAAAGGAGGGCCATGGCTGAAGTGACGAGTGTGGTCGAAGGGCCGACCGTGGTCAAAGCTTGGTCAAAGGAGCACCGTGGTCAAAAGAGGACAGTGGTCGAAGGGCAAGCCGTGGTCAAAGGAGGTCTGTGGAAGGAGGGCTGTGGTCAAATGGCCGCCCATGGTCGAAGGAGGGCATTGGCCGAAGGAGGGTAGTGGTCGAAGGGCAGGGCATGGTCGATGGGTCGATCGTGGTCGAAGGAGAGAACTGGCCGAAGGACATCAATGGTTGAAGGGCCAGCTGTGGTCAAAAGGCCAGCCATGGTAGAAGTGAGGGTGAATGGTTGTTGTGCCGGCCGTGGTCGAAGAGAGGGTGAATGGCCAGAGTGCTGACCTTGGTTGAAGGAGCGCCGTGGTCAAAGGAGCACCGTTGTCGAAGTGTCGGCTGCGGTCAAAGCGTGATCAAAGGGTAGGCATGGTCGAAGAGTGGTCGAAGGGCTGACTGTGGCCAAAAATGGTCTAAGGGCAGGGCGTGGTCGAAGAACATGTCGTGGTCGAAGGAGGGTCGTGGTCGAAGTGCCAGCCATGTTCGAAGGAGGGCCATGTTCGAGGGCCGATCATGGTCGAAGGAGGGCCATGGTCGAAGTGCCGACTGTGGTCGAAGCGTGGTTAAAGGAGCATCGTGGTCGAAGGAGGGCCGTGGTCGAAGGGTGGGAAGTGGTCGAAGGGCCGGTCAAAGCGTGGTCGAAGGGTCGGCCTTGGTCAAAGAAGAGCATTGGTCGAAGAAGGTCTTTGGTCGAAGGGCCAGTCGTAGTCCAAGGAGATCCGTGGTCGAGGGCCGGCCTTGGTCGAAGGGTCAGTCGTGGTCAAAGGAGGTCGGTGGTCGAGGGCCGGCCATGGTCGAAGGACGGCCGTCGTTGAAGGAGGGTTACGGTCGAAGCGCCGTCGATGGTCAAAAGTCTAGCAAAGTCTTGCCAAGAACCTCAAATGAAAACTAGAAGCACACGGAGGAGGAAGGGAGAGGAGGTCGACCAACATAGGCGGAGCAAGCGACGCCAGTAAGAGCATCACTAGTAGATCTGGGAGACGGATTGAGATGGCGACCACTGTGAGGGAATCGGGAGAAGTGATAGGGCACGGGCTTGGGACACGTGGACGAAAGGATGGATCTATTCGACCGAAAGGCACGAGGAAGAGGAAGGGGGGCAGCTCGACTGGCGGAGGCGAAGCAAGCGACGCCGGTGGAGAGCGGGAGGAGGAGGAGGAGGAAGGGGGGGCAGCTCGATTGGCAGAGGCAAAGCAAGTGACACCGGTGGAGAGCAGGAGGAGTAGATCTAGAGCACAGAGTGAGACGGGTGCTACAGAGAAGCTAGCTGCGGTGTGCCACGAGGAAAGTGATACGAAGATTCGTGAGAACACATGGAGCTGGGTACTTAACGCTAATTAAAAGCGACCAGGATTAAGTAATATACTGTAGGGACCCAGATATTAACATCCGGATTCCTCTGTGATTACTGCACTATTCCCTGGATCAGTAGATAGTGCTCACAGTTACAGTAATGAATATCAAAATACATATCATGCGGAAGCGTAAAGTTTAATAGTAGACTTACTCATGGGCCGATTAGGCGAAATCATTAAATTGCAAAGAATGAAGAACGAAGCACAGGTGGGACCTTCAGACATGCCCACAGCGACCAACCGGAGGTTCGCGACCTAGCCCTTGACATCTTCATCTTCTCGCCAGCTTGTCCAATCTTGTTCTTTGAGGCGAGGTGATTTGATTTCTTGATTCTGAATTTTGTCGCAAAGCGAGCATGAGCACTCGACCCGTGCTCGCGAGCCAATACATGTAATGCAAATAAATAGTATGCATGGCTTAACAAAGGAGAGGCTCGGGCTATTTTATTTTGCGTAGAGTGCTTTGAATACAATTAATTAAAAGCCCTATGACTTAGCAATTTTGGAACAAATCATAATGTACAAGGAAATGCATTATTAATATCGATTCGATTCCATCCACCGTTACATGGCATCTCGCACCATATAGCAATTTCTTCAAACGTTATAGCCGCTTAACTTACCATGGGACGACGCCAGACAATTCCAAACCAGGCGGTCCTTCGCCCTTCACATTTCCATTCCCACCCACTAAACATTTTGAAATAGAACTATCTCGAGTAAGTTCCCATGTCCGCCATGACCGTGGGCACGGCTATTCGAATAGTTTTAACTCTGCAGAGTTTGTACACTTTCACCACAAGAGATGAACTATCCTTTTGCCAACATGCTTCCTTAGGCATGAGACCGGATAATTTATCACAAAACCTTTACCTTACTCCGATCTAGCTAGACACCACCCACGCCGAGGTTTCACCGTGAAGGGTTACACCACCACATCGAAGCCCCTCTTGCGCCGTGCGAGACACAAGACACCCCTGTGCCTCACTGTGAGTAAACCAAGACACCACGGCACCCACTTTCCTCGGTGATATCTGAACTAAATCCTTGCAAGTTATTCAGTTAGGTCGTACCCATTATAGACTTGCGGTTGTACTGTTTTACATCAGGAGGTCATCACAAGATTCAGTCCTTAGTATCATCTGAGCGGTTCTACCACACTCCATAATTTGTGCTCCCACCGCACCACATACCAGCCCCCAAACCATCCGCTCAGATATGTAAGCAATTTAAGAGTTTTGGGAGCAGAAAATAACCCTGTCAAAATATACCAGTCATTCCCACCATGACTGCCCAAATCAATTTCTCATGATTAAAGTGATGCTTGGGCGCCTTCGTGCCCATGAGTACCTAAACATTACTAAGCATGGCATATAATTACGGACTTATTTTCGAAAGGGTATTATTATAATTTTTGCTAAGGCGACAAGGTTCTCGACTTCAAATATTCCAACGGAGGGGTAATATTAATTCAAGGCACACAATGGAATATAACTAGAGTCTAAAATTAACATGTATTTGCATATAAATAACCGCATGCAATTTGATAATTTAAAGCAAAGTAATTTGCAGAAATGTAGGTTCAACATGATCAAAGTATTGACTCGCCTGGCACGGTTTACCGCGGTCTGGAGCTCGCATAAAGTGGTCTCATGCGATGATCTTCAACTTCTGGTCTTCATCGATCTCGGTTAATCTTCAGGACCCCCGTTTCTAATTACGCGGCAAACGACTGAATCCAAATAAAAGCAAATAACTCAAAGGATCCAAGTAAAACCGAGTAAACATAATTTAGTTTTATTATGAGTTAATGGATGATTCGAGTGATTTGGGGCAAGATTGGTAATAGAATACGATAACTTGATCTTTTTATTAATAATCTCTTTTATTATTTTTGTATTTATCAAGGACGTTCTATGTGTCAGATTAGACTTATGAGCAGGTGTGAGACTTGTATGGAGGTGTTGAGTGTTATGTGCCGAAGGTCATCTTTTAAGAATTAGGTCAGGAGGTTTCCTCGTGGTGTACATTAGTTTAACTTATCGAATTAATCTCAGACCTGGCGTTTGTGGTATTTCACCTATGATATTTTAGGCGAGTTTTGCTATCAATTAATCAGTTGAATGATTAATATCCTAATTTATTATCACCCAGGACTATTTATTTAGTCACTACTATTCAAATGGTTAACACTATCTGATTTCTATTGTTCATTGACCCACGACCATTGAACTATTTAAACACATCTCGGATGAAACACCACTCCTAGCTAAGCCTAGTATCACTAGACAACATACTACACATTAGTGAAATTATTGATGACCCACGGCTATTATATACATATACATATACATATATATGTATACAGAGATAGTTGTACCTTTCTTATGCACATTTTTATTTGCCTAATTTCATTTATATGTGTAGTTAGGGTCCAACATGGGTATTTATTTAATCTAGTGTTAGAATATAATTAATGACACCACTATTTCTTCGTCTACACTTCAATTATTATCAGGCTTAGTATTGATTTCCATTTGAACTTTATTTATATGGGCAAAGCTTGTCACATAGGGGTATATTATTAGTATTTGCTGTTTAGCCAAATCTTTCTCTAGGATTTGTTAAATGATGGTATGTTAAATGTTAGTGCATATATTATATTTTAAGGGTAATCTTCTTGAGTATTTAACCAAAGCCATATTTATTGATTATTGCTTTGAATTTAATAATTAGCCTTTTAGATGATTGCTCAAACCATATTGATCATGCATACATGATCTAGTCCAAATATTAGTGGCTTAATATCTACATCACCTAATGATCACAAGGGTTCTTCTAATTGCTTGGGACATAGAGATGATGGTTATGCATTAAACCATGCCATGGTTAATTCTATAACATTTACTAGTATGCCACGATTTAGGATATATTTCTTTAATTATAATCTAAGGATATTCTTCATTAAATTTGAATAGTTAACCAAAGTCATCATTTTTTTTCAATGTATTTAACTAGCACTTAGTCCTTTAGATAATTATTCAGACCACTTTAATAGTCGAGAAGGGATCCTACTTGCTAATGCATAAAGATAATGGCTTGGGGTTTAAACTTTGCAACGGTTAATTTTATATCATTTACTAACATGCAATGGCTTATAATATATTCCTTAAATCATCCTCCTTTGCTAAATCATCACTTTATGCTAGCATAACCTAAACAAGATTTCGTTCTCATTTTTCCCTAGCAGGCATTTAAGTATTAGTTAGGCTAAAAACAAATATTTAAGCACATTAGTTAATAATATATGATAATTGATCCAGAATTGAGCATTGAATATGCTCATTTATATTCTAATAAGTTTTAGTAGCATTTATGGATTAATTTTAGACTTTCCTTTGATCTTTCTTTACTGCAGTTGGCTTGGCAAAAATATCAAAAACCTGCTCCAAACTTCCGCGGGATGGGGAATCAAGCATGGGCGGCCGAGCCGAATGCGTACGCTGCTAGCCAACTCGCTGTGTGTTGTTACCTGACTGGGGAAGGCAGCGCAGGCACTTAACGGTGGGGATGCATGGAACAGAGGAGCTCGGGGCAGCCTGTGGCCGACGACGTCGCCGGAGAGGGGCCACCGGGGAGACACCGGAGATGGCCAAAACGGAAACCCGTGGGGACGGGGAAGCCCCTAGAGGTGGCAGCTCCGGCAAGGGGGCGCTGCAGCGGGCCGGCGGCAGGGTTCGGCGGCCGGAGGTGGAGGTTGAACGGGGCGCCGGCGTTGCAGAGGGTGGGGAGCTCAATTAAGGTGGGAAGAAGCTGGAGAAGGGCACGGGGATTTCACCGGAAGCAGCGACGAGGCCGGAGAGGGGTCGAAGTGGGCCGGCGGCGTGCACGACGGCGGCGCGGAGGGGGTCATCATCGCCGGCGAGCTGGGGTGGAAGGCAGCTCCGGCCGGTGTCGGGGAAGTCTTCGGGGTGGCGTGGGGGTGCTCTCCCGCAGAGGAATCGAGTCGAGGAGTCGCGGAGGAAGAATGGGCGAGCGCGCGCAGCGATGGCGATTTCGGGAGGATGGCCGGTGCGGTGAGCGTGGTGCGGCATTTTCCAATTACTTCGGACAGGGAGTAGCTAGGGGGTTGTGGCACGATATGACATGGTTGATTCGAGGAGAAATTGACCGGAGCAGCGGGGCGGCGTGGAGGCGCGGCGGCCTGCGCACGGGCGGAAGCAGAAGTGAATGAGCAGGGGATGGAGGGGGTTGCGTGGAGAGCAACAGGGAGCAGCAGCTTCTTATAGCGGCAGAGGGCGCGAAGGCGCGGAGGACCGGGCGGCGGGGAGGTCCGGCGCGGGGCTCGGCGCGACGCAGGGGGCGGCGACAGGACAGAACAAGCATGTGCGATGATGATGGCGGTGCAGCGGGACTCCTCACGCTTGACTACTCCCTGCATGCGCTGCAGCTTTGCGCCTTGCGAGCCGAGTGATGCGACAGAGCAGGGGAGAAAAAGGGGAGAGGGCGACGTGGAGACTGCTCCGCCACGGGAGAAGAAAGGAGGAAGAGAGAGAGGAGGAGCAGGCGCTCGGGGAAGGAAGAGAGGAAAGGAGGGGAGCGGCTGGGAGTGGGGCCCATGGCGATAAAAAGGCAGGAAGAGAGAGGGAGAAGAGACATAGGGTTGGGCCCACCTGTAAATGAGAGAAAATAGAGAAGGAAAAGTGAGAAGCTTCTGCAGTTGCTGAAATTTTAATCCTTGAATTTAGATTCTCTATTTTCTGACTTAAGTTTTTGTTGAGTATTTACGTTTACCGATTTTTGTATGACCTTCGGAATTTAAACTTCAAACATATATATATTTATTAAATGAGAGTTTCTATTATTTACTATCATTTAAGTTATAAGAAACTATCATTTAGGTTATAAGTATGTATGTGCGTGTGTACATATATATATATTCTCCCATGTTGTTATTGTTACTAAACTTATTTCAACTTGCATATATGTATATGTATATATATAATTATTTCTTATATTTTCAAACTCAAGTTTCTCTCCTTATGCTGGATCATCTTTTTAGATTCGTATTTCAAAATTTTAGTTTTTCTATTATTTGTTTATTTCCTTTTTGGCATTATTAATGTTTGTCTTTATCTGTTATGAATTTATTCAACTTTTGAAATCACAACCAAAATCGGGAAAACACAATGAAATCCAAATTCCAAATAGAATATATTGCCAGAAATAATTCAAGAAATTCATATTTTCAAATTTAAATTTTTCAGGATGTTACATATACGGAGTATTTAGCAATTTAATTAACTCTTAATGATTATGCTAGCGCTAATGACTACTGTTAGCGCTAATCAAATGCGCTTAACGCAGCGGTGCACAACACAGCAACAAATCTATGCGCAACTAACAGGTGGGATAGTGTGCGTATACGCGTCGAAACTAGAGCGTGCAAGTTCCACGTGGCATAGTCACCCAGCCAGAGTTTCCTATTTAGCGATTTAATTAACTCTTAATGATAATGATAGCGCTAATCAAATGCGCTTAACACAGCGGTGCATAGCACAACAGCAAAGCCACGCGCAGCTAACCGTTGGGACAGTGCGCGTATACGCGTCGAAACCAGAGCGCACAAGTTCCACGTGGCATAGTCGCCTAGCCAGAGTTTCCCCCATCTCTAATATACGGATGATGATACATAACTAAACTGTAGTGCACATAGATCAAGACGACGGTATCTCGTGGAATTGATGGCAAAATGGCAGAAGGCCATCCACCATGCTTGTGCAAGAGCCCACCAATCGGCGGTAATCGATCATCGTCACCTATATGGTGTAGTTTTGTAACCACCGCACCTACACCGTCTTCTACACCAACGCCACTGTTGTGTGATGGTGATAGTAAAAATAGAAACTATATTTATGATCAGATACATTTCATTTTTACTGCCAGATAAAACCGTTTTCACTGTACTGACGAATTTACTTGACGTGTCGTTGAAGTTTATTGCCACATCTAGCTATGACGTATGCTGGTCATGCGATAATGGCAGAAAAAATAGAAACCATATTTATAATCAGATATATTCTATTTTACTGCTAGATGAAACTGGCTACTTGGTCTTTCTCTCCTAATTTTTTTTCTCCTGTAGAAACAAAAGCCAAAATCTAAAAAAAGTACACCCTATAGAATCTCTATGATAATACTGTATAGGCGAAGGCGAAGCCCACCACCTCCCTGCCTACTCCCCCAATCTCCTTAAATAGCACAACGTCATCGCTACTGCCACCGACGTCGCCTCGTAACCCGAGCGAGAGAGAGAGCGAGCGAGCAGCAGCAGCAGCAGAGCACCAAATCCCGACTCCGCACGCGCATTTCGGACCGACACCCGCCGCGGGACCACGGTAGGATGTCGTCGTCGGCGCCGCCAGCCACCGGGCCGAGGGTGGATCTGGACGGCAACCCCGTCGCGCCCCTCACCATCTGCATGATCGGCGCCGGTGGCTTCATCGGCTCCCACCTCTGCGAGAAGCTCATGGCCGACACGCACCACGTCGTCCTCGCCGTCGACGTCTACTGCGACAAGATCCGGCACCTCGTCGACCCCGCGCCGCCGCACCTTGCCGGCCGCATCTCCTTCCACCGCCTCAACATCAAGAACGACTCCAGGCTCGAGGGGCTCATCAAGATGGCCGATCTGGTCCGTCTCTCTCCCCCGCATTCCCTCTCTCTTTCCGGCGTATTTTATTTTTAGGGGCAGGCGTTCTTGGCTGCTGGATTGATTGGTTGGCAGGAATCCGGGCCATTATAAACATCGATTTTTTTTGGACGGAATTTTCGAAATTTATGGACTCAATTGTGCTTTTATCGATCTCCGCGTTCCCCTTAATCTTGGCAAGTTATTGACGAACGAATTTTGCCTGCTTTCCTCTCCGCGCCTGCTCGGATCTGCGAAGACGATAAACCTGGCGGCGATCTGCACGCCGGCGGACTACAACACGCGGCCCCTCGACACCATCTATAGCAACTTCATAGACGCCCTCCCAGTGGTACGCCGGCATTTCTCTCCCAGATTCCGGCAGAAATTTTTGGGGTTGATTTTGGCGCTTCCTAGTGCCAAATGCATCGATGTGAGATGTGTTCGTGCTGTCCAGGTGAAGTACTGCTCGGAGAACAACAAGCGTCTGATCCACTTCTCCACGTGCGAGGTCTACGGCAAGACCATCGGCAGCTTCCTCCCCAAAGACCACCCTCTCCGCAAGGTGATGGCTAATTCTCCATCCCCTGATAAGAATCTGCCTGCGCATGTCATTAATTTGTAGATAACGCGGCTTCTGAACTGGCCTTACCTATTTCGGTTGGTTGAATGAAGAAACGGATTAGGCTGGGAGTGGAAGGGATCTGGTGCAGTTTGCTGCTAGATTGAGATGTTTAACTGCAATTATTCTGTCCTTGTAGTACGGTCCTTGTATAAAGGTTGGGCTAGATTTGGTGTTGGTTGGGAATGGATATTCTAGTTGAAGCTTGTTTGGTTGTTGGTTGGCACTGAGATACTACTGTCTTGTGATGGTGATTTTGCATGAAGATTATGGGTTGTTTTGACTTCTGAGGAAGAGCAGAGTTTGACTGCATATCCTAGTGTTGGTTTTTTCTTATGTTGCTCTTTCCTTGATCTGTGTAGGTCGCCAGTAGTATTTTATGGTAATCTTTATTCTAGCTGCATGCGAGGGTGCTGCGTTATGGTACGGTTTATTCCTTTTCTAGCTTGACAATACTGGTTCAAGCTATGTGACGCATATGCCACTTACTGCACATTGCTTTGCAAGTGGATGTTGTAATTTAGAAAACATGCCATCATAAGGAACTGTCCTATTCTAGTTGTATTTTATTTGTGATAATTTATTTAGTGGGCGCTTCAGCAGTTAAGTGCTGTCAACTAACAACACCCTCGGACATTTGGAGTTTACTTAAATAATAGCTTGCTTGGTTCCCGCTTGATCTTCCTAATTTACTCTTCGTCTTCTGTTCTGTTTAGTGTATGCTCTTTAGTTTAACTGCAATACACATTTATAGAAAAAAAAGGTTGAATTCTGAACCTCTGCATAACTTTGTTGTGCACAAAGCGCATCATAAGAACCTTACATAATCATTTTTGGGAATCACAAGGCATAATAGTCCTTATCATAGGCTTGTCACAGTTACATGTCTGGTATGCATAATCTTTTTGATCATATTTGGCTGTTCTCTGATGTTTGTGCGCCTTCTTCCTTTCAACAGGAACATGAATTTTATGTGCTGAAAGAAGATGAGTCGCCCTGCATTTTTGGTCCAATTGTGAAACAGAGATGGTCCTATGCATGTGCGAAGCAGCTTATTGAGAGGCTTATTTTTGGTGAGTAGAGCAACTTGTGTATTTCTGTCATTAGCAACACCCAAATTCTTTAACTTATCTTTGTAACCATGGATATTTTGAGTTTCCACCAGCCGAGGGTGCAGAAAATGGCCTTGAATTCACAATTGTGAGACCTTTCAATTGGATTGGACCAAGGATGGACTTTATTCCTGGTGTTGATGGTCCTAGCGAGGGTGTTCCTCGGGTTTTGGCTTGCTTCAGTAACGTATGTACACTTGTCCCTTGCTGAGAATGAATACCTTCATTGAATTATGTTCAATCTTCTTAGAAGATATATGCTACCAATGGATTTGCAGAATCTCCTCCGTGGAGAACCCCTGAAGCTTGTTGATGGTGGCCAGTCCCAGAGAACTTTTGTTTACATTAAGGATGCCATTGAAGCTGTTCTTTTGATGATTGTATGTCTTTGCAGTTTATCTTTGATTCCTTGTTCTAACATTAGTATCTGCCACATCAATGACTGAAATACTTTTTTTCTTCTACCAAAAGGAAAATCCTGCTCGAGCCAATGGTCATATCTTCAATGTTGGGAATCCTAACAATGAAGTCACCGTCAGGGAATTGGCTGAAATGATGACAGAGGTATACCATTGACGCTACCACCGTATTTTGTGTTACTTGTGTCTGTTCTAAATCTGACATGGCCTTCATGTATAGGTGTATGCAAATGTCTCAGGAGAGCCACCACTGGATGAACCCATGATTGATGTGAGTTCGAAGCAGTTCTATGGTGAAGGATATGATGATAGTGATAAGAGAATTCCTGACATGACTATAATCAACAGGCAGCTTGGTATTACTCTGTGCAATAATGTGTTTTGGCTATGTTGTCCCTATGACCTAAACTAGTGATTAATGACCAAATGTTGATTACCTGTAGGTTGGAACCCAAAGACCCCTCTTAAAGATTTGCTGGAGACAACATTGACCTATCAGCACAAGACTTACAAAGAAGCTATCAAAAGGCAAATGTCCCAGGCTTCAGCATCAAGTTAGATAACATGTTTCAGTCCAAAGTGACATTGCTCATGTAGAGCACAGTCGCAGCGGTTATAATCTTTTGTAAGTCGAATACGTATACTCTAGTATCTCTTTTGCGCATCTAGTTACTCCGTAGATCCCTATCTACTTAGATTTCATTCTGTGTAACCCGGCAAGGGATTATCCATATCTGTGGCAGAGTTGATGTATCACATCGTAGTTCTGGTTGCGCCTCCCGTGTCATTCGTTGGTATTGCTTCGTTGGTGAGAGCTATTCTTGTTCAGTATAGATGATTGTTCAACGAAATTACGGGCTGGAACTTTTGGTTGCGAGCTCAATTCTGTGAGTTAAGTATAATCTTTTCCCCCCTTAGTTTACTCACAGTATAAAACTCTGGTAATTTCACTGCCTGACAGTTAACTTGTGCATCTTATAAATGATTGATTTGTGATAAACCGTTTGTTTTCTACACCTACCAGTTCGAACTTCGTCTTCTTAGTTCTCATGCTGTGCAACTGGAGTTCGAAAATTATGAACTGATTTGGACAAGATTCCTTAAAATTATTCAAGAGATAGTTTGCGCATCGTTATTCAGAGGTGGAGAGTTTTAGTTCATCAGTGCGCTTGAAAAATACGGATTCCGTTGGCCTAAGCGATGAATAGGTTTAGTGACGGAACTAGAACAAAAATAACTTAGATTCATCACTTAAATATAAGAAACCCTAACACACAATTTGACAAAAAAAAAACTACGGACAATCAAGTAAAAACCCTAACTCATAAATTTAATCCTTGTGTTTGAAACAGATGAGAAGAATTAAACGAAATTTAAAGCAGAGCAAATACCATATATCGATTTTCTTGACTCAGGTGATGGAGTTCGGGTCTAAGCCTCTTTCCTCCTTTGGTATCTTGGTTAGGCGCCGCGAGGCAACGGTGACCAGATAGCGTCGCGACTAGAGGTGGGACTTGGGCCGGGCTTCTTGGGCACCGGCACGGCGCAGACGGCGACCCAACACGTGGCGGGCCGCTGCGTGCATGGTACGAACGGTGGGCGGGTCGGGCCTCAAAATCCAAAGACGGCGGCGCGACGCACGGCGCGACCGATTGGGCGTGCTTGGCCGGCGACGCACACGGCGGCTCGGCCGCACGGCGCGGCACGCGGAGGCGGCGGCCGAGTGTAGGGAGAAGAGCGCATCTTTGCCGCACCGCGTGCGTGCTCGGCGTAGGAGACGCGTGGCGCGCTTGGACCACCACTCAGACGGGATGCCCAGCCGCGGTAGCGCGCCGCTTGTTCACAGAACCCCACCTTCTCCGCCGGCGTCGACCGCCCACCAGTCGGCGCCGCGCCGCGCGCTCATGGACGATTGCGAACCCGCCGGATGGTTGCCCATTGCGTCGGGTGTGGTGGGGAGGCCGAGGAGGGAGGCGTGGCGGTGGGGATGGGGCGGCGAGGAGGGAGCCGGGAGGAGGAGGGGAGGAGGCGCGGGAGGAGGAGGGGGGAGGGGAGGCGCGGGAGGAGGGGCAGTGGGGATGGGCGGCGCGCGGCGGGAGAGGAGCGGGGTCCCGGGATGGGGCGGTGGGAGGCCGAGGAGGGAGGGGGCGGGGAGGCCGAGGGAGGGAGGGGCGCGGGGAGCCGGGCACGTGGGAGGGAGGGGGCTGGTGGAGAGATTGGGAGGATGGATCGGGGGAGGAAGCAGGTGAGAAGAATCGGGCGGCGGTGAGATTGGGAGGAGGGATGGGGGAATTAGGGTTTTCAGTTTTGTATATTTTTTCAATTTAGTCCTTCAGATTTTCTAAAATTTATAAATAGATTTTTATCTATTTTGATTTGTTCTATTCTAGCCCTCATAAATTCTGATTTTATCGCGGAAAGATCCTATACATCTGTTGTGACATGTACATCTGTACGGAACAGTCCTTCAAATGCCAAATTTGAATATTGAGTTAGGTTTTTGGAGATGTGAATGTGTGATGTGTATATATATGAGATGAGGAGAAAGATAAGGATGGTTGAATCTTAATCTAATAGCTGAAAAAGTGACTGCGATATGCTGTGATTTTGGCCGAGTTCATTTTTGCACTTGTGATATGAGGTGTCTTTTGTTGTTCTTCATTTTTGCACTTGTGATATAAGATGTCTTTTATTGTTCTTTCTTAAGAAACATGATCATACAAGAATAATGAGTATTTTCAATGTTGCTCCTCCTTAGGTTACCACTACTGAACCCTAGGTCGCATCCTCATGGCTTTCTTGCTTCTTTGTGTAAAATCGGTCGGGCTGGACTGCTGGAGAAGAAGGTCAATCAAATCAACATATTCTAACATATATTATAATTTGACAACATAGCTCACCTCCATTGTGATTTTATTTTATGTAAGCAAATTACTACTACATGCGCTTCTAATTCTAACATAGCTCCCTTCACCACCTGCCTTTTTAATTCGAGCATTTGATGAGATAATCACCCCATATGTGTTACAATTAACCATTATGTAAACATAGATAGACCGTTATTGGTGTGTGTATTCCAAGTAGTTACTAAATGTTCGAGAAATTATTTAAAATCGATTTCTTAACTATAGTAAATTGCACTCATGACTCTCTTTGAGCTTTTCTATTTGACTAGTTGGGCAGCCCTATGCTAGATTGCCGGACGATGAGCTAGATGTCCACATACGCCACAGTCTAATTTGCACCAAGATATGTATACCATTGGACTAAATGACCAAGTTCGGAGGTGAAATGGCATGAGACAATAGTATTGAATTTTAAGTAGGTTTTTAATAAGGCGGGTACAAGAGAAAGGAAGATGGCGTCCATCGCTACCATAAATCACCGTCACTTTAAATGCGTGTATAGTTACTTTGGTGGGCTTGGCAGCACGCACGAACACCGCACGGTGGGCTTTGGGCGTGCTTGGGCTGGCCGAGGCGAGGTGGCGGCGACGGCATGATCGATGATCGGGCCGGCCGACGCGGCACGGCGGCGCACGAGGCACGGTGGGCGGGCCGTCGCGACGCGGCACGACGGCCAATTCCCACTCTCGGTCGCGACGAGATAGCGACGAGGTAGTCAGTCAATTTCTTCGGCGACCAGCGGTCGAGTGCGGCGCAGCATGCATTTCAGTGAGGATGAACAAGAACAGGGTGACTGGCGAGGCAGCGCTTCGTTTGCGCATGATTGAAGAGTGGCTGAGTAGGGCCACTTTGGCTCTATCTCCTAATGGGCTAGCTTGGTCTCCTATCTTTGGGCTGCACGCTCTAATGGGGTGTTTGGTTGCCCGATTCTTGCCCACCAGCTCCCGGATACAAGTTTCGATTGTTTGGTTGCGCGATCGAGTCCGAACACGCTCTCCGGATGCAAAGGCGGCTCGAGCACGGCTCTCGAGATACGGATTTCATTTGCGTTTAGCGAGCGAGCTCGCATGGTGCAAAGACAGGGTTCGTTAACGATACTATTAACATGTGATTAACGTGTATTAAGTGATATTAGTGTATTTTAAAATAGATCAAGATATTAAAAGTAAAATTGAAACTATTAGAGTGCACTTACACAAGTTAAATATTATAAGATCACTTGTTTTTTTATTTTTATTTCATGCGGTACGGCTTCATGCAGGCAACCAAACGCTGTCTCTTCTTAGCCAGGCTCTATACGTACAGACAAACAAACAGCAATAGCTTGCATCTCTACAACCTGTCCAACGAGAACTTGGTTCCCAGATGCGAGGCAGGCTTCACTCACCAACGAACCAAACGCGCCCTAAGTGTCTGCCAATTAGGCCACGCGACGGGCAACAACACAAAGGCACGAGGCTCAGTTGCGGGCTGATCTGGAGTGTACATATTTTAGGTTGGAAAGGTGCACATATAATACATACGGACTTAAATCTACTGAAAATTTTGGGACTCAGTGTTTTGTGACACAGGTTGGATCTATTGGCATCATTGGTTTGTTACCTTCCTGTTTACTGAGGGCAGAAAAAAAAAAAAGATAAGGAAAAGAGAAAGGGTAAACCGGGGAAAGAAAACGTGAGGCCGTATGAGTCGTTAGATAAGTTAATCATCTCGATCCAAGTGATGATAGAGGGCGTGACGAGAACCCTCCCTCCCACAATGCATTTTCTTCCGTTAACCGTGGCAAGTAAATAAGTAAACTAAAAAACTCGAGTCGACTCGAGCCGCACCTCCCACCATCGAATTACACGGCCGGAGAGAGAGAGAGCTGCAGCGAGAAGCAGGAGCGGGAGGCGATGGGCAACGCTGGGAGCGCGCCGGACCAGGCGAACAAGGCGGAAGCCGAGGGCGCCCTCCCGCCGCCGTCGACGGTGCGCTTCTTCCCCAATGCCTCGCAGCACAAGGCGAGGCAGCCGCCGCCGATAAAGCTGGAGGAGGAGGAGGAGGACGTGCCCCCTCCGTCCGCCGCCGAGGAGGACATGGCCCCTCGCAACCTCTGGCAGGTGCTGCTTCCTCACCTTACAACTCACCCTCCCGCAAGCGAGTTAAACCCCACCCAAAACCCCTGGTTGTCATGCCCAAATCTTCTTAGGTTTTGAGAAGAATGGAGACGGCATCATCTAGCTATTTCCTGCAATTCGCAATGCAAGCCTAGCAAATCACTCCTTATGCGGTGTGCCGTTTGGATTCTTGGTGAATTGTTGTGGGCTTGGTCTCATGGTTCAATCTGAGAGCTGAAACCAGGCCTTGCATATGTGTGTGTGACCACTGACCAGATAATGTAGACCAGTTTATATCCACACTGAACCGAATTGAACAGGAGGAGAATTTGAGCAGGCTTAACCTTCGTGCTCACCGTTTTGTTTAGATGCATCCTTTTTCAGAGCATATGTGTTAGACAAGTTTGTATTAAGTTTCAATTGCCCGTTTACTGATATCTTTTTACGTCTAAAACTTATCTAGAAGGCTAGACTATACTGCAGAAATCTGAAAAAAAACTCGCGCTACTTGCATTACGAGTGTATAACTATATGTAGGCTGCTGTTTAGGTGTTCCATATGGGGATTACACGACACACACCTATACATTTTGTGATTACTTTTTAGCTTTGAACTCCAAAACTAGAAAATTTATCATCCCTGCTTCCAAAGTTGTGCATGGCACGTATATTACCATGTGTGCTCTCCAAATTGTGCATATATTCGCCACCTAACTCAAAGCCTCATGTCGTGAATTGTACTTGCTGTGCACAATTTTCGAAAACTCAAATAGTAGTACATCGCCCATTGTCAAAGTAGACGTGTATCTTCAAGAGTGAAATGGGCATGCGGATATAGTGCAATTTCATCTTTACTCAATGTTGGATTTAGTAACCAGTAACCGCTTAGATGTCACTGTGGTTTAAAGCAACTATATATCTTGGAACTTGGAATCTTCTGTGAGGCATAATTTGTTATGCTGCGCAATTGCTGCTTAACACAGAAACGATGTGGATTTAAGGTTCAGTAAGAAGCTACAATTTGGTTCCTTTAGTTGATGTAGAGCACACTATTGTTTTCTGCCGCTTGGTGACTCCAGCCTTCAGAGAAATCTCCTACCTTTATTTTCCTGTGGTTTTCAGGGAAATAGTGCTGCAGTATATGATCTTGTGGTCATTCATTCGTCTATATCAAATACTATGTTTCTTTTTTTTTTTTGAGGGGGAATACTATGTTTCTGAAACAATGTGATGCCTTGATACTCTCATATGTATAGGTGTACGCACTTGGAGCGTTCATAGTGTTGAGATGGGCCTGGGCTAAGTGGAAGGAGAACAAGGACAGAGATGACTCACCAGATGGCTGATCACCAGATGGGTCATATTGGGTTGCTCCTGCGAGGACCGGGCCTCTGCTTCCAATCTGAAGGATTACCAAAGAAGATGAATGAACATTGTTCTGCAATGATGATGCAGCCATCCGATCTGATCAGAGATCTAGTTCCCATCATTGTTGCTGTGCAACTGGATTCTGTATTTGCCCATAATTTGCAAGCGAATTGCTTCCCGTCATACTAGTATTTCCTCCTTTCTGTGGCTTTTTTTTTTTTGGAAACTTTCTTTCCGAGACTAGTTACTAGCAGCATCTATGATCTGAGCACCGGTTTGCCTAATTTGTTTCCGATTCCTTGCATGTTTACCACAAAAATATGCTATGTAGCATGCGGGAAGGCTGCCCATAGGTTTATCAACAGTGAAAGGTTCGCCGAAATGGTAAAAGGAGGAAAAAGCTCTGCACTTCGCAGTCGATTGTTCGTCGGAGTTATCTAGCGCCACTAGCCCTTTTATATTTCTTCGCTCGTCAATTTTTTTTTGCTGAATAAAAGAAAATACTTTGTGATTGCCTACCTGGGCCGGTTCGGGCCCGGCCCAACTGTGTTTGTAACGGTCACAGTTTAAAGTTTTTTTTTGTGTGAATCTCTATCGATGCGCACACCAAATTGTAAAAATTTTAGAGTTGCAAAGCACTAGGTTAGGTAGCATGGAGGGATGTTCAAATTCCAATGTAAATCAATTTACAGATAGAAAAATAAAAACAACTGCAAAACGAGGACCGACATACTCAAGCAATAAAATAAAAAACATAGGAAAAAAATAGTGCTGGCTGTGGGGTTCGAACCCACGCGCACTTGAGTGCAGAAGATCTTAAGTCTTCCCCCTTAACCACTCGGGCAAACCAGCCCCTGTTGTGAAATCACACCCCCAAATCCAATTAGCGGTGTTGTCAAGCTGGACGATGCAGATCTCTTGTCCGTCAAGAGAGACTTTCTGACAGAGAGAGAGAGCACGGTCGGAGTGGTGTGTCGCCGCCGGGTAAGCTTACGAGGTTGCTGTTGCTCTTGTGTGATATTGTCGCCACCGGATAAGGTTACGAGGTTTACATGCGAGCAACTCACGTGATCATGAGCTTGGGTACTTGAATAACTCCTTCGATTGCTACAGTACTCGGGAGCTTTTGCGACACGTAAACTTTTCAGCATCTTTCCTGGTTTTCTTCTCTTTATATACCATTGAATACAACGGTTATAAATCAGTGAACAGTAAAGACTCAACGTTACAACATGTAAAGACTCGACTAATGCAGAGTGCTAAATGCAAAGAAATGGTTAGTAAAAAGACTTTTAATGCAAAGATTAAATCCTACTTCTAATTGACTGATGCATGATCGAAAATAAATATGCAGTGAAATTACTTAACAAACACCCCTAATTTCGCTGCATCTCCTTGATTCCAATCTTGTTGCGCATCTCCAAGAACTTAACTGGCCCAAGAGGCTTTGTCAAGATATCTGCAAGTTGGTCATCCGAACCAATGTACTCGACCCCAATCGTTCCTTCTTCAACACATTTGCCTAATGAAGTGATATCGAGTCTCGATGTGTTTACTGCGATCATGGAACACTGAGTTCATGCAAAGAGAGATCATAGACTTGTTATCTACCTTCAGTATTGCTTTACTAGGCTCCGTCTTTGTCAAATCGGTAAATAGACGTGTGAGCCAAACTCCTTCACACGCAACAGTTGTGGCAGCAATATACTCTGCCTCGCAAGATGACAATGCTACCACCTTTTATTTCTACGACTGCCAGTTGATCAGACTTTTGCCAAGGTACAACACTCCCGTGATACTCTTACAATCATCGACATCGCTTGCCATGTTAGAGTCACTATAGCCGATCATCTGTGGTTGAACCTTCTTAGCATAGAAACAACCATAATTTCTTGTCTCAGCGATGTACCGTAGTACATGCTTCACAACACTCTGGTGTTCTACTGTCGGCTTTTCTATGAAATGGCTTACATAGCCTACTACGTAGGCAATGGCCGGTCTTGTGTGAACTAAGTACCGGAGACTCCCCATAATACTTCCGTACCAAACAGTGTTTATTGGTGCAGCAGTACTTTCCTTGCTTAGCTTCAATCGTACCTCCATCAAAACTTGACACGAATTGCAATCCACCATAGAACTTCTTTCAAGAATCTTGGATGCATAAGCTCCTTGGCTCAATGAGATCTCATTAGCATTTTGATCAACCTTGATGCCAAGATAATAAGTGAGCAGTCTCAAATCACTCATCTTGAATAGCCGCTTCATCTCTTTTTTGAATTGGGTAATCTCTTGTGAGTGTGGTCTGATGATGATTAGATCATCAACATACACTCCTACCACCAAATGCGACTTGTCTACTCTTCGCATGTACATGGTGTGTTCAAAGTCTCTCCTGTGGAAACCAAGCAACAACAGACTTGTTTCAAGCTTGGAGTTCCACACCTGTGGTGCTTGGTGCAACCCGTAAAGGGCTTTGTGCAGACTTAGCACCTTCTCTTCATGGCCCTCGCGCACAAACCCTGGATGTTGTGCGACGTAACCTCTTCTTCGAGCTCTCTGTTCAAAAACGTATATTTCACGTCCGTGTGGTGGAGTTGCCAGCCCTCATGCGCCGAGATGGCCACTAGCAGTTGTACAGACTCTATACGAGCCACCGGCACATACACCTCGTCGAAGTCCAAAACTTGACGCTGTACATAGCCTGTTGTGTCAAGGCGCACTTTGTGCTTCACCACAGCCCCTTGAGAATTCTTCTTTATCTTGTAACCCATTTGAGTCCGATCGCTTGATGACCTACTAGGAGATCAACCAACCTCCAAGTACCATTTTCTTCAATTGCCTATATCTCCTCCAGTATTGCCTGGTGCTAGCTTCGGTATTTCTCAGTGTCGGCCAAGCTCATAGGCTCCTCAAAGGTAAGGAGACTAAGTCCACGGAAGGAGTCAGCCAACTTGTACGCCGAGGTGTTCTCATACAGATTCTCCAACGTGTGGTAGCGTCGTGGCCCTTCAATCGTAGTAGATGATGAGCCACTCGGTGGAGTGGCCCATTCCACCCCTTCACCGTAGGTGTAGTTGGGGACGAGGTTCTCAGCAATGTCACCGAGGACTCTTGGTCCGCGCTTGGTTGCCAGCTGGACACCTCATGCGTTGGTGTAGCTGCTCTGGTTCATTATCACCTCCTGTCTCTGAATCTGGATAAGACAAATACTGAACCATTAAAGTCTCACCAAATTCTGGAGTGAGCAAATCAACATACTCAGTCTAGTCCCATTTTGCCTCCTCATCAAAAATAGCGTCATGGGTCACATGCACCCGCTTGCTCATAGGATCATATGCCCGGTACGCCTTGGCATCGGGCTCATATCCAATGAAGACCATCAGTGTACTTCAGTCTTCAAACTTCTTCAGGTTCGGCTTCGTTGTCTTGACATGCACCACACACCCGAAAGTGCGAAGATAGTGCATGTTTAGCCGTCGGTCATGCCATGCCTCGAACGGAGTTTTCCCTTCAAGGCTTTGAGTCAGGGCACGGATGAGAATGTACACTGCCATTATGACTGCCTCTCCCCAAAATACAACCAGCATGTCCTTGGCTTTCATCATGCTCCTCACCATCGCAACCACTGTTTGATTGCGTCGCTTGACCACGCCATTTTGCTGTGGCGAGTATAGCGCTGTGAGATGGTGGATGATGCCTTGATATGCATGGTAGTCTCCAAACTCCGTGGTCATGAACTCTCCTCCAGCACTCGTAGCTTCCCCTCAGCCTCCAGCTCGACGCTTGACTGGAAGCGCTTAAGAGTTGTCAACACCTCATCTTTTGTCTTTAGAAGCATTAGCCACATGTAGTGACTAAGGTCATTGACCAGAAGTAGAAAATAATGCCTGCCTCTGGGAGTTGGCGGTGTAATCGGTCCGTAGAGGCCGCCTCACAAAAATTTTGCGGTACGACTCACAAAAATTTCTTTACAACTTTATCCTCTTCAAGTGTGTCTCCAAGAGTTCGGTGTTTTTATACCAGCCCGGTCAGCTGCAAGGAGAAGTCATTGACCGACTCAGTCTCCTTCATGCGAATAGCCTCAAACTCCCTACGCAACGCCTGCACCCGGGCCTCCCAGACATGATCGACTCCCATGCGCATTGTTCTAATGGCCTCCCATACAGACCTGACAGTGTTCTTAGTCGCCAATGCTCCTAGCATCTCTGGTGGCACCGCCTGGAGAATGTCCACCAATGCCATTCGGTCCACATGGTATTTGGCACCGCCCAGATCCACCGCATCCCAGACTCCCTGAGCCTACAAATTCACATGCATGAGCAATGCTCAGTTGGTGTAGTTCGTGCGCATGAGCACGGGGTAGCACAGCGTGACTCCGGTCTCCTTTGGTGCCGTCTATGCCACCATCTCTTGGCCGCTGCTAAGAACCACCGCTCAATGCCTGCTGGCACCGGTGGATCTTCCAGAGGGAGGATACACCGATCTTGCACCTCGGGCATCATCCCAGGATCCGTGTGATCACCGCTCTAATACCAAATGTTGAAATTTGCCGTGGTCGAGTACACGCGAGCACCTCACGTGATTGTGAACTCAGGTACTCGAATAAATCCTTCGGCTGCTACAATACTCGAATGAATAGTACTTGAACTGCTACAGTACTCGAACTACTACAGTACTCTGAAGAGGTCTCCGACTGGTGCTGAATACTAGAAACTCCCTGCAGTACTTGGAACACTCTACTGCTACTGAGTACTCGTACTCGAGTTACGACTACAACAGTACTCAATCACATACACTGATCAAGTACTCAAACCACTCGACTCATGTGAGAACACTTTGGAGAAAGCACACACAAGCACAACATATGAGCTTTTGCGATGCGTAAACTTCTCAACATGTTTTTTGGTTTTCTTCTCTTTATATACTATTGAATACAACCAACGGTTCCAAATCAGTGATGGTGTGTTACCACCAGTAAAGACTCAACGTTACGACCAGCAAAGACTCAACTAATGCAGAATGTTAAATGCAGAGAAACAGTCAGTAAAAAGACTCTTAATGCGAAGATTAAATCCTACTTCTAACTGACTCATGCATGACCGAAAATAAATATGCAGTGAAATTACATAGCAGTGATGGCAAATTGTTAAAAAAATTGGGGTTCAATTTCCTTTTATAAGCTCAATGCCTAGTCCAATACGATTTTGGTATACTTAAATACTAATTCTAAGATACTGTAATACGATTTGGTTAAAAAAATTTCATCGAAGTCCTTTATTTTTACTATATACCCATGTATCTTATAATTGTTATTAGTCTATATTCAAAAAATAGAGATATAATGACATCATTTAAACGGTATATATACACACACATATATTCCACTATCCCATTTTTCCTTGTTTCAATTTCATGCTGCCTTCCGATAGATTCTACGTACAAGGAGAACAGTGTAATTTTTAATTAATTTAGTCTTCATTTAGTACATGGCGTGATTCAGACAACAAAGAAAGTTGACTTATGGGAGAGGTACGTACACCTTTTGATCATCCTAATCAAACTCTGGCCGCCTCTGGTCAACTCGATCGACTGCTCCGTACGTTAATCAAACAATAATTACCTGCAGGTGATTCCACGGTTAAGGTCACTTTACGGCTAGTCCTGTCTGTTGTTAAGCATCGGTAAGACGGAGCAAGATGTTAATTTTTGGTACGAGCGAGAGGCCAAACCAAAGTTAGATGAAGGAAATCACTTGTACACAGCTCCAGAGAAAAGCCCCGACATGTACATCAGACGTAACTATGTGCCAAAACCTAACAAGAGTTGCAACCGTTGCTGCCCTAACATGCATGTTCGACGAGTTTAACGAAAAAGTTCCGGGAAAAAAAATAGGTTTCGACATGCATAGTATTTTTTTTTCGGTTATCAGGAGGTTAATTAATTCCTGCTCATCCAGAGGGCTAGCTAGCTATTGCATGGCATCTTGGATCGAAGGTACATATATAGCGTTAGCTCCATGCATGCATGAACCAGATCGATGTACGTACCCAATGCAAGTTTCTTATCACTGGATCGAATTGATCATGTATTAATTAATTTTGTGGCGTGGCATGACGAAAAGCAGGGCATCTGTATTAGCTGTGGATCTGGATGTTGCATGGACGCAGCACACATTTGAAGCGATGATAGCCGCTTTACGTGAAAGGAAGTGTAAGCGTCCCAAGCATACGCTTATTCTAGCAACTAGCATGTGGCCCGTGCACTTGTATAGACATTATTCTAAAGAAAATATATACCAAAAATAAAGGGTTACAAATCACACGAAAGAATTCAAATATTAGAAGTTTAATTAGAATGTTATCAATTCGATTTAATTTCCATATTTGTAGAATTGATTTTATTTGTGATATTAATATATAGTGGTTTATGTTAAAACAAAGAACACAGACTATATTTTGGGAGGAAATACTTGTGTTTATAATTTTTAATCATCATCTTGAATAATAGACAATAGTTGTATCCATATTAATACAGTTAAAAGCACGCAAAATATAATGGATATTGTATATAAGTTTGTGTGTGTGCGTGAATCGTTTGAGTTCAATTTTATCTCTAACATCTTACGCCTTAATTTCATACAAGAGTTCTCTAACTATGCGTGCATATACATGTATATCATGGTGCAAATAAATTTCATGCATATTTTCATAGATAAAAAAAGCATTGGTTATGATTTGTTAATCATATGAAGGGTCCACCTAATTAAGCTAGATGTTTTTCTTTTTTTAGAATTTCTAACAATTATTCTCATTTATCAAGTAATATCAATCGACAATGGATTGCTAAATATAATTCGAGTCCACCAAATTAAGGGTCACATGTTTCTTTTTTATTTTTGGGAGAATTTCTACAATATTTCTCTTTTTTTCTATATCAATGTAATCAACCATTCTAAACTTTTATTGTATGATAGATAACACTCAATAGTTGATATAATTTGACTTTAATTAGAATCCACCACATCGATAGTGATTCTAGAAAAAAAACTCAAAGTTGTACAACACACATTGTTGGGAAGCATACAGTAGAATAGATCTTATCTTTTTTTCCTGCTAAATGCCATTTTTTTTCTCTCATGGATGGCTTTTACTCAATTATTTTGCACATCCATATCCTTCTTTACCTCTTGTACATGGATTCTAGTGTGTCATCTAGGATTCTTTTTATTTAGTGGGTTCATTTAGAATCTATAATGGGCAGCCTTGTTTTCTTATATTTTTTGTTTCATGTAAGACATCCATTGGTGATCATTTAGATGTTTTTCTTTTTTCTAAGAATTTCTAGCTTATTTCTCTATTTTTAGCAACTGTAAATATACTTTGATTTTTTTTGGGGGGTGGGATTTACTTTGGAATTCGTATGGAAATCAAATTGCTAATTTTTTGTTTTCTTCCTCAAATTTTGGTTATCTTGGATTGTACTTGAGATGGACTCTTTTTAAAAAAAAAATTCTAATTTTTATTTAATTATTATTCCAAACTTTAGTTATTTATGGATGTTACTTTAGATGTCGTATACAAATCAAATTGCTAATTTTATTCATTTTTTATTCTGAATTGCGATTAATTTGGATTGTACTTGATATGTTATTCTTTCTTTTAATATGAGCTATTCTAACTTGGTTCCACGAGATAGATAGCTAGATCTTTCATATTGATATAGGAGCTGTGTCTAATTAGTATAGGTTTACACATTTCAATATTTTTAGAATTTAAGTTTCAAATTCATTTACAAATCATTCTAATCATCCTTTAATTTTTATTTCGAATTTGCATGTGTTTGGATAGTACATGTGTGAATTTATTTTTAGTTTTAGCTTGGAATTCATACAAAAAAACCAATTTCTTTTTTTAATTATTATGTAGAATTTATTTTTTAGGTTTACTTTGAATTTCATATGGAAATCAAATTACTAATTTTATTTTATTTTTAATTCTGAATTTTAGTTGTGTTAGGTTGTACTTGACATGAACTCTTTCTTTTAATTTGCTAATTTTTGTTTAGTTGTTATTTCAAAATTTCTGTTATTTATGAATATTACTTTGGAAGTTATATGGAAATCAAATTAATAATTTTTTTATTTTTAATTATGAATTTCTCTTAATTTGTATTATACTTGACATGGACTCTTTTTTTTAATATGAGCCGTTATAACTCGGGTCTATTAAATTAAGGTTTAAATATTTTACTTTTTGTAAGAATTTCTAATCGTTTCTCTTTTTCTAAATTACTGTAAAACGTTTGTCATCGACGTTTAGCAATAAATAGTTTAATGTGCATAGATGCATGGGACGATGCATGGGAAGCTGAAGCCCAGACATGATGATCATTTTGTCCCAACGGGCCGGCCGGAAGCTGCTGGCCGGCTTCAACAAGTACGACGCCGCCCAGCCGGCCGTCTCCTGCTCGAGCATGCAGCTTCTGGCACGAGGCGTTCGCTTCACCACGACGTACGCGCGCTTCCTTCATCCACGCAGGAAGCAAGCTACCTCGTCAGTCAATTAAACGAGAGGAACCGCGTGCGTACGTCCACCAACCCATCCTATAAATTGGCACCTTGGCATGTCCAACTCCTCCTCGATCACCATCTCCATCAGCTAAGCTACAAACACAAGCTAGATTGGCTGGCTACAAACGGCTAGCAATGGCCCGGGCATGTATGGGTACTGTGGTTGCAGCCGCCGTCTTGGTGGTTGTGTGCGCCGCCGTCTCTGCGGCCGCAAAGGCACCTCCGCCGAGGCATCTGCCACCCAACTACCGTGTGATCAACCCGGGACACTTCGGCAAGAGGGACCAGCAGCTGACGTGCGACGACTCCGACGGCAAGAAGAAGGGATGCATGGCCAAGTGCGACAAGCGCTGCCCCAACCAGTGCATCGTCCTCTGCCCAAGCTGCAAGACCTTCTGCAGTACGTATATATATAGCTAGTAGCTAGTGATGGCCTACATCCTTCACTAGTGTCTATATATATATTCTGATTAATCTTCATTAATTTCGTTCAAGTGTGCGACTTCTACCCCGGCGTGTCCTGCGGTGACCCGCGCTTCACCGGCGGCGACGGCAACAACTTCTACTTCCACGGCAAGAAGGACCAGGATTTCTGCATCCTCTCCGACGCCGACCTCCACGTCAACGCCCACTTCATCGGCAAGCGCAACCCCACCATGAGCCGCGACTTCACCTGGATCCAGGCCCTCGGCATCCGCTTCGCCAACCACCGCCTCTACATGGGCGCCCAGAAGACCGCCAAGTGGAACAGCGACGTCGACCGCCTCGAGATGGCCTTCGACGGAGCACCCATCGACATCCCCGCCGAGCTCGGTGCGCAGTGGCAGTCCGCCGTCGTGCCTGGGCTGGCCGTCACGAGGACCGCCGCGACCAACGCCGTGAGGGTGCAGCTCAACGGCGTGTTCGACATAATGGCCAACGTGGTGCCCATCACGGAGCAGGACTCGCGCATCCACAACTACGGCGTGACGGAGGACGACAGCCTCGCTCACCTGGACATCGGGTTCAAGTTCTACGACCTCACCGACGACGTGCACGGCGTGCTCGGCCAGACCTACCGCTCGGACTACATCAACAAGCTCAGCGTGAGCGCCAGCATGCCGGTCATGGGCGGCGCGCCCAAGTACGTCTCCTCCGACATCTTTGCCACCGACTGCGCCGTCGCCAGGTTCGGTCGCCGCGCCGGCATCTCCATGGTCACCGCCAGGGCCAGTTAAACCGCGCGTTTCAACGTTGGCTAGCTCCGATAGTTTGGCCTGGCCAGCACGGAGGTAGCCCAGGAATAAGTTGATCTGCAAGAGCAGGGGCCAGACTGTTGACGCCAACATGTTTGTTTGTTACTTGTCATTTGAACTTGTACACGCAAAGGGAAAAAAAAAACTGTGCAATTGCCATTGCAAATTGAAATAAGAGATTAATGGAGAAGATATTGCATTTGTAAGTTTCGTCTCATCCAATGGCACGCTTCAATCAATTCAGGGGGAGCTTGAGATGCTTTCCTCCCCAATCCAATCCAATCCAATCCAATGGAGGATGGAGGCGATAGTGTTGAAATATAAGTAAATTATCCGTCTTTTCTCATCAGTTTAAATTTTTAGATGAACTGGTTGGTGCATGTATAAAGTTTTAGCTCAAGACTCGACTAGCGCAATTTAAAAAATAATCATGGAACACTCTATTCCACGTCTTAGGTTCGATGGAGTTTTTAGATGAACTGATTAATGTATGCAACTCAATGGGTAGGGCATGGGCCTATGGCTGCTAACCACCTCCAAACCCACGCTGATTCATTAGGCTGCTTCTTCCACCCCGCTCCGCCACCCACACTGCCACGCCCATGGCCGCCACCTACTCCGATCTCTCCCGCATCCTCACCGTCTGCACCCGCTGCGGCGACCGGTGAAAGAGGCCATGCATTGTGGCGAACGGTGGCGGCTGCCATCAGCTTGGGTGGCCTGGAAACGGCCCTTGGATGGTGCAACGGGTGGGAGTTGGGGCGGATGCCGGCTAGGCTAGCATGTGTTGATATTGATATGGAGGAGACGACACAGGTTTGCTGATTCTGTTGCTGGATTGGCCCTTGAGAGGGAGACCCAAACAAATTTCAGCCTCTTTCAGTATACATCCTCTGCCCCTTCGCCCTATTAACGTGTCTTTGTAGCTAATTTGGTAGTTTTGTAGATAGCTGTAATTTGTATTTAGTTTACAGGCAAGCTTGATGGTCAGATCACTTATTTGCTTGGTTTAATTCAATCAGTAGCATGGCTTCGTGTGATCACTAAGAACAAAGATGGGAAATTAGATGGGGAGGTATTGTGCCTCACTGTTTCCTTCAAACAGCTACTTGTGGTAAATATGTTGTGGCCAATTTATTAGGTAATACGATAAGCCTCTTTATCTACCTTGATTTTCACCTCCTTCAGAGAAATTGGCTGTGTTGACACATTGAAGCGACTACAGCATGCTATACCGTCGCTAGGGCAACGAACGATAAGGCTGGGTCGGTTACTGGTAAAAGAAAGGATAGATGTTGATCGCCTAGCCAGCTGCTGCATCTATCAGATTGCTGTCATTTGTGGGGCAACTGAGATACACCATATTTTTGTGCAACGTGCTTAGTCGTGTATTCAACTGTGGTGGTTCAGGAATAGGGATGCAGCCAGCGTTAGTGCCATCCCTAAATGTCTGTTTGTTTGTGGGGCAGCAAGCATTGTAAACTACACCCGAGTACCTTTTTTTTAGATAAAGGATATAAAATCCGGACTCTATATCCACAAGGGATATACACAGCCAAAAGTTACACGAGCTCTTAGGCCCAAAGCCTCAACACTGAGGAGTACACAATAGCAAGAAAGAGATCTTAAGGACTATGAAAAAGCTAGAAAGACTAAGCTTCAGAGTTTCTTCTCTGTCCTTGCTTACAACCAAGCCCGTAATCTTCTCCAATTGAGCCACCCAAACTCCGGTCTATCCTGTGTGAAGACGAACCTCCGAAGCGACGTCTTCAAAGAGGCGACGAGGGTCGCCGACGCCGTCCGCCTCACCGAGACAAGGCTTTCACCTGGAGAACAGAGTACATGATGGCTATGGAGTGCCATGACAACCCTTCAGGAAGGAAAATGGCGTCCATAGACGTCACAGTTGTCGAGACCGGTAGGAACACCAGCAAGGCTTTCGCCAGCACAACCACAACAAACCACGCACACCCACACACAAAAAAGACCACCACCAGCATACCGGGGTTCTGCACGCCCTCAAGGCCATGGCATAGCCATCCAAAGAACCCACCACAAGCCACTTCCCGCTCGAGCAACGTCGCACCAAGGAACCCTGGACAACCCAGCAGCCACCACTCCTGCCGCCTCCCGGCTATACGGCGTCGGCGCCGAACAGCGCCGACTTGCGTGCAGTTGTGCAGCAAGTTGGTTCAGTTTTTTCGAGAATTTTCAGCAAAAAGAACTACATTGGTGCCAAGGATTTGATGTTCATCCATGATCTAATGTATACCATTTTCTTTTTTTTTACTGTGATCTAATTGTCTTGCACTGAAAAGTTCAACTTGGTTATACTGTTATCCCCGGGTGTTAATGTGAAGGTGAATTGCATTCTGAAGGTGTGAGAAGCTTTTCAAGTGACCATTGTTGTGCAGCAAGTTTCTGAAACACTCTTTATCAGAATGTTGTACCAGCCGATGTGATTTTCTTGACTACGATGTCTTTTGCGGAAAGAAATTATTTGGAAGGGAATTTACAACATCTGTTGGTCAAACTGTGGTTAGATCATGACCGGATGTGCGGATGTATTTTATTTTCAGGATTACAACTCTTGACTTCAACGTCCTCCACCAGTTAGAAATGTAAGGAGAAGCCTAACGGAGCTCACGAAAAAGGAGATATTGAGAAAGTATTAGAAATGTAGGTTGTTTCATTTTCTCAAGAAATAAGAGGTGCCAAACTGCCAATGCTTCAGCTTTGTATTTATACGACAAATGATTTTCCAACCAGTAGTCATATCTTGAACTGATCGGATGAACACAAAACTGATACTACGATAGATATCCATAACCCGAATTTCCAGGAATTATTCAAATGCTGAGCATTCAGAATGATTAAGACCTAAAAGTCTACGCTTAGTTTCCGATCGATGTTAGAGAACATCTGGAAGAAAGCTTTGAAATGCTTGTACGTAGTGTCTACATCTTCTTTGCCACACATTTCTCGCACGCTGCAAAACCAATGAGATAGTAGTATATATTCAGTAATGCAACACTCCAGAGTCGAAAGGACAACAATAGGGAGAGGTAAATATCAGTCTGATCGAAGCATATTTTTCGTTAAATATGATTACTATTTGTTTATATTTCTAACCTTTCAGTCAGACGTTGTGCATGTAATGAAAATGTTAAATCACTAGGTCTGAAAGTATTGTGTCCATTCCAGTTACATGCTAAACCAAAAATACGAGAACACAGTGGGAGCAAAGAAAAAGAAAGCTGAGCATACCTGTGCATCGAAAGCTGAGGAATGCCACAGTCAACAGTCCGTATGCCAACACCAGAAGCAAGTATGGGGCCAATAGTTGAGCCACAACCCACATCATTCCTTACAACAAATTCCTATATGGTAATTACATCAGTAGCATTCCTCGAACCAATTCATGTATTCTAAAGACAAATCAAGTTTATATGTGATAGTTAAACATAAAAGGAGAAAAGTTTTAACTAACACAAGCACTGATCGTGTTTCTCTGGAATTCAACATTATCAGACACAAAATATTACTAGCAATGGATGATGAAGAACAAATGGTTTAACAATAGTTGTTACTAAGCCCTCGTGGAGCACGATCAAACATTCAAACAACCTTGCGATAAAAAAATCGCTATCAAAGTGAAAAGTACCTGAACTGGAAGGTTATGAATTCTTGCTATTTCTTTGAAGAGAAAAGCTGTTACAGCACTTGTGGCATAACGTTGGTTAGCATTGTGCTTAATAACAAGTCCTTTCTGTAGTTCTGGTCTGTGGTACTCTTCATGCTTGTCTGCATAGTTTGGGTGCAGGGCATGAGCCATGTCCGCGGAAACTGAAAGGGAGATTAGAGAGATTATTTATTCATATGGTACTAGAGACATCCGACAACATCTAAATACACAAATCTTACCAAGGAAAGAAGAACTTATTGCACGTTCCAAAGCCCCCTCTCCCATAGACTGATGCATCAAGGAATCAACAATTCGTCTCATAGCCTGAAACATGGTTGGTGCACCTGCCCCTTGCATCGAACTTGAACCCACCTGAACATTGTCGATGTTATAACATGTGTAGGAAGGAACCATGTACAGGAAACAAACATGAACCTCCCAGATAGTTCTAACATAAAAAAAAAAACCTTTTGTGCAACAGTTCTGAATAACTACATCATCAACCATTGTTCTTAGTCCAAACATCAGTGATGATTTATGTGAATATGATCAATTAATGAGCTTCTCATTTATGGCCACTTTAAGCTTAAAACCCTCAAAACAGGCTCCACACGAGTATTAGGACTCTGGAATGTGCATACATATACTTTTATCAATCAGGGCAGAACTTGGTTTAAATACCTCTTCATTATCAAATAAAGCAACCATTCTTATAGCTGTCTCATTTGACAATTCTTCTGGCAACGTGGAGGAGTCCATGAGAGATCTAAGAGCACAGTAACATGAAGCAAGATTATCCAATCGACCAGAATAAATGAACTCGTTACTTCCCCCGCCAAGGCAGCTAGGTTGGGTATCACACACGTTCAATTCCATACCAATTATTTCATCTGATCCACAACCGATTTCCTCTGAAAGGACCTGTGGATTGGAAAGTGAAAAACGGAAGCTATAAGTGCCACTTGAAGCCACCTTTAGAAATTTGAAAGTGAACTTTTGCTTAAATGAAGGAACAAATCAAAAGAAGAGAGGAATAACTTGCAAAAGCAGTGGATGATGGACAATCTTTGTAGAACTTGAATTTTTTTTGTCATCAGAATTCACAGTAGCCTCTTCACATTTTGTTGCAAGAAGTGGAACTAGATGATTCTCCAGATTAGGCTTGAATCCGTCAGAATTCACTGTGCTATAAGGAAAAAAGAGTTCACTTAGCTAAACGGGGAAGGACCTAATACATAGAAAGTTAGCTTGCAGCTGCACGCTAAATGAATTCAAAGAATGTTACTGGGATAACTTTCAAACACAGATGCAGATAAATGGTGGATTTAGGGGAAGAGAAGAAGCTGTCATAACTTAACAGGGTCACATGAGGCTGCAGTACTAAAAGAAATGGAGAAGATTCTACAATATTTGCTTAGAGGGAGTAGACACTACACTATAGATTGAGATTGGTTTTCAGTTCTTAGGAGATATGTGAAATAGAGCATGATAAGAAGGGCATGAGAAATAACCGGTTAAGATGTATAGCCAGTGTTGGTACACGTATCAGTGGTCTGCTCACTTTGACAAGCTTATGCTTAAACGAACCATCTGCGGCCTTCAGGATTACTCTCCCAGCCAAAGTTAGATCTCTATCGAACCATGTATGCCACAACCCACTTCCGTACGTCTGTACATTTACCATTTGATGGCCAGATTTGAAGCAGGCAGACCTTGGTTTCAGCTTGAGGCATGGACTATCAGTGTGGGCTGCAATTATATTGAAACCGTTGCCAACTCTGTACCTGCAGAACAAAGGCATTACATGTCTTTTACTCTACGTATCCATTTATAATTTGGCAGTCAGAAAACTTGGCTTTGAAAGAATGATTTTTGTACTGAGAATTCATTGTTTGTTTGAAGCTTGTACCACGTATGCCTCTCATTTATCAGTATGCTGACAAGGGATATCACCCAGGGCTTTTACATATCTTCGGAGTAGGGAGGAATACAGAAATGGCATGGGAAGAGGGAAATATTAATGTTATTGAGGCCTCTTCCTCTAGTGTAGATACCTAGATCAGCTAAATACTTTAATCATACTTTACGCATGCTACTACAAGATTTCATTTGAGCAACTCGAAGCGCCTAAATTAAAGACATGTACTACAAGGTTCGTTACAAATTTCTGAGAGATAACGTAAATGCATTGTCATTTGTCAGTAAGGAGAAGGGGTGCTCACTGACTAACTTTTCCCCAATTGCAAAGGCAACCAAGCAGGACATGTTGCGCGTGAAGAAGTAGCGGCCACCGGGCTGCAGGTCCCAGTCGTCGTTCTCACTGAGCAGCTTGAAGCCCGCATCAAGCAGTTGCCTCTTCGCCTCAGCTGAAAGCATGACCAAACATTAACAGGAAGAAAGAAGTTTAGTACTTAGTGCTAGCAATGCCTAAGTGCCAACGTCCAAGGAGTCCGGGACATGCACAGAAGGACAGAAGAATTCAGAAACTAGCGTATATCCCATGAAGGGATATGATCGAACATCTCCCGTGCAACATCTCCCGTGCATGGTAAGAAACCACGAAGTAGCGGCCGTCCCGGTGAGGAATAGGATCGAACAGGTTCACGGCCTCAAGCATGCACAGCAGAGATGCCTGGTGGTGGTGGGGTTGTGCAGTAAGATGGTGAAACAGTGGAGGGGCGTGGGGGAGGGCGCTCACCGGTGGCGTGGAACTGCGTCCATGACTCGTTGAGGTAGTCGAGGAGGTCGCCGACGATGGAGGGCGAGGGGGAGGAGGAGGCGGCGGGGAGGTGGGAGCAGAGGCGGCGGGGGGAGGAGGAGGTGGTGGTGGTCGGGAGGGCGCGGCGCCACGAGGAGGAGAGAGGGGAAGGGCGCGAGGAGAGGACGGAGAGCGGAGGAGGCGACGGCCTGAGCAGGTGCAGGCGGAGCAGAGCCATCGGCAACCCAAGGAATGGAGCAGGCGCGAGCTCTCTCCCCCTCTAGTCCTCTTTGCTTAGCTTATTAGCAGTAATATTTGATTTCTAATTAAAGCCTCACTCATTTTGACTCGTGTTTTTGGCTTTTGATTTATTTTTCACTATTTTTAAATTTTATTTTTTTCTAACTTTTTATGAGTTTTTTTGCCGGTTCTTTTTTTCCGTATTCGTTTGCATTGTCCGTGGTGGGTTAACCTGTTTTTCTATTTTTAAATTTTTTAAAATTTAATTACGCTAAATAAACCACCATCAGCTATAATATAATTTCAGCCAACTACATTGCAATTTCAGCCCAATCGAGTGGCACCTTAGGTCCCCTATGTATGTCAAAGATTCTGAAACAAAAATTGTTAAGCCATTTCTCCGTAAAACTAATCAGAAATAGATCAAAGCAGTATTATATTTCAATTTAGCCCTTCAACCTTTTTTCTCTACTAAAATTCTTTGTAAATTTGGTCAAATTTCTAACTTATGGGTGTGCTACAAGTTTGGTGTCGTGCCTCTGGCTTATAGGTGGCCAAATGGTAGGGCTTAAGCAGCGCACGCACCACGGTCGTTATCGAGACCCGCCCATTTAGGCACGCAGACGGATTTAAATGGCGGCGCGCGACGACGACGGACCGGCGATGCTCGCAGCGCCGGTCGCGCGGCGGCGCGACGCGACGCGGCCGTTTAGCAATTGGGCCGCTTGCCGACGCGACGACACGCACGCGACGCGGCGCGGCGCGACACGACGGCGACGCACGACGGCACGCCGGCCGCACGCCCGCCCGGCCGGCTAATTCAAAAACTAGCCGTTTTGTGACCGTTGGGGTAAAAATTCAAAAAATAGCAAAAAATCGGAAAAATCTGAAATTTTTCTATAAATAGGGGCATCCGGCCTCCATTCTCCACACCTCAAATCTCACTCTTCTCTCTCGGTTTAGCTCTGAAAAATTCGAAAGTGTTTGCGCAAATTTGGTGAAAATTCGGGCAAAATTCCGAAAATTCAAAAATCTTCAAAGATTTTTGTGAGAGCTGCAAAGGAGGTAATAATGCTGTCTTATACTCTTATTTGGTATTATTTATTGGTTTAATTTTTTGCTAATCGTTCTTTATTATTTCAATTTGCGTTGATTTAATGGAGAACTACGATTTTCAACTCTCCGAATACGGCCTCTCGGCGGAGGATATGCAATCGTTTCAACAAGCATATCCATCCGCGGAAGGTCCACATGTACAAACTGGAGATGCCGAAGAACCGACGGCCCCGGTGGCGCAGGGTCCAATCGATCCATCTTCTGCTGGCTCAACAAGTGCATCCACGACTCAAAGCACGGTGCAAAAGATCAAGAGCTAGTACATCTACGATTTGGAATGATTTCGACAAGAAGTTTAGGACCGACGATGATGGGACTTGGTGAGGTATCTTGTTTGTAAAATTTGTGATAATGAATTGAGTGCAAAATCTTCAGTGGGACGGGTCATCTACAACGACATGCCGCAAGTCGCAAGAAAAGGCAAGGAATACAAATGCGCTGACATACTGCAATATAACCCCGACGGCTCGACGTGCGTGGGAGTACAACCAGGTAGCTCGGGAATCTCTTTGTAGATTAATTGCTTCTCAAGATTTACCTTTAAATTTTGGTGAATCGATGCTTTCCAAAAATATATTACATTGCTCATAACCCTCGATTTACTATCGTATCTAGGCAAACAACAACTAGAGATTTAATTAAATATTATAACAATTGTCGTGATAAATTGAAAGAAATGTTTCATACATGTACATTCTCTATTGCTTTGACATCCGACATATGGAGTGGTAGGGCAAGAGAGGATTATATTAGCGTTGTTGCTCATTATGTTAATGATGACTGGATAATGGAAAAAAGAATTATAGGATTTAAATTAATTAATGTTTCACATAATGCTGAAAATATTGCAGATAGCATTATTAAAGTTATAGAAGATTTTGGTCTCACGGATAAGATTTTTTCTATAACTTTAGATAATGCAGCTGCAAATACTAAAGCTATGGAAATTCTTACTCCTTTGTTTAATAATTATGCACGTCTTTCTTATTGCATCAACGTTGCGCTTGTCATATTATTAATCTTATTGTTAAATCCGGTTTAAAAAGATTAGATGCTTGTATTAATTCTTTTAGAGATGCAATTTCATTTATTAATTGTTCTAACCAACGAATAGCCGCATATAAGAGTTTTTGCGTAGCAATGAATGTTCGTCCTAGAAAATTTGGTTTAGACATGCTGTTAGATGGAACTCTACTTATCTTATGCTTAAACATATATTGCCACATAAGAGCACTTTATCTGTTTTCCTTCACACCCAAAGTCATCAATCTCGTAGCTCCTCAAGTAGAACCCAAGTTAGAGACCCCGAACTTCATCGAGGACGATTGGGATGTTGGTGAAAAAATATTTTCCTTTCTAGAAATTTTTCATAAAGCTACAGTTTGTCTTTCCGGAGTATACTACCCTACATCTCCCATGATTGTTCATAATATTGTTGAAATTGCCACTCACCTAAAGGCTTTTAAAAATGATCATATACTACGGGATCTTTGAGGTGCCATGAAATCTAAGTTTTAAAATATTGGAGCGAAATTCCTATTTTATATGCATTTGCTTTTATTTTGGATCCTAGGCCAAACTCAAGGATTTATAAATGTTTTACAAGTTTTAAGTGAGGCTACCGGTTTAGACTATTGTTCATACTATACACAAGTTAAGGATAAATTATATGAGATATATAATAAATATGAAAATAAATTTGGATCTGTGTGTTTACAAAGACCCCCGGTAGTCCCTAGCACCTCTAGGGGGGCTATGCAATGGGGCAAGATTTTTGGTTCTTCGTCTAGTTCTCGTGCAGGTGCAGGTACACAGCAGGTGCGACAAAGCACTGGAGACCTATCAAGCTATCTCAACAGTGATAGCGTCAGCTTCGAGCAGGAGTTGAACATCCTCTCATGGTGGCAAACCGGAAGGTATCATATCCATGCTATCCATATTAGCGCGGGATGTGTTGATCGTTCTGCTCTCTACGTCTCCTGAGTCGACATTGATCTTTCCGGAAGAATAATCGAGGAGCGACGAACAAGTCTCTCCAACGAGATGGTCGAAGTACTTATGACCGTCAAAGATCGGGAACAGTGAAGCAAGACTCCAACATATCTGCAGATAATAAAGATTTAGAAGAATCTTTCGAGAATTTGTATTTAGATAGCAATGAATAGTTTTCAATATTTTTCTTCACATGTGGTCACTAATGAGCTTTATAGGTTGTACTCTTTTTCTTTACCAAGGTTTTCTCAAATTGAGTTTTTACTTGGTAAAGTTTTTAATGAGGACCATCCCATGTAATTTAATAAGTTAATAAAGCTCATTATGTCATTGGAAATATTTATTTTATGATTAACAATGTCTACAATTTTCTACATTTTTCTGAATTTTTCTGAATTTTCTACAATTTTTTACAATTTTTCTTAATTTTTCTTTTTGGACTAAGCGGGCTAGCGGCAAGACGCCCGCTTAACCGAAATCGTGTTCGGCCGGGCGCACGGCACGGCCTCGGGCCGTGCTGGCTCTCACCATGGCTCATGGACGCGGCGACGGCCGTTTAATTCACGGGCCTTAACGGGCCGTGCCTAAACGGGCCGTGCCGAGCCCGGGCCCGTGCCGTGCCGGCCCGGCACGGCCCATTGGCCAGCTATACTCTGGCTCGCCATCGCCACCCTTGGCTGAATGGGAAGGCACCGCACGGCGGCGCAATGGCTTATGATAATGGGGGCTTGGAAGAGAGCAGAATGGTTGGATCTATATCCAGCGGCTTGGGGAAACCCAACTGATTTCATTAAAAAAGAGTACTCAACTACTAATTTCAATCCCAAATATATGTTATTCAGCCAAACTTTTAAAACTTTAACTATTAATTTTTTTAAAAAAATATTTAGATTAGATACATAAAAATCATATATACATATTTGTCTTGACAAGAACTTTTGTAATATTACTCTATTCAGTCACAAATATATATCATTTTGGACATAGTTGCAGTCAAATTTTACGAAACTTTGATTATCAATATATTTTTTAATATTTAAATTAGATATATAAAAATATATATATATATATATATATATATATATATATATATAGGACGAGTGTTTCATTCACCCTGGTGCCTAGGCACCCATATCAATACCCGTTGATTTGCTTTGAGATTCGCAACGTTTGATGTGGGTATCTTCATATACTCATAAAAAAGTATATTTGAGATGTCAAACTCCGAAAAAAAAAAATAAATTCAACTTCAGTTTAATTAGCTTGAACTATTTTTATGGTATATACTCATTGTAGTCGCATTGAACTCAAAAGTAGTTCAAACTAGTTTGAACTGAGTTCAAAACTTACTTAGCATAAATATATCAAGAGTATAAAGCATTTTCATACCCAAACTCAAAAAAAATTATCAATCATACACGTATATCGGATGTGGGTGCCTAGGCACCTAGGTGCCTTACGTAATTTTCCTATATATATATATAGTCTCGAAATATATTTTCATAATATTACAATTTTATTGAGTTTTCTTAATAGAGAAAATTGCACTATAGATCCAACATGTTGTATTTTACTTTTATGGGCTCCCTAAACTTGTCTCCGTTTGCACGGCATGTCGTTTTGGCCGTTTGGTCATGGAATTGGCTGAGTTGGTGTGTGGTGCTACCTCGATGGCATCTATGACGCTTCAATGACAGTGGAAACAGGGGTGGTAGGGCAGTCAAGACAAGGGAGAAGCAGCGCCGGCTGGGCGGCGGTGGCGCCGGCGGGGCAAGGCCAGTGAGATGGTGATGACAGGTAAAATGGGACCCCGGAGATTAAGGGATGCCAAGGAAAGCGATGGCCCAGGCTAGGCGACGCTGAGGGAGGCCAACAAGGCTCACAACGACTAGTGCATGGGAAGAACAAGTTGGTGCCACCGTGGTGGACGGAAGGGAGAAATCGAGGGGGCACGAGTTGGAGAAATGGTAGAGGGAGCTTACCACAGTACTTGGCAAAGGAGGAGATCGGTCGAGCTAAGCCAGCGGTGACACGGGTACCTCCACGGTACTGACAATGCACGGGAGGCGGGAGCCTCGACAAAGGGTGGGGATGGGATGGAGATGCTCCCAGGGTGCCCTGGCCAAGTTGAATTGGCCAGTGGCGGCCTTAATTGACCAATTCTTGAGTGGTCGGAGCGGGGGAAGATGAAGCCGTCGGCGAGGGGGAGGGGCACGAGGGATCAATTCCTTGTGGTAGGAGACAAAGGGGATGACGTGAGGGTAATGTGAGCACGCACACACATTTATAGGCGTTGAGTCGATTGGGCGACATGGGGGCTTTGAGTGGGCCATGGCAAGCCCTCCTCTTCACGGCCGTCACAACCATTGTCATCCCAATTCGATAGCCACAAGCTTCATCCGTGTCGACCACCACAACCCACTTACCCACTACTCCCAACTTGCCTGAGAACACACCGTACATGCGTTGTCCCCGCCAGTCCACCACTACAGCCAGCCGTTGACGCACCCCCCTTCTTTCCCCTGTTTTGGCCCTAAGCCAAGAACATTTTAGCCAAGCAAGATTCAAGAAACGTACAAGCATTTCCCCAAGGTTGGGCTCAAGCCAATCCCTGAACTTCTTCGCTCTACTGTCACTACTCTAGCAGATTGGGTCACCGAAGGGGCGGGGAAGTTGGGGGCCTCCGCCTGAGAGCCACATGAGGTAGCCTATGCTCTGCTCCTAGTTGGTATGCCCACCGGTACCCCCTTCAACCACCTGGGCGTCACCATCTTGGTGGGTTTCTTGGTAACCCGCCGCATTACCTGAGTTCTTCTTGTTTGCTTTCTTGGCCAGTCGCAGCCTCGGAATCAAGTGGGGTAGAGCTTGCGACAGAGGCAACGACGTCGATGAGTGCAACGCTCTTGCCCTTGGCCACAGATGTGGCACCATTATACACCGCAGTGAGCGGCGGCGGCAGAGGAGGAGGATGCGATTGCAGCAGTGCTCCGGTCTCAACCTCCGCCACAGTAGTGGTGACCTCCCACGCCATAGCAGATGGTGGGTCAAGTAGATGCGCCACAAAAGCATGTGTACGGACACGGAAGTAGCCACATACGCCAATGCAATCTGTTCTATTACCAAACGACCGAAATGACCTGCAGTGCATATGGAGTCACGGAGACAAGTTAAGAGAGCCTAGAAAGTAAAATGAAAGTTTTAGGACTAAAGTGGTATAACCTCACAAGTTTAGAGATCTACAGTGTAATTTTCTCTAATGTTTGATGTGTGAAGTTGACTAGGCAGCAAGTTCCGTCTCATTATTTTTATGCTTCTGTTGTAACGCATGAGTCTTTAACTAGTATGACATGTATGTCACACCATTGGGCGCGTGTGCATGGATGAACAGGCTGGTGTCAATATGATGCAGTTGGGGCGCCGGAAAGTGAGGCGCCCGTCCGTTACTCCACGAGACCCTCACCTCGATCGATCGCCCTCATTGCATCGTGTATCGCGCGCCTGCATGCTTCAATTCATGAAGCCATCCATTCCACTCCGATATATCCAACTTGGACACCACCCACCAACCCAATCGATCGAGCCGCGGCAAGAAATCCAAGGGTCGTCGTCCTTAATAGGCTAGCTACTTCGCCGGCCGGCCGGCGTCGGGAGGGGAGGTCGATCGAGATCCATGGCGGCGGCTGCAACGAGGACGCGCGCGCCGTCGCCGTCTCCCCTCCCCGCCGGTACGTAGTACGTTCGTGCAACATCGATTTCCCATCTGGTCGAATGGCCTGAAGCATCCCAAGAAATGAAATTAAGAGATCAAAATGCACCAACAACGTGCTAGTCTTTTCTGCTGCCACTCGCTACCGGCGGCCTATTGATTTTTCATCCATAGCCTTTTCACGTAGCTATGCTATCGATTTGCTTTCCACGTATCTTAGCTTGCAAGTCTACAAGCAAACATGAGGGATAGATCGGGGGATCGGACTGCATGAAATCCGTTCCTGACGATCGATGCGATCTCGCAGGAATGTTCAGGCAAGAGAGAGGAAGATCGATTTGCACTGTTCAAGTTAACATCTCAAATCTTGTATATGTCGTTAGCAAGGCAGATGGCTAATTTTACAACATACCGTTGGATATTTGATTAAACAAGACATCGCATTTAGCCCCGTTCGGTTGAGCTGAAAAGCTGTGGCTTATGGTTGAAATTACACTGTAGCTGAAGGTGACTTATTTGGTGTAATTAAATCTAAAAAAGAATAAAAATAGAAAAATATGCTAGCTCAATACGGAAAACGCAAACGAATACGGGAAAAAAAAGAACAGGCAAAAAAGCTAAAAAAACCAAAAATTCAGAAAAATGCAAAATTTATAAATAGTGAAAAATAAGCCAGAAACTGAAGCTGAAATGAGCGAACCTATCAATCAACTGCCTTGTGTTGGAACAAGACAAGCACCATGCATTCAGCATATGAGGAAATCTTTGCCACTAAACTGATGGTGCTTCATCAGCAATTAATTTAATTCCGGTACATGTATTTGCAGGTTTGGTCAAGAGCGCATTGGTGCTTGTGCTGGGATCGGCGGTCGGGTTTGTGTACCAGGCTGTCCAGCCTCCGCCGCCGAGGATCTGTGGGACACCGGGAGGCCCTCCTGTGACATCATCAACCATAGTGAAGCTCAGGGACGGGAGGCGCCTCGCCTACCTCGAGTCCGGCGTGCCGAGACCGACGGCCAGGCACAAGATCATCTTCGTCCACGGCTTCGATTCGTGCAGATACGACGTCCTCCCTGTCTCCCAGGTACGAATACGATACGATCGATACGCATGCATGCAGCATTATTGCACATGCAATTAATCGCTCAGTTTGGTGTTCTTTCAGGAGCTTCTGCAGGAGCTGGGCGTGTGCTTCATCTCCTACGACAGACCGGGCTACGGCGAGAGCGACCCTGACCCGCGCAAGACGGAGAAGAGCAATGCCTTGGACATCGAGGATCTCGCCGACCAGCTCGGCTTAGGAGACAAGTTCTACGTCATTGGCTTCTCCATGGGAGGCGAGATTGTGTGGAGCTGCCTCAAACACATCCCGCACAGGTACGACGTACTAGTAAACAAGTAATACATATGGTACGCACTGGCCTGCTAGTTAATCTCAGTGTATGGCTTGGCATTTAATATTTGGCTCAGGCTAGCTGGAGCAGCGCTGCTGGCGCCGGTGGCCAACTTCTGGTGGCGCGGGTTCCCGGCGAACGTGTCGCGCCAGGCGTACGACGCGCAGCTGCCGCAGGACCGGTGGGCGGTCGGCGTCGCCCACCACGCGCCGTGGCTGACGCACTGGTGGAACACCCAGAAGTGGTTCCCTCCCTCCAGCGTCATTGCCCACAGCCGCCGCATCCTCTCACCGCCGGATTTGAAGGTCATCTCCGACCTCGCCGCCTTTGGACCCCCACCACCCTACAGGGTACGGCTACATATACACATATGCTTTACTGATTTATATACATAATTAGCCATACCTACAATCAAACTATTACCAAAAAAGACAACTACAATTCGAATTTCAGTTCAAACTTGTTTGAACTAGTTACACTCGTAAATTTTTCGCACACGATACATAAGGGAAATACCTATTTTAGATTATGGTACCCAATCATCATGGTGTCTCAGTTAATTATACTATATACATGTTTGCTCAGTTATCTCTACTTAATACTTTGAAACTATTTTTTAATTTGGTCTTGAACATTTTAGTTGTCACTGTGTGTTTGCAGGCTCAGGTGAGGCAGCAGGGGGAGTTTGAGACGCTGCACCAGGACATGATGGTCGGCTTCGGCAAGTGGGAGTACAGCCCGCTGGAGCTGAGCAACCCGGTGCCGGACAAGGAAGGCGCGGTGCACCTGTGGCACGGCGCGGAGGACCTTGTCGTGACGCCGACAATGTCGCGGCAAATCGCGCGGGAGCTGCCGTGGATCCGCTACCACGAGCTGCCGGACGCCGGGCACCTCTTCCCGCTCGCCGGCGGCATGGGCGACCTCATTGTCAGGTCGCTCCTGCAGGGACAGCAGTAGATAGCCCATACCGTTATGCTCTCTGTTTCTTTCTTTTAAATTAGACATTGTACCTAACAACTGTTAATAATCATAAGATTTACCGGGTTAGAGACCTTGGACGTTGGAGGCCTGTCTGGCCTTTATGCGCTTCAACTGACATTGATAATGTTGCTTGCATTGCAATGTTAATAATAATACCGTTATACCCAGTTCTTTCACTTGTCTGGTGTCTTGAGAAATTTTCAGAAATACAACTGTAATTACCTCGACGCTTAGCCATGTAGCAAATACATCTACCATGGTTTCTTTTCTTCAAATGACATAGCAACAAGAAACAATCCATCCTATCCATGCATTGGGCTATTCCTATCCATGCATTGGGTTATAAGACCACAATTAAATCAACCTACTGAAGCAAAATGACAATTTATTCCACTAACTTTTATTGAAAAAAGGCATGTTCTTTACGCGGCAACAGCAGCAGCGAGGATGAAAATATTACATGATCAAATCTACAATCCTACAAAGCACAATACTTCTATATTCTCAACACAGAAGTTTAATCTATCAGGCGAACAATAACATAAGATTACACTCCTTTCGGAAGTCCCGTGACTGAATCAATCAATGCCTGGTTTTCGTCGGCAACAACCTTTGGGCCAGTTCCAAGCCTGCTGCAGATGAAGTAGCTAACATCGCCCTTGGATTTTTTGTTCGGTATCTTCATCTCTGGAGGCGCTGGAAGGGCCTCGACGTCTTCTATGGATTGCAATCCAGCATCACTTAGAATTGATTTATCACCAACCATATAGCTGCCATGATCATGTTGGTCAGATATATTCATAGGTAGCTTTGCAATATACTAGGCAACAATAGCTTTAATCGTGAAAGCATCAAACATACCTGCTCAAATCGTTATCTTGTGGAGGGAAATAGTATAAGAGCCTCTGAAGGAGAAGGGTTGCAGTCTTACGGTTTGGTGCAATAAGGACTGCATTAGGCCCAGCATCGAAGGTGTAGGCAACCTGCCATTAGAAAAGTTCATGCCGAATTAGAAGTCTTAACAACGCAAAAGTCTGCTACGTCCACACTCAGAAATGGTTTCAGTGTCAGATCAATTGCACCAGCCAGTACCAATGATCTTGCATTATGGATGAAATGTATACCAGACAACACAAACAGCTAAAGTAATACAACCAGGATTGCAATGAAAAAATCTGCCTTTGGTACCTCCAACTTTAGATGCTAACTTAGTATCCTAAAAATCTGATGCTCTGGAGTATAATATCAACAGTAATAGTTCACATCATCGTGAGGACCATAAGAAATAATGAAGGGTTCAAAACACGAGCATAAACTCAACTTTTTTACTATTCTAAGAAATATCTTAAAGACATGCAAAGGTTCACTCTTGAAGTTAAATTACTCGAGCGGATTATGCAAGTCATACATGTATTGGTCAGTGCAGTAAAAACTGCTTGTAGTGCTATATTCAGCAAAGTGTAACCAACCCTATTTGGTGGTGTGTTCTATTGAAGCAATACCAGTAAGGTGGCACAACAGAACTGACTATATGTCGGATTCCTAGGCAGCACGGCTAGAGTTCAGATTAATAATAACAAGAAAGATATAGGGCCCATTCGAATTCCACAAGCCAAGCCAATACAAACGCCCCAGCTTCTATAAACTGTTTCTATCAGCCACTTTGTGCTTTCGCATATTGTAACGCACTATATATTTTATTATGTCACAATTTCATAAGTTATATGGCGGTCCGAATGTTGTACTGTCTTGCGTTGCATTATCGTTTACTCTCTTTCTTATATAATGCATTCAGCAAAAAAGCCATAAGCCAATATGAACGTCCCACCTTCTATAAGTTGTTTCCATCAGTCACTACTATTTATCAATCACAACCAAAAACCATCAACAAAAGCCAATATGAATAGGCCCAAAAGGTGTTAAATAACAACAGAATATACCTGTGGGGTTCCTTCCGAGTGGTTCCACTTTTCCACAAGGCTAATTATCCTGCGATTGGTTGAGACAGCAATTCTTAACTCTGGGGTTTCAGCAGGGATATAATCCCAAAACAAAGCAATGCTAAGGAAACTACCTGTGTGATGTATCATTCATATAGAAGATGGGAGGACTCGTGTCCAAACATACAGCATGAAACTGGTTGCTATCTGCACAAGTTAACCTGGCAAAGGATTCAAAATCACGATTCTTGATAGACTCTTCCATTTTCAACACCCGACTTGGCACTACAGTCTGTAACATAAGGACAAGCAATGCAGTGTACAGTAAGAGCAGGAAAAAAGAAGTTACAGCCAAAGCGACAGATCAGTTTAATTACCAGAACTTATCAATAATGTTCCAGAACAATGGAAGAATAAAATAAGAATTTAGATTTCAAAAGTGCAGCTACATGATTATGCTTCCTCGGTGATTCTCGAAACACAAAAGTTCAAGATAAAGATGAAAAACAATCACCTGAGCCCTGTGTTGCAAGAGGGGGCTTGTTTCAACACTGTCTCGCATCCCACTGGTGCTACTCGTTTCCTTCTGCTTTGAACTGACCTAATTTCACAAAGCAATATGTCAATTATTTATTAAGATATCAGATGCAGCACAATACGAAAATAAATATTGGGATAAAACATGACAAAGAGTTACTATGCCAATTTTCAGAATTTCTATTAATGAAGCCACAGAAATACCATGATATACCATATTTAGTACGAGGTCATGTGGAATATAGACAACATACCACTGCTATGATAATAACAAGATCGTTCCAATGCGCCTCATCAGCAAGCTGTACTGCAAAACTGTCACTTCCATCATCATTCTGCAAGCATAGAATCAGACTTCACTGAATCATTATTCAATAGAAAAACATGCATTCAGCCAAGGCCTAACCATCCGAGTACTTACTTTTCCCATGCACCATTTCACAAATCCGCCATATATACTGCGGCATGCACTTCCAGACCCTTGCCTATATTGAAGTTTGCCAGAGATAAGTATGATTAAAGAGAGGCAATTCGATTAGCATTTTAATTAGTAAAAAAATGGATTGCAATCCTTGCACTGTCTCAACAAGCAAAAAGCATGAACAGGCTAAAGCACAAAGGGGTGGAACTAGAAATCATATCAATAGCATTAACAGACCTTGCTATTGAAGAAAGTTCTCCATAATCTTCTTTCACATTCATTAGCTTTCCGAGGGTGAAAACTGCAAACAGTATTCAACTAATAAATGATATACTGTCATACATGGTTTATGAAAGCAAAAGCCTGTTCTTGGTCAAATAGTACAACGGCCACACATTAGCATTGGTCAAATAATACAACGGCTGCAGTGGAGCAGTATTATTGTGGACTTGCAAGATTAACCATTTCTTCAATCCTAACAGAGTTATTACAGAGAGTAAAAACAAGCACAACGAAAATACTTTCGGTTTTTTTCATGTCTCAATGCCTCTGTAGAACCAAGCAGAAGGCTAGTAATTTGAACAAAATAAAGTGCAAAGAAATAAGTCAGGAGTCAAAGAAGTAAGCCAGGACGCAGACTCATTTAGGTGAGCAAATTTAAGTAATAGCTAATTATAAACATGCAGGTGTATTAAGAAAGGTAACAGGCAAATTTCAAGCGTAAAGCTTCAACAAAGAAAGCTTGAAGAAAGGTAACAAGGCAAATTTCAATGCTCTGCATTAGAGACCATGAAAAGTCTTAACAATAACTTATGGAGTGTCATTATATCAGAACTAGGAGACTTTACCAAGACAAGCAAAGCCAGCAGCCGAAGATGCCAAACCAGCAGCGGTTGGAAAGTTGTTGTACGACGCTATGTGGACATGCAACTTCTCCCAGTCCTCTTTCTTGATCATGATCCCCTTCTTCTCATCCTTGACATCACGAGCCCGCTTCCGGATCTCCCTAAGGCAGTTCTGATATCTCCCGCCCAATAGCGAGATCTCCTGCTCAATTCCAAACCAAAAGGATACTTAAATCATACTACCATCCTAAAAGACCATATTCAGAGTGACCTTCCATCCAATTAAATCCCTACTCTAGGGTTCTATATCTGCCACTTCAAGTCCGGTATTTGTCCCTAGTCACAAAGCAACCCAGCAAAACAGATGTTAGCGCAGACAAAATCAGAAAGGTGACTTTTGTTAAATAATAGACGAATTTTTTGGGAGCACTACCACTTGTATTTGTAAATGCAACTAGCTTTTAAGCAGATCTCGATCTAGATCTAAGCAACAGAGGTCAAATTTGATCGACACAACCACCAAAATACTCTCCAACTTTAAAGTAATGCCTCAGCTCCTACCCAATTCAGGGCGCTATCTCAAAACGCAAGATAAGATTCCTTCGAGAGAGGAACCCGTGAGATCATTCGATTAACGCACTTGAAGGATTCGCAGACAAACATCTAAGCAATCGCATTCGCATTCGCATCAGTTGACATGGGGTGAGAGTCCCAGGTACGACGAACCTTGCCGTTGAGCCACATGCGGTCGGAGGGGAAGGAGGGGCTGACGGCGACGGTGGTGGTGGCGGAGAGGTGGTCGGGGTCGAGGGTGACGCTGATGCTGTCGTTGATGGGGAGGATGAGCGCCTCGTCCCGCTTGCCCCAGTACTTGATCACGGCGATGTTCGTCGGCGACAGCCCCGTGGCCATGAGCACCCACTGCCCCTCCGCAGCCGCCGCCATTGGATCCCTCGCGGCCTATAGGGTTTCGCGGGGTTTTTGTGGGAGATGGGAGGGACTGTTGGGCGGAGACTACGAGGAGGGGAGATCGGGTTGAAGTTAAAGAGCAGGCGAGCAGCTGCAGGGAGACCATATTTGCATGCACACCCTCCACATATTCTCAATTGCGATAACTGCTCTTTTTTATTTTATTTATTCTGTTTGACAAGTGTTGGAAATTTCTAATAATTTCAATTCCATACATCGCAAATTGTCTAAATTCACGGAGGCACTAGGATGCCATGTTGATGTATTATCAGCGGTCCAAGAAGGCGGGCTCGGTGGCCGCCGAGGCAGCACGTAGGTGCTTGGTGGTAGTTAGTCGCCGCGTCTTGGATCCTCGGCGGCCGGCCAGGTCGGTCCAAGGCGAGGCCAGGCGCACGAGGCGGCGGCGCAGCGCATAGGCAGACATCGAGACCACCTATCGCATGTACACGAGAAGGTAAGAAGGGAATGGAGACGCTCAGACACAACGCTTCAAACTAGGGTTAGAAGAGTACAAAGCGGTCAAGCCGCGAGCGAGCAGGAATACCTTCAGTTGGCGCCACCAGTACCACCCCTCCACCGCGAAGCTTCCCCAAGCACCGTTGATCACCATCCACCCTCTACCTCGCTGATTTTGGCCGCAATGCCGATCGCCGTCAGCCCCCTCAACCCCTCTTCTCCTCAGGTGGGGGTTGGTGGAGATCGGAGAGGTGGAGATGAGGACCTGACTAGCTGACTCCCTGTGTGCCACCATAGCTAATGAGGACAATGCACCCTCTTCTCCGGCCGCGTTGCCATCCCCTCTCCGTCGCTTCACTCTTCTCCTCTCCAGGTTTGCCATCCCTTCGTCCCTCTCTCTCTGCTTCTTCACACTCTATGTCTATCTTATCTCTTCTGATTTTGCACCTCTGTCTCCTTAGTCTCCTCTCTGATGCTTCCTTCAAGGCTTCAAATCTTCAATCCCTTGCAGTCCAGGTTTGCTCCAGGTTTGCATCTATCGCCTCTACAAGTTTGTTGCCCATCTGCCTTCTCCAGCAGTCCAGGCTCTAGCCCAATCGATGGTCTTCTTGTCCATCATCGAGTGTGTCGTGGGGAGAGTTAGAACTCCTAAGTCCTAAGGAATATAGTGGAGACTTGAAGAGTACCATTTCAGTTTGCATACGATGTGAATGTGCACTTATTACTTCATATACGGTGAGGTCACCAGTTTACAAATTGTCGGCTTGTGAATAGTGAGAATCAAACTATCAGCTTGGAAGGTTATGTTTTTAGCCTTGCTAGGAGTCCAGGATCACATGAAATTTTCCTTTTGTCAAGATAGTTGCATACAATTGATGTCCCTTCTCTTTTTCCCCCTTTATAATATTTTTGTGCCTAATGAACTGCAACATCTGAGCCTTCTTTTTGTTTTATCTTGAAGGTTTTTCAATTCCCATGACAAAGAATTTCATGTCTTTTCATGCACTTAGTGCTAGAGCTATCGAGGAGGTGCCTGCATATTCTATACCAAAAGACTCATAGTCTCATACATTGCGTAATGTGCAGGTTTTACCACCTTACATCAAGCATTTACATCAATTGATGGAGAGCTATCATTGTTGCTCAAGGTAACAATTTTCTTCATCTAAACATCAAATATATATACATTTTTAATCCGTCCGTCTAGACCCCCTAGGCGCTAGGTCCCACCTCGCCACCTGCCTAGCGCCTTCTTTAACATTGTGTATTATTTGTTATAGTTTTGTGTGTGTTAACAAGGCAAGAGTGAATCTAGAAAAAAGAGTTATTGGGGTCATGCTTGTCATGGCATCCCCTAGGCGTTGCGATGAAGCTAGATGGACGCCATGGACACTCGCTGCGCCTTGGGGGGAGGAGGCTACGGGGGAGGATGCGATCGAGAAGGGGGAGGCGCCGGCGAGAGGAGACGGCCAGGAGAGGGGAGGTGCCAGGGAGAGGAGACGGCTGAGAGAGGATGCGGCCGGGGGGGGGGGCGGAGGTAGCGGTAGGTGGAGGAGGCGAGGCGGCAGGGCAAGGAGGTGCCGAGGAGAGGAGAGAAGGTGAGGTAGTGGGGGGAGGACCGAAGGAGGCAAGGCGGTGGGGGAGGATTGGAGGAGGTGGCAGGGAGAGAGAAGGAGTGAGTGCGGGAGATACGGGAGGGAGAGAGAGAGAGGAGGGGGAGAGGAGTCGACAGATATAAAGCCAATAGATATAAAGCGATGCAGACTTTTCTCAAGCGGAGCTGGGTGCACGTACATTACAAAGTGGAGATATAAAACGGAGCTAGGTGCACGTACAGCGCAACGTGGCGACTAGCCTAGGTGTCTAGGCGCCCCTCACTCGTCGCGCTCGCCGGCTCCGCGTGTGACAACCATGATTAGGGTAATCGAGGATCACCACATATTAACCTCACTAGTCACTAGAGTTTATAATCTCTTCTATATATAAAGTGCTACCATGGACTGTGCGTAGGGTCAGCAGGGTCACATGACCCCGGGCCACACAACCCCTGTAACAAGGTCAAGAGTCAAGACAAAATGCCACTTAGCTACTTACGCGTCACAAGGTCAAGTAACTACCTAAGTTAGTTGTATCCGGGCTACTATGCTTGAATTGCTTATCATGGATCATTAAACTTGCACAACTTGTTGCAGAAAATTGTTAACACATAAGTATATCTTTTGACATTTGTGTCTATTTACTTGTGAAAATGACCCTGTGGTATGTTTAGTGTCATAAATCTACATGAAACGGCATCATACATCCAAATATGCAGAAGTAGGAAGGTGCGACCACAACAAGCACACAAAAATGTGCATTTATGTTCATTTCTACCCTCCCATTCGCACCTAACTGATACAGCGGTATTGACCTATTTAATGCTTTTTCTTGTCGTTCTTTGACCTATTAAATTGATGTCTTTGGCATACAGATTTTGCGACGTACTGCGATATATAGCATGTGAGCTACAAAGGGACCCATAAGGTTCCACGTTCCAAACTTGTTGGGCTGTTAAGTATACTTTTACTACTTAAAAAGAAAATATTGTTAAGGGTGTTCAATCACCCAGGAGCGGATTTATGTGCAATCTAGCTTGAGTTGCAATTATGGTACTCTAACTAAAAAATATCATGAAAAATTTCAGAACAAATTCTAGGTGTACTTCTATACTTACCCTACATATGTAAAACTTTATATTCAAATTTATTCTATGTTAAGAATAATAAAAAAAATATCCGACAAATGCTAAGGGTCCATTTCTCATAATATTCTCCCTTTTATTACTCATAACATATTAAAATTTTATATATAGGTGGAGTAAATCATAAAGTACATCTAAAAATTATTTTGGATTTTTTGTGATATTGTTAGTTGGAGTGCAACATGATTACGTCTTAAGCTAGGTTGCACACAATACATTCCCCATTCACTCCAACCCAGAAACGAATTGCATACAATCAAGCTTTTCTGTGCAATTATGGTACAACTCAACTAAACATCATAATAAGAAATTCCAAAAAATTTTATACATACTTCTAAACTTACTCTATCTATATGTAAAAATTTAAAGTTAAATTTATTTTATGTTAAGAGTACAAAAAGAGAAAAACCTGACAAATGTTAAGGTTTCAAATTTGTCAAAATTTCTCTTTTGTTACTTTTAACATATAATTAATTTGAACTTAAAATTTTATATATAGGTGGAGTAACTATGAAGTACATATACATTTGTTTTCAGAATTTTTTGTGGCGATGTTTAATTGGATTGTAACATGATTACACGTAAAAGCTTAATTGCATACAATATGTCCCCCAACCCTACTCCCTCCCCTTCCACCTCAGTAAAAAATCTTTAACAAAAATAGAAAATTCTGTCTACCAACAAACACATCCCCTAGAAATTCTCTAATAAAAAAAAATAGATAAGCTCTACCAAACATATGGTGAAGCTGAGGGTGCGGAGACGTAACGCCACTTATGTTGGAGCTTGGCTGAACACGAAGGTGGAGCCGAGGGTGTGGGCATGGCAGACTGATCCGATATATCGACTCAATGTGCTAGGGATAATATCATATTTATTTAACTATAGCAAAGCATATATATATTTAACTAAGAAAAGTTATAATTAACTACTCTCATGGATTAGTCATTTGTCAAATTTACCTCGTAGATAGATATAGGACAATCGTATCGTGTAACTAATAAAAAATGATGCAAGATAATTATGTTGGTTGCGTTGCATTTATATTAGCACAATACCTGATTGAACATTCGAACAATGTTTTTTTCCTTCTCGAAGGACATTCCATCAAAATGAATAAGAACACGACTCATGACTCTCATCTCAAACCATCCATGGGTCAATACAAGGAGCCACATTTTTTTACCTGCCGATCATTGGTTCTTTGCTTGAAGCCTTCAACACTTGAATTTATTTATTTTATAGGAATTGGACAATTAAATTTCGGTGCAACTCTTAGACCTCGTTCAAAAGTGCAATAACTTTTGGCTATTAGTTGTGACTTTTGACTGTTGAATAAAATAACATTGTAGTAATGATTAGTTTTTTTAGATATTCCATTAAACAATAATGAATAAAAACAGGAAAAAAAATGAAAAACACAATTATGGTGGTGTTCATATTGGCCGTGGTTGATGGCTTCTGGCTAAAAATAAATAGTACTGACTAAAAAAATGACTTTTAGAAGGAGAAGGTGCAGTAGTGAAAAAAGTGAGGGAGTGAGGCGTGTGTAAGATGGGAGCGAGAAAAGTGGGATACGTGATACGCCCATGACCTTCTATCTTATCCTCAGAGCAAGACGGGAGCGAGAGGAGTAGAGAAGCTACTTCGTTAACTTTTGACTTTTTTAAGCAGAAGCTAATACGAACACCACTATATATCCATCGACAATACAAAGAAAAAAAAGAAAAAGGAGAAAGGAAAAAAAAGGGAAAAATAAGCCACGTTAAGAAGTCAACGCGTTTTAAACGGCTTTTACTTTCTGAAGCCACAAGTTGTTTAGAACAGAGTCTTAACTGTATTATCTTTTTTTACGAGGATAATCTCATTTATACAGCCAAAAAATACTTGCACTTTGGGACAAAGCTTTGTGCAAAAAAATGGTGACATAAAAGCTAAGAGTCTATACAACAAAAATGCTATGCGATGACCAACGGCCAAAGCGTCCGAATTTCCCATTGTGACGTTATGTTAGCCGTGGATTTTTATCTAAAAATAAATAGTAGTTATTGAAAGAAGTAGCTTTAAAAGGGAGGGCATAAGTGATGAGAAAAGTAAGAGAGAAGGGGAATGATACGACTCAGACATCCGACCGTTTTAGACGTCGGCCCACTCCTCGGCCCATTTAATTTTGCTTAACTCGCTCGCTCTCGTCCGATCGTCACTCTCTCCTCATTCTCCCTTCTCTTCCTCCGATGACACCCAAGCACGGCGACCACCACGAGCTCAGCCATGACGCCCCGGCGGCGGCGCCATTGGATGCAGCCACCACCGTCGACTTCCTCTTCGGTCGTCCTCAGCCACGGCACCACCAGATCCGGCCGTTGCCATCGACTTCCTTTCCGGATGCGGCGCCGCTGTAGGATCAATGATAACCGACTAGAGGGGGGTGAATAGGAGATTTTTAAAATTTTCTTTTCTTCTAAATTAATTCTCTACAATTTCAATTTAGCAAGAGTATGAAGTACTTAAACCTACACAATTCTAGTCAAGTAGAGAATCAACACTAGCTCTATATCAAGCAAATGATCACAATAATACTAAATAAGAGCTAGAAGAAAATATGAGAGAAATGTACACAACCGATGTTTTACCGTGGTATTCGAAAACTTGCTGGTTTTCCCTAATCCACGTTGAGGTTAGCCCGAACAAATCGGACCAGCTCCACGAATTAAGTCGAAACACCTCGAGTCCACTAGAGATAGTTCTTCCCCGCTTCGGGTCCAACCTTCACACGAATACCGGGCCTTCTCGCAAACTCCTTTGAGAAGATCACCGATCAACTTCCGCCTAATCGTCCAGGTGCACGTCAAGCACCAAGAGTAATAAATCAGGGCTTCACTTTATTACAAACAAGTGCCAAAGGATCAACTAATTAATGATGTGCACTTTTTGGCTCAACCACCTCAATTGAATGCACAAGAGAGAAAAGAGGTGTGGAGTGAATACTCAATGCTCAAAGATGTTCAATAGAGTCTCTTCTTCCTGTCCTTGAGCAGTGGTACGGGTATTTATACCGCTCACCAACCAAAACTAGCCGTTTGGAACAAATTCCAGAAAAATTAGGGCGAGCGGAACTACCGCCGGCCAATGGCCAGTAGTTCCGCTTCACCTCTGGCACGGCAGAACGACTATGTCAGAAGCTCTGCAGTAACTGTTGGAAAGTCGGCGCGGTACTACCGCTTGGGCCGAAGCCCAACTTGGCACTCTTTGGAAAAAAGGCTACACTCTATCCTCTGGAGCTTCCGGGCTCCGGAAGTACCGCTCTATACTACGGAACTATCGCTTCCAACGATAGTTCCGGCGTTAAAATCACCGGTACTTCCGATCCCGCCAAACTCAAACCTCACCCGGAGGGTGCTCTCTGGAAAAAAGGCTCCGCTCGAAATTCGGAGCTTTCGGACGCCGGTAGTTCCGATTTTGTCTGTGGAACTTCCGCTCCGCGGTAGTTTCGACGTTGAAAACTGCGATACTACCGCTCTTCCAGACAGAGCACAGATTTGACTTTTAAAACAAATTTTTAATGAATGCATGATCCTAGTTTGATCCCAATGGCACATAAGTTTTGCTATCAAGTTACTTGCCATGATCCCTCTTTATGGTACAATTATTTAGCCTATAATTCAGTCTTCCACATTTTCTTCTAAGACCGGTAAAAGTAAAAAAGGGATCATATTCTAAGTATATCTTTGTCTTGAGCTATTTTTGGTCTCCCATTGGTCCTTGGCTTGCATCTTGTTGACCACTTATGGACTTAATCTTTAAACACTCATTAAACACGTTAGTCCCATATTCACATAAATTCATTAATTACCAAAACTATTTTTAGGGGGCCTAGATGCTTTCAATCTCCCCCTTTTTGGTAATTGATGACAACACAAGTTTTATGTGGGAAATAATGTTTTGAATATACCACTTGTTTGATCAACTAGTCATATATTCTTTTGTGACTTTAAATGAGGATAATTCTTGCAATAAAATGTTATCTTAGCATTTGTTGAATTATCTCCTTTTAAAGTCAAGATGAGGGGAAACTCCCCCTAAACATGTGCATATGATTCAAGATAATAAAACATCACATAAGGATACAAGATGCATGCGACATAAAAATATCATAAATAAACGAGCATTAAGCATTAAAGTCATTACACCAAGCATCCAAAAGTAAGTTTAATGTTCATTACATCCAAAGGCATAAATAAATAAAGACTTATAGCCCAAAAGCCCATCCTAGCCCATCTCTGGCCCATCTTCTTCTTCTCAACTTCTTCCCCTTTGGCATCAAATACCGAAAAGGGCTACTCCTGAGGTCCCGGAGGAGAAGGATCACGTCGGCAACGGCGAGTGTAGCGTAGAGGCGAAGGAGATTGGGTCAGGGACTGCTCAATGGTTGTGAGCCTGTCATCAAAAGCGTCCATCCTCGAGGTAAGAGCAGCAAATCCCTCTGCTTGAGAGTCACGCAGTTGGAGGATGGTAGTGTAGATCTGGGAGAGTGAAGCCTGTCCTGCCTCCTCAGGCTGTGCTGCTGCTCCTATTGTTGCTGAAGATCCTGCTGCTGCTGGATCTAACTGCTGAGACCGAGCAGATGAGGGAATAGGAGGATCTGCTCTGGGCTTGTAAGGTTTGTGCACCCCTCCCAAGCCGCATCTGAACTCAAACTTTCTCTTAATCAAGGCCATAATGTAAGGTGCATAGTTGATGCGCTTGATTCTGTCGTTCTGGGAGGAAGCTATCTACCTAATGATCACATCTAGCACATCAAATTTGTGGCCTTTCATGATATAATCTATGAGGTTCCATGCATGACCACGAATGACATCGTAATTCCCACTCTTAAGGAAGATGATGTGGTTTATGATCCTGTTGACCAAGCTCGGGATAGGGAGTAATCCAACCAACTTTCCTTGGATGAACCTCTAGGCAGCATCATAGTACTCAGAAATATCCAGAAGGTCAAGGGCTGGCTTATCAAAGACCTTCTCATAGGCACTTGACTCTGCCCGTAGTGCTAGCTCAAAATCATGTATGTTTGCTTCGAGCTTCTGGCAGACAGTCATCCATGTGAGTTGCTAGAAATCAGGAGATATATGGATTTGTCATAAAATTGTCTGATAATTTCCTCGTTGTAGTCTGACTTTAATGCTACCAGCTGATGCAAGCCTGCCCTCTGGAACAACCTATATGTCCCATCATATTTGTCGATTGAGTCAAGGTGATCCCAATCGACGTACTTGTGATCTGCAAAGAGGCGAGTCTTGCCATACAGCTGCTCAAAAATCTACTCCTGAAACTTGGTGTGAAATTTTGGATTTATGGAGTTGCAGGGCAACTCATACTGATTTCTGTGCCTCAGTCTAGCATACTCATCAGCTGTAATTTTCCTCAGGTCAATCTGAGGGTCCTCCCTATCTGCCAAGTCCTCCCCGGACTCCTCCATGGGAGAGTTGACCGACTGCTCAAACTCTATCTCTGAATCTGACTCAGAAGCAGGTCCCTTCCCCTTGTCCTGTGCAGCCTTTTGGGCTACCTCTGAGGTGGATGGTGCAGTAGGAGGGAGTGCTGGAGCGCCAGATGAATCTCTAGAAGTGGCGGAGGAAGAATAGAGTCTCCGGCTTGCATTCCTTGTCCTAGGCATCTAAGAGCAAGGAGAAACAGGATTAGAGCCAAGGGAGAACAGGTCAATTAAGATTGAAAAAGAATGGAGTGAAGTTGTTGTTCTGTCAGGGAAATCGGAAGTACTGCCGTTCAGGGGCCGGTAGTACCGCGCCTGTCGAGCGGTAGTTCCGCTCTCCCTGACCGATTCTAGGGCTAAGCAATGTGCATAAGTTTTTAGTGTTTTCTTCGATTGAATCCATGGAATGGGTGTGTAAACACCTCAAGACACCAAAACTACCCTTTTGCCCTAGATTAATCGTGCAAAATCATCTACATTTTGTTCAAACCTAAATTTTGACCTAGGGTTCAAAAAGAGACCAAAGAGAAGGATTTGATCCGGATTACCTTGAGGATCGGAGGAGTTGAACCCTTTGCAAATGAGGAACCTCAAAAATTTGAAGAAAAATTCACTAGATTTGCAGATCTAGGGAGTGGTTGTGTGGAGGATTTGAGAGAGAGAGAGAGGAGAGATGGAGACTTGTACGGGCACAGGCGGAATAACCGGAGGAGGAGGAGGAGGGGGTTCCGCAGGTAAACCCTCGGTTTGGGTGGTTACTCCCTCCTTAAGGCAGATGCGGAAGTACCGCAGAGATGGCCGGTAGTTCCACGAAGCGAAAGTACCGCTGACACTGTTGGTGATGTGATCTATGGCACCTGTGTCGACATACCAATCGGTGTCAACATTGTAGCTGCTATTGACACTTGCCATGGATGCACTCCTATTCTCATCAATAGCCTGAAAAGAGTGATTAAATCTGTTGTAGCACTTTAGAGCCATGTGCCCTACCTTGCCTCAGACCTGGTTGGTGGGTTGACTGTTGTTGGAGTAGCCATGCTATTTTCTGCCACCATGATTGCCTTCATGACCTCCTCTGCCATGGCCTCCACTGTTTCCCTGTCCTCCTCCACGTGAAGCCATATTCGCAGAGGAGCTGGAGAAAGAAACATCAGCTTGTTGTTGTTCCAATCTCATCTCAAAATTTAAGAGATGACATATAGGTTGTTGACATTGATCGGGTCTGCTCGCGTGGTAATCGAGGTAACTAGTAGACTGTAGTCAGATTCAAGACTTGCAAGAACATAAGAAATGAACTCCTATCTTCCAAGGGTTTTCTAGCAGAGGCCATCGTGTCTGCTAGGGACTTCATCTTGCTGAAGTACTCTGTAACAGACTACTACTCCTTCTTCTTGGTATTGGATAGAAGCATCCGTATTTGTATGATCCTTCCACAGTAGATAATTTTCACGTGTCAGTTTGACATTGATGAGGTGGCCGAAGGCAGGTGCAGGCGTAGGGAGGAGTCCACCGCTGGAACCGGTGGACAGACTCATCGTCGGGTTCATCGCTAACGCCGGCGATGAGGAGATGGAGCTTTCGGTAGACATATGTTTACGGAAGAGATGGCTTTGACACCATGTGAAAATAACAAGAGAAAGAGGATTGATTGGTTCAAAACTTATGCAACTAACAGGCGCAGCCGAGGCTCTGTTATATAGACTAAAGCTCCGCCCCTATTTTCTGATGGGCTACATGATGCATTGTTACAACCGAATCAGACTGAATCTGATTCCATACTTTATCTCTACATACAATAGGACAACTACCTTTATATATACATAACCTTCTTGATATACTTCTAGACGTATTTGCACTTTCTATCTGCTACTAGTAAGCTTGTGAGTTTGTGTTTTTGTTGTATGTTGTTAATGATATTTGAGGGAAGATTTTGAAAGATCCAACATCAGTCATGTCGATCATGCAGTAGTACATGGTTGTCTGTGTACCATCTATCATGACAGTACTTCTCCAACTAAACATCATCCAATCAAGTTCACTTGCAAGGGAACCCCGCTTCCCCATGCCGCCAAGTTCCTGCAGCTCTCAAAACAGTTCTTCGGTAGTGTGTACTAGCTATTACTTACTATCTCATAATTAAGCTAAGCCATCATGATGCGGGGGTAAATCTACCTGTTACGTTTCTTCTCATTTATTTTGAAACTAGCTAGATTAATTCCATGTTCCTTGTTCTGTTGTGTATCATCCAGCATGGTGGTGGTAGGTCTAGTAGTATTTTCAGCATGGATTTTGGGCCCATATTTGTTGCTTCCGTGTAGGCGTGAAGTAATGTCCTCCTCCTTTTTTATGTATGAATATAAAGATACTAACAATATGTAGGGATATATATACATATGTATTTGTAGCAAGCTATAGAAAACATAACCATGTATTTGTGGTAAGAACATCACCTATGTATCTTACGTTCTTACCACAAAAATCTCGAACTAAAAATCAATACTACCATCACACAAGTTGCTTCTTTTTTTGTTCTTTGGCCACTCTTTTATTAGAAGAGAGGATACGCGCGCAAGTTGGAGTGGTGGTGCAACCCACGTCCTTGCTACAACTGTATCGATCGACCAACCACCTCCATCTTTAGTCTCCATCAAGTCTCCTCCATCAACTGCAAGAAGCAAACAACGAGTACGAGATCGCTATCTTCCCTCTTGCTGTTGAGCTGAGCCTCGTTTTGGTCCACCGCAACGCGGCATTGTCCGAGCGGAGCATTAATATTTGTGGGCTTGGGAGAGGAGAGGGAGGGAGGGAGGTCGTGCGATCGAGGTGTGTTTGACGATGGACATCGCCGGCGGCGGGGGCGGCGAGGAGGAGGAGGAGGAGGTGGAGGTCGGCGGTGGGCAGCCGCAGATCATGGAGATCGGGTGGCCCACCGACGTCCGGCACGTCGCGCACGTCACGTTCGACAGGTTCCACGGCTTCCGCGGCCTCCCCGTCGAGCTCGAGCCCGAGGTCGCCGGCAAGGCTCCCAGTGCAAGGTACGCACGTCTCCAAGACCTCTTTCCCTCATCGGATCTCCGTCACTCCACGCCACGTTCTTGCATGCAACTCTAGCTTTCAGTTAATTGTTCCCTCTTGTTTGTTCTTGCACGTCCTTGCGCCATTGACATCGTAATCGTTCCCCAAATAAAATAAAATAAAAAGAAGCCGTCCTGACAAGTTAGAACAGGATTTCCTTTTAAGTCACTCCAAGTAATGCAGATTAACGCCTTTCTTTTTTCTTTTGGAACGCTGCCTGTCATGCATCACCTCGTACAGCAAGACGGTGTTTGGCGTTTCGACGGAATCCATGCAGTGCTCCTACGATTCCAGAGGAAACAGCATCCCAACAATCCTCCTGTCGATGCAGCGACGCCTCTACGAACAGGGCGGTCTCAAGGTATATATATACACATACTGCACGTGTGGCATTGTCATCTACCCTTGAGAACTATGCACTGTTACTGCTCTTTGACGACCAAACTCTGTTTGTTTCCAACAAAACTGATCGAACTCTGCATTTTTCTTTTGTTGCCACGGTTGCCCATAGGTTGAAGGCATTTTCAGAATTACCGCAGAGGATAGCCAAGAACAGTACGTCAGGGACCAGCTCAACAACTGCGGAGTCGTACCAGACGGTACTGATGTGCATTGCCTTGCAGGCTTGATCAAGGTAAAATCAGTTGCAAACACCTCTTTTCATGTTGCAAGAACACCGCGCTTGTAGATTAGTGTGTATTGTTTTGTTAGGAAATTGGAATGTTTGCATGCAGGCTTGGTTCAGAGAGCTCCCCGGAGGGATGCTGGACTCGCTGCCGGCGGAGGAGGTGATGCAGTGCCAGTCGGAGGACGACTGCGCCCGGCTCTGCACCAAGCTGCCGGCGGCGAAGGCGGCGTTGCTGGACTGGGCGGTCAATCTCATGGCCGACGTCGCGCGGGAAGAAAAGAGCAACAAGATGGGCACGCGCAACGTCGCCATGGTCTTCGCTCCAAACATGACCCAGGTAATTAGTTCGACTGAAAAAGTTCAGTTCTCTGAAGATTGTCAACAAAAAAGTTGAGGGCTCTGAAAGAAGGAAAGAAAGAAATAGAATTCAGTTGTGATCTTGCAATTGATGCTGCTAGTTAAATCGATTGCAGGCAGTAGATCCCTTGACAGCACTCAAGTACGCGGTGCAAGTGATGAACTTTCTCAACAATCTGATCGAGAGAGCGCTGAAACAGAGAGAGCAGCAGCAGCAATCCAAGGAACAATCTCAAGGCGCTGTGCTCCATGCTCCAGGAACAATCTCAAAATGACGACGATCCAGTTGCTCAAGCATGGATGGATCGAGCAGGAGATACTTGCCAACGTTACCGGCCGTGGAACTAAATGTCGTGGTCTTTAATTATAAGATGATGCAGTAGAATGTAAGCATAATTAAGATGCAGGTTTAAGCTGGATGTGTGTGTGTGTGTGTGTGTGTGATGAGATCATGCTTTGGTTGTTTAGTTTCATGTACTTCACGTGCGAAGCTGACTTGTATCTGACAGTAGGATGGAGCAAATCAGCTGTCTGTGTTTCTTTCTTTCTTTCTTTCTTTCGAATATTTGATGTACGCTAAAATTTGATTGACCTTTGGGATATTTGCGACTGCCTTTCTTCAAAAATGATATATCTGTGGCTGCATTCTCGTATACACACACATACACACATATATATTATGTGTGTGTGTGTATTCAATCACAATAATAGCTGGAAATCAGGGCTAGGTTCTTTTGGGCTGTGAGTTATGATTTTTGACTAAATTTTTGGAATACTGGACTGTTCACGAGAGGCAATACACAGAGGAAAATAATCGTATGCGATTTTGGCCTGTATAACTGAACTTAGTGTAGTTTGTATTATAATATATCTGTAGATCCCACCTTAAAAACACACCATTTAAAAGATAGTTATTGTAGCAAATGAAAGCCAAAACCTAAACCAAGTCCTCTCGAACCCACCCTTTGGATTTGGTTTATCATTTCCTGTTACAGTAACTAGCTTTTAAACGGCCGTCTTTTTAAAATGAACTCTATAGGTAGATTGTGGTAGACAATGTACCGAGTTTAGTTATAACGACCAAAATCGCATGTGATTGTTTTCCTCTGCGTAAAATTTGAGCTAAAAGCTAAAAGTCACAGTCTAAAAGAACCCATTCTAAATTTAAGTGTTACTAGTAAGGTGCCCGTGCGTTGCAACGGAAAACCAAATAAAAGTGATACATACTATCAAATATGATCTCAAACTAAATAATAAACATCAATGTTACCTTACGTCATCATGTATTAAACAAAACATACATGTTCATACTCATAAATAAATCAAGCATCATATTAGTGAAGCATGATAGAACAAGTACCACATACAACAATATATACAAAAATGGTAGTAAATAATATTTTTCCATAGTATTCTTAATAGATAAATAACTGTCAGACTGTCTTGGAGAATAACAAACCAATTGATATGTCTAGGACCAACTCATGAAAGTGGATGCACCTACAAAAGGTAAATCAACAACGACATTACTTTTTGTGTTAAATGTACATTAAGGTACAGAAAGAATGAACTTAAGAAAAATTAGGAATATACATAAATATGTCTTCAAGAACACTTATCTAGACTGGAATGACATGTAGACATCAAAGTGAGCATAGACTCTTGAGCATTGGTGGCTAAGTACTAATTCTAGCAGCACACCTAGCATAAAAGGGACCATGATTTTTTTCCCCCAAAAAGTACAGTACTTAGACAACAACATGCAAACCTATCTAGCTCCAAAGATTTTTAAAGAAATAATCCCAGTGTAAGAAATAATCTTCTTGGACTAATAAATTCTTCTCCAGCCGGATCCTTGACGCCAACCTTCGCGGTGTCATCTTCGAGGTGGTCACCTCTTTTATGTCTGCAATGGCACTTTCTCTGATCGTCACCCACTACTGCCACCGCTTTATCTTCCCTTGCGGCATGGCTGCATGTCAGCATGCACTCGTCTCGCCTGGCTCCAAATCTTTCTGTACCAAATGCATGAATCATGCATTGGCTTCCTAGCTTTTAGCTATAAGACTCTTTATCTTAGTTTACGGCTGAACCTCGTCAGATCGCAAGTTCACAACAATGTAAACCGCAAACGATTTGTACAATCCGAGTATGACATGAATTCTGCGGTAGCCCATGAAAGGGCCAGCAGCAGCTAACAATCACTCTGATTTTGTTGCTTATGCTTTCTGAACGGGAGCCTCAGACATTCGTTGATGCATTATTAGCTTGATCCATCTCTTAATTAAATTACTGGTGGCTGGCGCCATCCATCACGATGAGTTTTAACCAGAGCTTGACACCTAGGCTCCCAGGCGGTGAGTCATCTCCAAATATCTTTACTCTTACGCAACAATAAATTACTGGTGATACTTAGCAGAGAGAGGAGAGGAGAGGAGAGCCGGGGAGGCCAGGGGCACGTTGCCAGCGGCAGATCAGGTTCGACAATCTGCACTCAACTCCTGTTGGGCTCCTGAAAATTCTGCCCAAAGAAGCAGCGTGCGCGTGTGGGAGAGGCAGCAAGGAGGGGAGGCAGCCGTGTTTAGTACCACATCGAGTACCTGAGCAGTGGCGCGGCAGGAGGAGCGGCTTTAAAAGGAAGTGTGGTTCTGTCTCAACTCATACCTTTCTCGACCTTTTGGCTAAGATCAAGTGTAGTATTTATTCTTATTAGTTTAATATCTGATATGTCGACTATGTGTCTACTGTGATATTAAATTTATTTTTTGTGAGGGAGGGTCTACCACAGTGGCTTGCCACTGGGACCTTTATGTGTCGCTTAGGCGTTGCACTATAGCCTGGGCTTGGCGCACCCCAACCAAACCAATTTATAAAATTTCTTAGGCGGTGCCTATCACATTCTTAAGAAATATCAATGATATCTGATCTGCATTAGAAAAGTGTTGTTCACCAGAAGATAAAAAACAAAACTTGTGGTGATGGTCAACATTTGGAGCTGCTAAGGCTTAACTTGCAGAGATGGCATCTTGTTGGCTCGGAGCATGTGTTTCTCAAAGGTTTTGAACTTTTAATCGAGACTGATACCGAAGCTGAAAAGATCAGAAGCATTGACGCTGAAGCAAAGAGAGCTTTGTTTACCTTCTGGTGTTGTCTCTTTCCAACCCGCACGTAGTGATGCTAATAGAGTCGTAATACCACCAAAATGCAAAGGTAAGAAATAATCCCAGTGTAAGATGAAAGCGTGAAACATAACCCACTAAGTTATAGTTTGCCACATAAAAACACAAATTCGGGTCCAAGATGATAAAATTGACCTAGACTTACAAAAGCAGTAACTACATCATCACATCCTGCAAACCATACACATACGGTCCAAGTCATTGGAAGTTCTATTTAAGCTTAGAACATAATCAAAGGAACCAAGATAAGGTGCTGAATACAGACCTATTTCTCTGCATATTATTTCCCACCTCCCGCAATCACTTTGCAATTAGAAAAATTGAGAATATCATATATCAAGAAATTGGTATTGAAAATCATAAAGATAGAAAGTACTAAAACAAGAAAGAACATCTCAATAAATCAAATCCAATACCTCGTCCAACATGTTTTTCAGGACAAAATGTGTTTGAGACAATACTTCTTGCAAAAAGAAACTCCGCATCTTTTCAGCCATGCCACCAATGTCACCCATCAGTGCATATGCATCAACACCTATCATCCATATGCAATTGTTAAAAGAATGTAATTCGATTGAGATAGCAAAACAAATTAATAATTCATCTAATCCAAGGGCCCATAAAAATAATGACCATGGAAATACTCACAGCTAGATAGCTAGATAGCTGCATCTAATCTCACAGAGAATTGCATTAAAAGAAATAGAGTATATTATGACTCATTGTACAACCACAACATACAAGAAGTAAAGAGGAGGGTTATCACTAACCCTAGTCACGAAAGGAACCATGTCCAACATATCAGGAAAAGTGACGCATTTGTTAACCTTGCCGTACTTCCCTGATTGAAGCAAGTCATATAATAAGTGATCCAACCAATGAATCACATGCTTGCGAAAATTGCCCAAAATGTGCTTCATTACATTTTATTAGAGGGGTTTGGTTGCAATTTGAAATAAGGTGCAGAACATAACCTCATGAAATTCTATTACAAATTAGTCAATTCAAGTGACAATTCTCAAATACTGATAAATGTACATCTCACGACAACACAAGTGTGAACATATGCTTCCAAACATGTAGTTGAATATTAGTCATAATACAAACATTTACTGGGAACAGATCAATATTGCATGAAATACAACCATACCTGGAATCTTTTCAGAACTACCGGTAATATGTTCGGCACCTCATTCACACTAAGTTGTTTTCTAGCTTTGACATAAGCAGAACACCTGCAGTAAAGATTTAAGAGGCTTTGATATCAACTACACAACAAAGCAAAAAATCAAGCAGACAACAGATAATCTAATGTCATGAAATTCACCAACTGAAGAAAAATGGAGGGGAACACATTAAGAATCAAATCACACACAAGATAAAATTGGCTTATGGTAACTGGCGCAGGCCACCGTGACCGCCTCTGCCCCGATGCCACTCCATCCCGACGCCGATCTAGCTGCCCGCGGATCCTACCATCGTCTCCCGCCGGATCCGGCGCGCCGCCTCGGTTCTAGTCAGCTGCGACACCTTTTCGCCAACCATGACGCCGCCGCCTCGCGAATCCGAGCAAAGATGCGCCGAGCTCGCCATCATCGCGCCGCCCGGCCCAGATCCGGCGTGGGGTGGGGGGAGGAGTAGGCGGCGGAGTGGAGGAGCGGGGAGGAGGCGCGGAGCGAGCAGATGGGGAGGAGGAGGCAGTGGCGGTGCGGGGTGGGAGGGGAGGAGGCGGCGCGAGCGAAGGAGGCGGGAGGAGGAGGAGGCGGCGGCGCGGGGGGGAGGGAGGAGGAGGCATCGGCGCGGGGTGGGAGGAGGAGGAGGCGGCGGCGCAGGTGAGCGAGGGAGGAGACGGCAGCGCGGGGTGGGAGGGAGGGGAGGAGGCATCGGCGCGGGGTGGGAGGGAGGGGAGGAGGCGTCGGCGCGGGCGGTTGAGGCGTCGGTGCGGGGTGGGAGGGAAGGGAGGAGGCGTCGGCGCGGGCGGTTGAGGCGCACGGGTTCGTGGAGGAGGAGGCGCACGGGCGGTTGGTGGGGCGGGTGGGCCCACATGTCAGACTACCTTTTGTTGTCAGAAGGGGTGGTGGTGGGAGAGGTCGCACCAACCACCAACTCCTTCTTTTATATAGTAAAGATATGATTTTTTTTAGATTTATAGTTTATCTTTATATAATAATTAACGTTTAAATAGAATATCTTTTCAAGACGACCAGTAGTAAGTACTTCAAGGCAAAAGGCAAGGCAATGCATAAAACGTAGCCCCTCCCGAAAAAGGAAAACCCCGTCGGTTCCGGCCTCTATCTAGGGTTTCTCTTTCTCCGCTACGCCGCCGTCTCGCCTCCACCCTCCAGGTGACCATTCCCAACTCTACGCCCCCGCAAAACTAGCGATTAATCCCGCTGTTTCGATTTGATTCTGTCGTCGCTTGCTCGCGCCCTGCTGCTTTTGCTCGCTCTCGCTCTGGGCGCGAAAAGATCTAGGGTCTTGCTCCCGTAGGTGTGTTTCTTGTAGATGATGCTAAGGTTGGGCTAATCACTGGTTTCTTGTTGGATGCGTCTCAGAATTGCTGCTTATAAGCTCTCTGTTTAGTGAGTAATGATCTGGTTTCTCGTTATGCAGATCGCCGGCTTTGCTTCGCGAGCCGTCGCCCCGATGGCGGAGGAATCCAATGTAAGCTTTCGGGACTCGCAAAATTTGCTGCATTTTCCCTCCATTTATGTGGCTTTTAGAGGCCCTGTAATCTCCTCCCAGCTTTTCTGTACGGCTAACTGCTAACATGGTTCCTTTTGCGGTTTATTATCTCCTTTCTTGAAGCAGGGAAAGAAGGAGGAGGAGGAATTCAGCACGGGGCCTCTGTCTGTGCTGATGTTGAGCGTCAAGAACAATACCCAGGTTGGTGGAGTTCTTCTGTTGAGACCTCAATTTGAGTGCAATTTCTTCTTCACTGTTTGTCTGCATTTATGCTCTGTTTGAATTATACACCCGCTGGTGTTTTCGTCGTGTTATCTGGGCATACGTTAGCAAAAAAAAAAATCCAATTAACTTAGGTGCTTGCAGTCATGTTGTGTGAATGCACTGTAGTTGCCTTTGCTAAGTGATGTTGCCCTCCTAGTTATGCAAAGTTAGATGCATGGTTGCGTAATATGTGAGTAACCGACCGCAGTTTCCATGCATCCTTTGCCCTAGTGTGGCGGTTGCATTGCAAAGGCTTTCTTTGTGTTAGCTGAAGCAAATGTAACTCCTTGTAACCTGACAGTCCTGTTTCAGCTAAGTCTATGTTTCTTAGTTAAAATGTCTCGTACCTTTGTATTAGCTGAAACTTAGGAAGTGATGCAGTCGTCTCACTAGTCAGCATTGCATTGTATTTTTATGAGTGAAAGTATGTACTGGTGATATCTGTATCTTAGGTTCCCCGCACTATTACCATTACAAGCGCTACCACTACGGGTCTTGTATCATATGGGTTCCTAAATTAAAATTTTCTGGAACTGGAATCGGTATAAGCAGTCGGATTGATATATAGTTCATTCTGTGGGTCTGTTTAGTTACTGGAATGGTTGAGTTGTCTGCAGGATGAATTACTGGCCGTTTAATTCATTCATTCAACGTTATAGCCTTTGCTCTTAATTTACCCCTTGATATGGTAGCTTGTTTTGCAATGTGTAACCATTCATGAACCATTCGGTTGGCTCAATGCACCATCAGTCTTGATTATTTGTATAAGCAAGCTATTGGCTGTTTTGCTTGATAATCTTGTTTTGCAATGTGTAGACATTCATGAACCCTTGGGTTACTCCAATGCGCCATCTATCCTGATTACTTGTATAAATTGGGAAAAGAAGCTATTGCCTGTTTTGCTTGATAGCTGCTACAGTTATATTATATATGTTCTAGCAAACAAGTTTTATCGTCACATATTTTCGATTACTTGATGGGTTTTTTTTTTCAAGGCAACTTGATGTAAATTGAGCATCTGTAACCTTATACCTTTGCTTGCCACAAACATACTGGTTGTATTCTTGTACTCTGTGCAAGTAATGTAGTAGTATATCTCTAGGTGTTACTCACAGAAGTAGTGCATCCTAAGCACATACGCTGACTGCAGATGATTTTTTCTGTGCTAGTCTTCGTTCTGATAAAGTATGCTCTCTTCTGCCTTAGGTGCTTATCAACTGCCGAAACAACAAGAAATTACTTGGTCGTGTGAGGGCATTTGATCGGCATTGCAACATGGTTCTTGAGAATGTTAGGGAGATGTGGACTGAGGTATGTGACACATTCTCCGAACTGTTCTTTTATTCCTTGTCTTGTATCGCTGTGTTCAGTAACATCTGGTGCTCGTGTTACAGGTTCCAAAGACTGGTAAAGGCAAGAAGAAGGCTCTTCCAGTGAACAAGGACAGGTTCATAAGCAAGATGTTCCTCCGCGGGGATTCAGTCATCATTGTTCTCCGGAACCCGAAATGAGTCAGAAGATGCGTCCACCAGAAGAGTCTCTTCGCTACGTTGCAATTAGGATGACTGGATGAGTGCCAAATGCTCTAAACAGGGAGCCTAAGAGACGATTATTAAACCAGAACTATCAGTATTGACGGTTCAGTGTTGTAGTTGGGATGTTATGAATTTACCTCATGTATCTAACTTGCACCGGTAGTTTCTATTTGGATCATCAATATATCCGCTCAAGACAATTTAGTTCAGTATTTTTTTTATCTTTGAATCTCAGTTTGTGAATTGGTAAGGCCTTGTAGCATGTAATTGCGCATTTCAATGTATGGCGATGTCTTCATATCAACTTGCTAAAGCCGTTCCTTTCCCGTTTTGAAAGTTGAAACTGGAACTACATCAATAAAGCACCTTTTTGCGCGATCGAATTACACCACCTTTTCTGGTATCAGATATAACAATTTTCCCAAGAAAATACAATAGACATTGAATAAATTCCTGTTTGGAGACGTGAAAAAAAGAAGGTTCCAAATGATATGCAATGTGAGCAACGCTTACAAGTATACAGCAAATGGGTTCATAGCAAAGTGTTGACTGCAGATCAAGAGGTCTCCGATTCGAACCCGGATGGGCCCTTCACTTAATAGTACTTTTATTATAGCTTTAGTTTTGCCAGATGTTTCTTTTCAAACTTCACCGTAAGTTCTTTTTGTTTTGCCTTTTTTCCAGGTACATGCACTTAATCAGAGTCTTGCAACCATGTAGATTAGATTGCACACAACATGAGTCGACGAGTCAAACAGCGTATAAATGTTCGTCAGCAATGCTTGAACATGATAATTAAGAATGGGATGGCTTTGCAGATTGACAATAAAAGAAGTACTGCGTTTGTTTACCAATTGCCACTTTGCCAGTACTTCACAATAATATATGTTTCCTCTCTACCAAATAAAAATATTTAAGACTAAAGGTCAAGGAAGTGAGCAGCTAACATTTTTGGATTTCCTTTTGCTTCTACCAAGGAGTGCTGATAAATGAGAGTTTAAAAAGAATAAAATGAAGTGTTCATCGAAATCATGAAGTAACTCAGTCCTTGACAGGTCAATTAACATTGCTCTCCTGTCATGTACTTCATCCCTTCTTCACATTCACTTGTGCTCTCCTCATGCTCCATGCCTTGAGCCGTGACACCTTGACCGTGCTAGTGCCATTGTTAAACGCATACATGTGAGCGCCGCCATCGACGAGCGCCACCGGGTAAACTCTGGCCATGATGCAGACCCTGCCACCACCCCCAAAGCTCTCCACCGCCGAACGATCAATCTGCAAGGCAGAGACATTACTGTTAGAGCAGCCAGTTGATTTCATTTCTTACATGAGTACATGCAGAACAAGAACCAAAAAAAAATGGCGAAGCCTCCCAACTCACCAAAGTTCTCAAAGATATGTTTCTTTCCTTTTCAAGGTCAAATTCGAAGAAGCCTCCATAGGCAGGTGTGTACAGTCCTGATCTCAAGGACGACCTGTACAGATAAAATAAAACTCTCTTGCTTATTGATCCGGACATCTAGATAACACTAAACAAAAAAGGCAAAATCATGAACATTAACCTTCTTAGATCAGAGCACATAAGGATCATGTACTTCTTCTCTGATTTGTAAACTCTCAAGTGAACAGCAGTGTGCTCCTCCATGTTGTCAGAGGCCAGGATAACAAGTCCAAATGGCCCCACGCTACCATGAATTGATGCATCCACTTCCCGGCAATGCTTCTCGGCGTCCAAAAGCCAGGAAGGATCAAAAGGATCAGCATTCTCTATGGATGTTAGCTCAAAATCAATTTCCACATCCGCCTGTTTCAAGAAAATGATGTGCCAGATTAGCTACAGTTGCTCTGAAAAATATACCGAAAGTGTTATGGCACGTTGTTGAAGTCCAAGGTTTCTTAGGGAGATCAAGTAAGCATATGTGTAAGAAAACAAAATAACTAGCCTGCAAAGTATCGGTTCCCTTAATCTCAAACAGATCCCCCTTCTTCAGTTCCATTCCTTGATGGCTGATTTCATTTCTTCGAAGGGACTCGATCTCTTCAACTGGCCATTGCAGTAATTGCTTGCCATCGCTATCTAACCAGATTGTCCTGGGGATTGCCTAAATGTAACAAAAAAATGAGCATACATACGTTACACTGACATGCTAAATCAGTTAAATCACTAATTCAATACGAAACAATTAAAGCCAATTACAGGCAGGTTTCCTTACATGGATTCCAGCCCAACCTTTTGCGACATCATCTGACGAACTATCTGTCTCATTAGTCCAACCCCATATTATCCTCCTGCTCTTTTTCGAATCAAAGAACGACTTTGAAGCATAGTAATTGCCGTAATCAATCCTTGACCACAGTCGCCTGTCATCTAGGATGGTATCTGGCACAAAGGTATCACGTTCCAGATCATAAACCCCAATCATGTACTTGTCACAGTTATCTAGGCTCATCTTGAGGACATGCTTGGCGCCATTCGGGATAGCTGCGGACAGGTCCAGTCCTCTGTTCTTGCCAGGCAATACTGCGAAGAAATCCGGGCACTCCCACATGTTGGAGGAATTGGATGAATACAGTGGGTGATCTACTCTAGTCCAATGCATAAAGTCTTCACTCTTGTACAAAAGTGCAGCACTGTAGCCGTTCAGCTCAGCCCCAACTGCTATCCTCCATAGTCCATCCGGTCCGATCCAACCGGTTGTCGGGTCTCTGAACTGACCTGGGTTCAGGCCTGATCCAACCGGTTGGATCAGCGGGTTGTTGTCCGGTTTGGTCCATTCCCTCAAGTACGGGTCAGACCGGTTCTTGGGAAGCACAATGTTTTGGACCTGACGCTTCTCCGTATCGGCACCAGTGTATATGATGACTGGTTGATCACCGGTGAGAATTGTGGCTGAACCTGTCCAGCAACCGTTTATGTCGCTTGGAGTAGTCCGTTCTATGGCGGGTTCAAGCCTGATCCAGTTGATGAGGTCTGTTGAGACCGAGTGGCCCCAAACTATGTTACCCCAGATTGAACCATTCGGGTTATACTGGTAGAATTCATGGTAGATGCCGTTGTAGTACATTGGTCCTGAAATTTAAGACAGCATAAGTTGTAGGATGCTTCGGTTTCTTCTCCATTTTGTTTGGAAGTATATTGTATGAGAGATATTCATACCATTTGGATCTTTTGAGTTATTGTAGATTTCCAAGGGTTGCCAATCCATCCGATATTTGAATAGGACAAGAGAATATGTCAAAACTTGCATCAAAATGTATAATTAATAAGATTTGACAGTTAGCAAGCAGGAGCAAACATGCTAGAATTCAGAACATGTCAGTAATTCCTTGCCTATGGATAGAACGTATCTGTCTAATATTTCAGACGCATAATTTTGGTTGGGAGTGTCTAGGCATCACTCGGATGTTTTCTTTCTAACTATCATCTAAATTTGTAATCTTTGGATTAGAGATCAAGAGGCCCTTGTTTTTGAAGGGGGGATTTTTTTTCAAGGGAGAGGGGGGAGAATTCATGTCCATTGGATCTCTAATCTAATAGTCTTAAATCTGGATGATAGTTAGAAAGAAAACATCCCGATGATGTTTAACAAAACCCATTTTGGTTTTGTAATTAGGCCTGTTAGGAAAATACTCCTGCATTGCTTAACTGAATACCTTCTGACAGGAAGCAGTACTAATAGTAGAGCAAGTATGAAGCTTTTCAGAGAATACTGCTAGCCAAGATGGCAGTGGCAATATGTCATACACCTTGGTGATAAGATATATATGACGCTTAATTTCTAGCCTCCAAAATATGGCAATGGATACAACGTTTCTGCAAGGAATAGTTTCGATTTGTGCAAACATCTAAATATGCCTACCATCATACTAATATATTACTGAAAATCTAACTGTAGCGCCATCCTTGTGAGCACCTATCGTCTGCAACATTCAGCAACAGAGTTGCACAAGTAATGGGTTGGCTACCTACCTCTCCCATGTCTTATTTTGAAATATGAGCACACGAAATTAAGGCCACCACTGTAATCAACTTGGGTTTCTAGTAATGGAAATCGAGAGGGGGTTCCCCCCTGTCATCTCTTAAAAAAACAATTAAGGTCACCTACTAGCTAGGTTTAACTTCTCCAGCTGTGCAAAAAAAAAACTAACTAATTAGATCAGTTGCTTTTCTTGAATCAAGAAAAGCGCAACAAATTAGGGAATACACACATACCATCGATTGGATACGACCAAAAGTCAACAGGTAAAAAGTAGAGAGGAAAGCATACACACATACCATTGATCCAGTTCTTGGGAGGCTGGAAGTGGTAGGCAGTTCTGTATCTCTTGCTCACAATAGAGGAGACCTTTTGAGTCTGTGGATACAGGAAGACTCTTTGTGTGGCCTCTACTTCATTCCTGCAGAGAAGATTAGATTCACTGAAGAAAAGTATAAGCAAGAGGAGAAAGGCCCAGTGAGGCCAAGGCTGGAGCATGGGCGCCATGAGGGGGAGATGGAGATTTGTGAGATGAGAAGACTTTGTAAACTTGACGGTGTGACCAGTAGCACAAAAGTAATGGCACTTGCTTAGGTTGGTCCGAAGAGGATTCCAAGTATTCAAAGAAATATTTTATTTCCACTTGCTGTTCATTTTCCATTCAGAACCTCGCTTTGTAGCAATACCATGAAAAAAAAGCCCGGGGTAGTTTCCCTAAAAAAAAAGTTCCAAGTGAACTCTGCCACAGAAAACAAAACAGAGATTTGTTCCTAGAGGAGTCCACAAGGGACAGTACCAAATATTATTTAAGTTTGTCAGAATTCTAATAACATTCGATGCTTGTGTGAATAAGTAATATTTCTGCAAAACAAGGTTTAAAATGAAAAAAAAACCCATATGAAATGGCTCAAAATAAAAGAAGGAACGGTACTGAAAAGAAAAATGCGGCTTGAAGCATCTCATTGAGCCAACCTAAGCGTCATTCGTTTTTATAAGATTCGTTTCTTCTCGTCTCCTGATTTGCTGTTCATGTCTCCCAGTCCCATTCATGTTTCAGTCTCGGCATGACTGGCCCTTTCTCCTCGTCCTCCTACTTCTCCTTTGAATCTTCTCGCTTATGTAGTCATGCAGGAGCAGAGGTTGCCAAGAGGGTCTTCCTGTATCCACAGTCTGCAGAGGTCTCCTCTATTGTGAGCAAGAAATACAGAACCGCCTACCATTTCCAGTCCCCCAAGAACCTTTTTTTCCTTTGAAAACGCAAAAGAATTGTATTTCATTCATTAAGAAGAAGAGTAGTACAGTAGCTATGAAAGGCCGAAATAAAGGCCTAAAGCATCTCATTGAGCCAACCTAAGCGTCATTAGTTTTATAAGAATCTCTTCATGTACTTTGAAAAGGTTTCTTCTCGTCTCCAAGGCAACGCCAAAGGCGTCGCTGTCGTTCGATCCAGCAAAAATCGGACCTAAAGTTTTCACCTCGGCGCACCATCGCCAGTAGCTGCGACCCCGATGCCTTCAACGAAATTCATGCGGCTGCTCCTAGCGAAACTCCGACACTCGCCCTCTTCCTTGTGGTTGCCCGCACCAGGGCCGCCCGACCCGCGGCCTCTGTGTCCAAGCCGGAGGCAGCGGCCACCCGAGCCGGCGCCTCCACGCCGAGCTGCAGCCGAGGGGCCGCCGCAGATGCCTGCGCCTGCCCGAGCTGTGTGCCGTGACCACCCACACGTGAAGAAGAAGAGATTGCGCGCTCGCAGGGGTGGCGGCGGCGCGGGAGTCGGCGATGTACAGAGGCCGGAGGGGGATCACAGATCTGCCCCGGAGGCATCTATATCCGGCCCAGAGATGGGTAGATCCGATCGCGTACAGTTCCCTCCGTGTCAGGCCCGGAGATGAGCAGATCCGGCGGCGGCAGCAGCATGGGAGTAGGCGACGTATAGAGGTAGGAGGGGGTAGGGGGCTCGCACGCGCTGAATCCTGCACCCACCTGAGTTGTGCGCCGTGGCCGCTAGCGCGCAAAGAAGGAGAGTTGTGCGCTTGCATGGTGCGGCGACGACGATGGCTACGACGGCGGCGTGGGAATCGACGACGTACAGATGCCGGAGGTGGGAGTTGGCGACGTACAAGAATTTGGCCCGGAGGCGGTCATATCTGGCCTGAAGACGGCCTGATCCGACTGCCTCTGGCCGTTGTGCTTCACAACATCACGCTCGACGCAGTTCAGGAATCGACGCTGCGCTCGACGTAGAATTGAAGCGAAGCTGCAGTTACAGGGCCCGCCGCCGTCGCCGCACCAGCGACGATGCTAGCAAGGGGGATGTCGGCAAGGAGAGACTTTGGCGACGCGGGTTGGGTCGCCCCCTAAGAGCAACTCCAGCAGGGCCTCTACTTGAGCCCTCATCCTACTTTTGAGGGCCGAGGGACAAAAAACTCACTCCAGCAAGGCCCCTACTTGAGCCCTCAAAAGTAGGGGGCCCTCAAATCTCCCCCTCGAGCCCTCATTCCTGGGGGGTCTGGAGGGAGCCCCTACTTTTGAGGGCTCAAGTAGGGGCCTTGCTGGAGTGAGTTTTTTGCCCCTCAGCCCTCAAAAGTAGGATGAGGATGACGGGTGGGTCCTATGTGTCATCCCCTCTAAGAATGAATTTGAGGATCCTGTTTTGAGGGCTCCTGCTAGAGTGTAGCCCAAAAAACAGAGCCCTCAAAAGTAGGGAGAGCTCTCAAATAAAAAGTAGGGGCTCTGTTTTGAGGGCTACTGCTGGAGTTGCTCTAAGTCACCTGTGGGAGCGGCTCAGGAGGCCTGTGGGGAGGTTCACGAGGAGAGTAGTCACACAAGGAAAGTTAAGGCTTAGTCCCCCAAGAACTGGATCAACGGTATTTTGCGATCTCTAGCTCTTCCCTGTTTCTTCGATCTTTTAGTGTCAAATCAGGAATCGCAAACTTATATTTCACAAATTTGTGATCTTCTCTTTGTTTTGCTGTCTGAAATGTGCCCACTAGCCTGTTTTGACTAAACCACTGAAAGTCTGACTTGATTGCAACTGAACACTGCATATATCTGACGTGTCTCTTTCTTCCCTCTGCCATTTAGAATAGAGATGCATTTCAGTTCTGAACTAACCTTTTCTTCCTCTTGGTTCCAACGTTCATACGACATGAGACTTGTCGCAAATTTGCCGCAACAACGCTACAGATCCAAATGGTATGTATGCATCTCTCTTTATTCTGATCATATATCTCCACACAAGAAAGATCAATCAAAAGTTCAGAATAACGTACAGTAGACACAAACAAGAATTAATTAACGTTGGATTTATTTCAGGGCCAATGTACCACCGGCGCAGCGAGCGAGATTCTCTGACTTTCGTGACTTTACTTCGTAAAGCCCCTCCATCCAGCGATCAATGGCCCAGATTTTTTCCAGCATTTTTTGATTTTTGTATTTCTAATTTTTAGCTTTTTTATTTTTATCTTTTTCTAATTTTTTTCTTTTTTATTATATTTCTTTATATTATCTGTGTTAAAATAACCTATTTTTTAAAAATAAAAAATATGTTATTTTAACACAGATAATATAAAGAAATATAAGAAAAAAAAAGAAAAAACTAGAAAAAGCTAAAAATTAGAAGTACAAAAATCAAAAAACGCTGGAAAAAATCTGGGCTGTTGATCGCTGGATGGCGTAAAGTCAGAGAAGTTGCGCCGCCGGCGCAGACGACGTGAAGAACCAGGGCCAATGCATCGCCTTCCCCAAGAACCGGTCCGACCCGTCCGTGAGGGAATGGGCCAAGCCGGACAGCAACCCGCTGACCGGCCGGTCGGACCGGACCTGAACCCGAGCCAGTTCAGGGACCCGACCACCGGGTGCATTGGAGCAGAGTTGATCACCCGCTGTACTCTAGCAATGCATCCTCCATGTGGGAGTGCCCGGACTTCTTCCCGGTGCTGCCCGGCGGCGACGATCACGGGGTCGACTTGTCGGCGGCGATCCTGGAGGGCGCCAAGCATGTGCTGAAGATGAGCCCGGGCCGGATGCTCATGACTTTGTATGATGTGAAGAGTGACAGGTTCTTGCCTGATGCTGAGTTGGATGACAAGAGGCTCTGGTCATGGCAACCACTACGCGTCGAAATCCTTCTTCGATCCGAAGGGGAGGAGGGTTATTTGCTTGTTTCACACCAGCTTGGAACTTGATCCGAACAAATTGCTGTAACACAGGCAGATGTTGAAATAGACTTTGAGCTGACAGCCATAGCTAGTGCTGATCGTTTTGGACACCGAGAAGCTTTGCCGGGAAGCAGACGCGTCAGTTCATGGAGGTGTCGGGCCATTCGGACTGCTTGTTCTGGCGTCTGAACCGGGAGGAGCACACGGCTGTGTACCTGTGGGTTTACAAATCAGAGCACAAGTACATGGTTCTCACGTGCTCTGATCTAAGAAGGTTAGTAGCGGCTGTGCTCGTCCCTAGAAATTAAAGTTTCTTCCAGGATTGGTGGAAAATGTTCAGGTTCTATTTTAGCCTCTGAAAAAAGTAATTTCCTGATGTGTTTATCTCAAGGACACTGTGGCGTGTTAGAATGAGAATATAAATCTACAGTACATGGCTGCTCTGCTTGCTTATATTGCTGAATGCTTTTGTTTGAGCTAGCAGTACATGGTCATCGTTGAGAGCCGGAATGTACACACCGGCATACGGAGGCTTCTTCGAGATTGACCTCGCCTGCTCGCCAAGGAAGAGAAGATGAAGAAGACGGGATCGTTGACAACTCTGGTGGGTTGCGATCTGCATATACCGATCTATCTGATTGCTTGGGTATTCCATTAATTACCAGACAATACACACACATATATCCTACGTGCAGGTATAAAACACGCGTCGAAAAGTTACTATCATGTTCGAGTGAAATTATTGCCAAATATATGTAGAGTTTACTGTTAATTATAACACTACATAATTGGCAGTAACTCCATATGTATTTGATAGTAACTTCACTCACGCACGACAGTAACTTTTGGTGTGTGTATAGAAAAATGATTCCATACTCTTAGGAGTACGTACTCCCAGTTCTCATATACCATTTTTAATGATGTTGTCACACCTCTTTATCTATTTAAGTATATTCTAATAATGATTATAAGATACTCCAAGGTGTGTTCTATGAAAAGTTTCATGAAAATTTACTTTTTATAGCATGATTTATGTATATACCATCAAAACACGCATGGCTCGATTAGTCGAGATAGTACTGACTGACGCAAGCAAGCGGTGGTAAGCAGTCGGCCGATGAGCTTCTTGTCGCATCATGACATGCGACACAAGCACATCAGGAACATATGGTGGTACTCTGACTAGCTTTTGATTTTAAGCTTATGGTTGTGAGTTTTGGCTGAAATTGCAACGGCTTTTAGATTTTTCTGAGAAAATAACAAGAAATAGGGGAAAATAAAAAAAACCGTTATATCGTCATGGACAATGCAAAAAAATAAGGCAAAAATCTCAAAATTAGAAGTCGATATATTCAAATGGTTTACAGTTTAAATAAGCTGAAAGAAAAAAATTCAAAATCTAAAGTCATTTAGAGCAAGGCCTATCAGAGCAAAGTGCCATAACAACACTAACGAAAAATCACAGCTATAGGATTTGGACCCACACCCTTTTGGATCAGAGCATAAGGTTGATTCTTTTCGATTACGGTTGATAATTTATAGCAGCTGCTGATGGATTTTGGTCCTAGCATGAGCACTTATGCGAACGTACCGAATGATGATAAACCGCTTCAAAAAATGTCTTGATAAGCCACTTTGAAAATACAACGAAGAAGTCATCTATTTATTTGTTCAAAGAAACCATAAATCATAAATCATAAGCTAAAAAAAGGCCTACTATGAAGCCTTAGACCACTCTGCTAAATTGTCACTGTTGCTGAACTTCCAATAGTAGAATTATAGGCCATACTCTTTTAAGTTGCGACCGATGATTTTTAGCTGTACTTTTTGAGATGGTGATAGACGACAGAGATGCTAATATAGATGGCGCACACGACGGTGTGTTCGGAAATTCGTTTAGAGAAATAACTTGGAGAAACCATCAGTTTATTTTGGCTTTCGAAGAAAGCCAAATCCAAAAGCCACCTCAAAAGCAAAATAAATAAATAAGTAGGACCTATTCGTAGGTTCCATGTGGTTCGGAACAAACGAACTGAAGTTGACAAGATCGGGAAAAATGTCAGGTTGCCTACAATTGGGTTCCGATGTTACATGTCGCGCGTTTTGATGGTATATCTTAGAGGCTCAATTGCTTCGTACATCTTTTTTTTTCTCGAAAACGCAGGAGAGCTGCATTTCATTGAACTAAGAAGAAAACGGGCTAGAAACCCAGATACAACAGACACAAGCCCAACACCAACAACAACCCGCAACACAGACCCAAGAACACTGGGCCAACGACCAAAACGAACAACCACAAAAACTAAGCGCTTTGGAACAGGGTCAAAGCTGCAGTCAAGAGAGAGATACCCTTAGCTCCAGCTAACACCCACGGGCGGCGCTCTTCCCCCGCTAAGATCAACAATTGGGTCATAATCGGGGAAGCCTACTAAACCGACCGGGAGGACTCAACCAAAGTGCGCAGGGAGTCCTGCCTAGCTGCTGAGTTAAGACCACGCACAATCCAAACAAAAATATTTGGATCCATTAGGAACAAAGACAGATCGACCAACCAGAAGGAGCTAGACAGCTACATCACGTCCGACGCCAAGTGGTCTAGATTTGGGATGGACCACTTGAACAAAGATGCCAAAACAAGCAAGTGAGAATCTGAGAGAGGCTGGCCGAAGAGAGCTTCATACTGCTGGTTAGCTTTTTGATCGAAACCATCCTGTTCACTGATAATGCCCAAAGTCCTCATAACCTTCTTCTTCGAACTTCTATCAAGGTCCCCCAACTGAAATTCCACACCCTCCTCGCAGTTTGCGCATGCGTCGTGGCAAAGCAAATGGATACGAACACGACCCTCTTGTTGGTTTGACTTTGATTGGGATTTCTAACAGGCTGTCAGTGGGCTGCAATAATCGGTTAACGAAATCCTGGTGGACGGCAAGCTGCTGAGCGCCGCTAACACTAGTCCCAATAGATCGCTCCTTGAAACGCCGAGAGTAGACCATCAGCTCGCGAGAAGGCGCTGGAGGAATCTGATCCAGGTCCGGCGCTAAGGCGGACTGAGCCAGTTCAGCAACAACTGCAGCAGGGTCCATTGTCACAGGAGAGATGTCAAAGGAGATGTCACCCTCGAGCGCAGGAGAAGGCCTTTTAACTAGATCAGGTGACAGGGCCGCAACATCAGGGACAGTGACCTGCTCAGCCAACGGCCCATTGGAAGGATGGGCCTGCTCTGTCAACAAAACATCAACGTGATGGGCCCCCACATTCTCAATGATCTCATCAGCAGCTGAAAAAGGAACCAGGTTATCCACCGTTGGTGCGGCAGGAGGGACAGGAGAATCCACCTCGACAGCCGCAACCTGAAGGGAGCCCGAAGGTGATGGCGCTTGGGAAACAGGGGAAGCCGTCGCGCCATCAATGGGCGACAGAACCCCAGTAACAAAGACCGGCAAGGGAGGCCGCCGGGTCAAAGAATCTTTAGTGAGAGACGGCGGTGGGCGCGCCGAGGCGAGAATGCACCGGCCCGAGGAGGAGGCGCATCATCCGAGCGTGGCTCGCGGTGCCCTCGGAGAGGAGAGCGCGCCGCCACGCGCGCTGCCATCCCAGCGGCCGAGGTGGTGAAGGCGGCGCCTGTTGCCAATCGGGCCGGAACCACCTCCGGATGGATGGGATAGACCACCCTCTCTTCACCGGTGGCGACTCCGCTCGCTCAAATGGCTCAGGATGAAAAGGTCAATAGCGCCGGAATGCGATCAACATTCCAACACCACGCCGTGAGCTCGAACGAAGATAAATCGGTCCTCACCGCCAAGAGTGATGCAGGAGGAAACCAGCAGAGTCGCCAAGATGTCTTGAATCGTTGATGCTCCCAAGCGTGGGCGGAATTCCTTTGAGGACAACGTCAACAAGGGCCGGCAGCACCACACATCGCCGCATGAACTAGCCGCGACCAATGTTTGACATGCGGTGAAACCCGGGCCCTCCGTGGAAGACCATTGTTGAAAACCCTCTCCGCCGCCGCCGCGTCGGGAGAAAGATCGAAATCCTCCGAGCTGCGGTACCAAGGAGACAGTGCAAGATCGACGTTGAACAAGCGGACGACCTCCTCCAAGACTGATCGGCGCCACAGCGGGACGATCGCCAACCATCGTGGAGGAGGAGGGCTCGCCAAGATCCGCTTCAGCCGCGCCTAGGCCGAGCGAGCGGTTGATGATGCATGCGGCTTCTCCTTGCACCGATGCCGATGGATCGAGCCTCCACATTCCCGAGCTCTGGGCGGAGGAATGGGCTCAACGTCCAACTCGGTGGGGTTGGAGAGGCACGCGCGCGGCCGCCGCGAACGCCGATGGCGACGACGAACACGTCGGCGGAAGGGCCGCCACGCCGCTCCAACGGAAACTCTCCTACTGAAGCGCGAGAGAGGAGGAGCATCCTCCACCCGCGAACCCACCTTGCGCCATTGCAAAGTCTTCAAGGGCGGCGGTTCACAATCGCTGGAGCACTAGGGCAAACGTTGCAACGATGACCCGGCCACGCGCGTGAGCGATGTGTGGGACGACGACACGGCAGCCTCGTGAGTGAAGGAGAAACAATTGAAACACCGCCTCGAGATCCTCGTGGACCCGTCGACGAGGCCGGCAGGTTGGGACACGCCACTCCGCGCGAACGACGCCGATGCACTACCCGCCATCCTCGCTTTGTCGCCGCCGGGTCCCGAGGTGACCGCTGCTTCGGCTCCGGACGAAGGATGATCTTGGGAGGCGCCACAAGCTTCTGCCTGTCCAGCACGGGTGCAGGAGGCGGTGGCGACGAGAGCAGGGCCTCCAAGAAGGATCCAGAACGTGGAGAAGGAGAGGAAGAGTCACCAGTGATAGGGCTGGCATTCTCCCATCGCTGGGACTTGGATCGACCTGCTGGGGCAGAAGGTGGGGCTATGGGAGACAAGGGGGAGGAGGAACAGGGCGCGGCTGGCAGGGGAGAGGCTGGGGAGGTCGCCGGAATCTGAGCAAACTTCGGTGGAGGGGGATGGGAAGGAGGGGCGCCTGGAGAGGGAGAGGAAGGGTCAGGAGGATCCTTCTTCATCCCGCTAAAAAAAACTGAAACAATCCTTGCTTCGTACATCTGTCTTGTCTTCATCGTGTTCTATTACTTTGATGACAAGATGCAATCCAGCATTGCATAGCACAGTATTTTGTAGTGCCTATATGTAACACAAAACGCAACTTCATATCGTCCAGTACATAAGAATTTTGATTTCAGACTGCATCCTACGCGATACTTGTTAAAATCCGTTTTTTTCACCAATTTGGAATCTAACAAAACATTCAGTAAGTATCCTTCGCTGCATTGACAGGTCCACGCAATGTTAGTAGAGGTTCAGACTATTGGAAAATCAGTAGCAACCAACCAAAGAAACATGCCGTCTGTTTGTGCCCCTGAAGGCTCACCATGGATTATGTGAGGAAAATATTAGCAAAGGGAAGCGAACATATAACATTGGCATTGCCATTAGGTTACCAAATCTTGAGTATATTTATATAACACAATAGTCATGCAATTCAAATATGCTTCTTTGTACATATCCATGTTAGCATCCAACGAGGAATTTTTCTTCAGCGTGGAGGAGAGAAGCCACCACAAAATGGCTATTCTTCTTGGTCCATCCGCCTTTTACCACCTTTTACCAATCTTCATCCAGGGTAGCCCTGTGGAAGCACAGTACTGTGCATACAAGAATGAAGAAGGATGTGAACTCGATGAACATGGCACCAGTCTCAATTAGGCCAGCATGCCTCAGAATTGCTGGAATAGCAATGCTTCCCATGGCAGATGCACCAGTCAGGAATTTTGCGGCATTGATCCACCTGAAACGAGAAGTGCCGCCTGATGATCAGTATTATTATGATAACTAATGCAACAACTAATATTGCAAGTAATTTCCTCTCCCTGGCCAATTCTGTTAGATATGCGTACCAAAGTTGTCCGATCGATATGCATGGTACAGTTTTCCAAAAAGGAACCAACAGTATCAAACATAACAAGAACTTACCCTCCACCATCTCTGCTAGTCAAGAACTGTGTAGATCCACCACCGAAAAATAAGCATGGCATTGGTACAAGGACGTACATGAGAGCTGATGTATAACAAATGTCAGTACAAAGGCCATGGGGACTTGCTCACATTGATTGAGTATAACAATCACCTGCTAACATGGGCCACCAATTGTTGTATAAAGCACATGCCTGCACCATCAAAATAAGAATCAGAAATTATAGATGTAATAGAAGTAGCAGCTTCGTCGAACAACAAGGACATGAAAACCCTATGCTGCCCTTGATATGAAAATGCAAAGTCAACGGCAGCATGATGTTGTCTACACAATCTTTTTATGCACTGAAAAGTGTTTTTTTCTAGCATGTACGGCCCTACTCAAATAGGATGTTTCTACAATAATCCTGACCACCAACTCATGCTACAATATTGCTCTACCTCCGATTCATTTCATGCCTCTCGGGCACAATCGCATGATAGACTAACGGACATGAACCGGGAAACAGAAGGTGAAGTCAGATTGTTCGGTACTCACTTCTCAGAGTTACCGAACAGATAGTGTGATCCTATAAAGCTGTCAGAAACTTAATTTAGTAAACAAGTGAGAATAACATACCAGGATTTGCAAAAGAATGCTTGTGGAGAACATAAACGCAAGTCCAGCAAGCCTGTGACAGAAGGAATTAAATTGATAAGACATTGTTTAAATGCAAAACAGAAGTTAGAAAAGATTCAGAATAATGAACTTACACTGTCAGGATACACACCAAGAGTAAGTGGACAGCATTATCCAAAAGCAAAAGCAGACAAGGAACATATAAGTTAGTCAAACTCATGAAGCAATTTGCAGGATAACAAACATAAGTGGTATGAGCTAGAGTAATTTTTATTATTTAACCCCTTTTCCAACTTGTTTTTATTACTAACCCTTCGCCAAATTTATTTCCAAATCTTACCCTTTTGACCAGGGGATCTTCATCATATACCCTCTCTTGAATTGGGGATTTCAGAATTTACCCTCCCACCTCAATGACATGTGGGGTCATCATAAGTCACTGACACGTGGGCCAGGAGGGTAAATCCTGAATTTCCATCTATGAGGAGGGTATATGATGAATAAATCCTTTTGACCATGCCACCACCCGTGGCATGGGAAGACAACATGAGTACTAGAGTTGCCTTACTACACCACGAGTGGTGGCATAACCAAAAGGGTCAGAGTTAGAAATAAAGTTGGCAAGGGGTTATTAATAAAATATTTTTCAAAAAAAGATTATTTAATAAAAGTCTTATGAGCTACTAAGAGTACTAGAGTGTAACAAATAATTCAAAAGAATAACAAATTATTAATGGCGAAATTGAATTTTGTCAATGTATCAACACAAAGCCAGATCTTCCTTTCTAAAACATTAATTCTCTAAAATGGATGAAGTAGCCTGTATTTTATAAGCACTCTAAGGGCTTAATAGCTCTTCATTATACATTAAGCTGACACTCAAAGTGTCCATGTTGACTCAATATTTCCAGTTCCAGTAAAATTCTATTCATATGTAGAGAAAATCATTTTATCTTTTTTTATGGTAAGCAAAACCTTGTGCCCTGACTATGCCTTCAACAGCAATTCCGACAAAGCACATCTCTCTCTCAATCATATTTGCATACTCCCTCCGTTCACAAATGTAGGTCGTTTTTTACTTTTTACGGTCTCCAATGCAAGACTTTAACTATAATTTATTATCATAATACACTAGCAAAAAATAATAAAAAATATATATTATGAAAGAATTTTGAAAGAGAAATCCAATAGTATGATTTTCATGTAGTCAATCTATATACTTTAACATATATTAATAGTCAAAGCTTGAAAACATTGACCGCACGGAACACACAGCGAGCTACATTTGTGGATAGAGGAAGTACATCCCAATTTTATTAGCGGAGGTGTATGGATTGGTAGAAAACTCTAGACTAAACTAATAGACCACATCAAAATTTTATATCCAAGAATTCAACCCAAATTACTAATATGCTAAAGGGCAAAAGTCATGAGGTCTTAGGAGCACAGCATTAAGCCTAATGACTAAGATTGATCTGTATGTTGCAGACAGATTTCCAACTATCACCCTTATTCTGTTGGAAGTTGCAAATGAATTGAATGCAACACGATACCGCGGGATACTAATGCATTTCATGGCGAACCAAGTGCATTCCATGCCCTGTTTCAGACAGATCAAACTTCCAAACTACAATTGCTAGTGGCAGTACACGAGACCCAACACCAAGACGCAAGCATCGTCGATGTAATTCGCTCTGGATTTGTTCGAACGCACCTAAACAAAACACACTGATTTGAGCAAATCGCGTTTGCCAAGACTAAATCTGGACACTTTCCGCCAATTCTCAAGTAATCTTTACATCCACACTAATGATCCAGCGCTGGCGCTGCAGCGAGCTCCAAACCAACCAAAGATACAAGCTTCCCAAGTACAGACCTCAAAAGGCGCATCATCTGTAACCTACCGGAGTTTTCCAGACCCTAATACGTGAAGATGACCCACTAATCGTAACATTGCCGTGATGAAACCCTAGCAACCCAACCCCTGCACTGCTATACTCGAATCGGAGCTCAAACGACGCAGAGATCGGAGTAGAACACGAACAGCAGGGTAAATTTTAGGGGGGAAGAAGTCGGTCTGAGCCACTCACCTTCCACGGTCATGGCCATCTCGGCGAGCAACCGGCGGGGAACACGAAGCTTTCCTTCCTTTCGTCCTTCCTACTCGCTTTTCTTTTTCACCCCGTTATGACGTGTCGCCCGCTCGCGCACACATGAGTAGACTAATACCGATACTGGCCAGTGGGTCCCACTTAAATCTTAGGCCCACATGTAAGTTACCGATATACCAACCGCAGCCGCCGTTATTAGGGTATTTTAGGTTTGGAGCGCTGCTCACCCGCCGCCGCCGCAACAAGCCATCGCTTCACACCCTCCCGGCGCCCGGCGGAGGACGCCATGGCGCGGCTCACCGTGGAGCAGGCAACGCGCGAGGCGGGATCCGCCGGTAGCGGCGCCACGTCCCTCAACCTCTCCCACCGCGCCCTCTCCGACGTCAGTGGAGCCAGCCCCTCCATCCCTCCCTCACACAATCGGTTGGAGTCCTGCTCGGCTGCTCATCCTTGTGTGCTGTGTGGTGTTGTGCAGGTGTCGTGCCTGAGCAGCTTCAACGACCTGGAGCGCCTCGACCTCGGCTACAACTGCCTCGTCACCCTCGAGGTAGCTACATACATTACACTAAATTGCCAAACTGATCAATGGGCAATGTTGCATACAGTATGTTAATGAAAAATACACAAGTTAAAGATGTAGACTTGAAGTAGATTCTTGCTGACATTTCACCTCTGTGGATATGTGCTGCCATTTTTATCGCGTGACAATGTTTTTGCAAGCATGAATAGCTTAACAGACGTATCGTAAAATCATCCTATAATGAGCTCATTCGACAACGTGCTCGAATTAGGAACTGGTGATTGTAGCTCATGGAGGTAGATAATGGGTAACTTGTTCCGTGAAATCGTAGCTCTAGCTGTTGTCCTTTGAACTTCTGTGTATCTTCTTATTTTCACTTGAGAGTTATTCTGGCTATTACATGTTGAAGGGCTTGTCCTCCTGTGTCAATTTGAAGTGGCTTTCGGTTATTGAAAACAAGCTTGTGAGCTTAAAAGGTGTTGAAGGCCTCTCAAAGCTGCAAGTGAGTTACTTTTCTACCCTTGCGTTTTTCACATGGCTGCATTCAGGATTGAATCTTAGCTCACTACTTGACTTAAAATGCTTTGCAATTGTTATCCTCTCCGGCTGTACAGGTCTTGAATGCCGGCAAAAATAAACTTACAAGAATGGATGAGGTCAAATCTTTGACTAGCCTGGGAGCGTTAATTCTGAATGGTAATGCAATGCACGAATGCTATCACTGTCAATACTCAACTACTCTTCTTGTCCTGTGGGTTGCTCAATTGATCTCAAGGATTGATCTTGGTTATTTCGCATGCAGATAACAATATTTCTTCCATCTGCAAGCTTGACCAGCTGCTTCAGTTGAATACACTTGGTATGTATATCGAGATAACACTTGTTTAGTAGAATCGACTGAGTCACTTTACTCTCTGGAAGCACACGTTCAATTTTTTTTGGTGCAATGTAGTTTTGTTTCACATTGATAGTATTAAGAAATTAAAAGGTTCACTGGCAGTTGTTAAGAAAAGTAACTTTATGAAACTAAAAGTATTGACCTTGCCCACTGCAATACATAACTCTACTTGTAATTTTGATGTTGGAAAAGAAAGTGGTAAATACTAATTTATGTATAAGACATCCATATTGCTTTAGTAATTCATATCAATAGCCCAATAAAAATTGTTTTGCATCCAGTAGCTAAGAGACAGAATAACCATCTCTTCCTTCACTAAGTTAATTGTTGAATATTTGCTCTGCCACAGTTCTCTCTAAGAATCCTGTTGTTACTATCGGTGATGCTTTGGTCAAGGCAAAGTCTATGAAAAAGGTACTTGTTATTTCTTTATTCTGAATAAATATAAAAAATATGCTCTGCTGACTTTGTTATGGAGCATTTCTAATTGTATTTGACTAATGTGTTGTTGTTACCACTTTCCTCAGCTATCCCTGTCTCACTGCCAAATAGAAAATATTGGATCTTCTCTTGCCGCATGCGTGGAATTGAAGGAACTTAGGCTTGCTCACAACAAGATCTCTGTATGTATAGGGAGAGCAACTTTATTTCTTGGTCTTTTTTTTGCACGATGATTGCTACTTGTTAGCATGGTCTAATGTACTTAATCACTGTGTAACATCTTATTTAAACTCTGATTTACAGATGATTCCATCAGACTTGGCCAAAAATGTCAAAATCTTGAACCTTGATTTAGGAAATAACTTAATTGAGAGGGGTTCGGATTTGAAGGTTTGCATCTGACCCACCTTTTTATCTATCATGATTTCCTTACACTGATTCAATCATTTGTTTGGTTCCTAGATCCTTTCCAAACTACGCTACTTGAGGAACCTAAATTTGCAGGGAAATCCTATTGCTGAGAAAGACACTCTAGCCAAAAAGGTGATTTCCCAGACCTTTCTTCCTTCCAGCGTGTATGGCAATTCTTGAGTAACTCTAAATGTTCTCTTAGGTCATGAAAATTGTGCCAACCTTGCGCATCTTCAATGCAAAGCCCATGGAGGCCTGGTCCAAGAATGAGAACTCTAGGAAAGAGAGTATGCCAAACAAGGATGAAGATATGGTGCCTGATCATGATCCCATTGAGCCTAATACAAAAAAGAAGGGTAAAGGGAAACGGTCAAAACAAGTGAAGGGCCCTGAAGAACCTGCGGGCCAAAATACTCCTCCCAATTTCACCGTTGCTGCCCCAAGCAAATCTGAACTGCTAGATGGAAAGGATATGAAGAAGGAAAAGGTAGACACGGAACATGGCAAAAGCAGCAAATCAAAGAGGAAGGATGATAAACCTTCTCGCAATGATACCGACAGAAAGGCCAAGAAGGAAACCAAGAGGAAGAAATATGTTGACAAAGAAGATGAAGATGTGGAAGGAATTGATAACACAGAAAGGCCATTTGCAGAGCTGGTGTTTTCCAGAGAGGAAGACGGTCCAGAGCCCAAGCTGAAGGACAAAATCCAGGGAACAGCTTCAGATGGAAAATTTGCCGGAGGCTTGGTGATCGATCACACCAAGAAGAGGAAGAAATCCAAAGGCACGGTTCTTGGCTCCTCAGATCTTAAGATGTTATCCTCTGTGCCGGAGGTGGGGACGGGTGGACTGTTAGGATGGGATTAGTAGTAGTGCCAAGCGAGCCTGGTGATGACTGATGAGTAGCGTTACTGGAATTCTTTTGTAGGCTCTCGTTGCAAGGAGAGCTTTTGTAGGCACTACCCGGTTTCTTTCAACGGTTCTTTGGCACTTCAAATATGTATCCCTGACTTTATAAATGCTGTTGGTTGGAACTTTGTGAAACTTGGAGATGATGAAAAACTCGTGATTTTCCTGTATACTCGGCGATGTGCTTGCTTTTCAATTATTTGAACCTTGTAGTTTAGTAAGGCCGCAAATTCTGCAAGCGCTTTATACTGTGAACTTAAGATACTACTGGTTGATCGTGTGACAGGGTTACTTTCAACAGAATTAGGAGGACCAGGAAATGAGAGGAGCCAGGTCAAACGAGTCAGTCGATGGTTGAACAAGAAATGTCCGTCTCCGAAAGGGTTTGGCCATCATCCGGCCACCAGTTTTCCAAGCCAAAACAAGCCACCACTGCTATACATTATCGCCATGAAATTGGCAAGAGAAGTAGTCAACATGAACAATGAGAGCGCATAGTTGGATCAGCATGCACATAATGCACCACGGAGAAATGGCAAAATTTGCTGCAAACAGACTTCAAAGAAATTCATTTCTGTCGATCTTACATTTCATCTGCATATACTCATAGTTGCTAAAAACCTAACCTCATTAATTCTTATGTGTAAAAGAATGCAATTTCTGAGCAAGGCGCCCATATATGGTGACAACTAAATGGAGGGCTGGATTAGCAAAGCAGAAAAATACAGGGTGGCGGAAGCTGCATCTTAGGCGCTGTTCGGTTCATGGCCCTCACAAGCCATACTTCAGGATCGGAGAAGCATTCAGAAGGGGTGAGGCCTTCATTTCGTTGACAAGCAGAAACGATCCATCCAAAAAAAACAAGTTTCCACGGAAGGATTCTTCATGTCCACCAGAGATCATTTTGTACGGATGCTATTGAAAGGTTCGGAACCGTTTGCTAACAAATTCATACGGAGGAACTTTATCAACTGCAGAAGGGGCAAGGCAAGGAATTCCCATTAATTCCTAAACTGCCTAATCAAGTTTGTCTATCAATTTATTTCAAACCGAGGGAAAATTAAGAAGCGTACCATCTCCCCAGCTAGCCATTGTGGGTTGCGAAGATAACATCTTCTGGGCAAATGCTGTGATATCATCTAGAGTCATTTTGTCCATACATTGAAGAAAACAGTCGATAGGCTTCCTGCAGCGATGTCAACAAAGAATAAAAGGGGATCAATGATTTTCTATGCGTTAGGCTTATGAAAAAAAATGATTCGAAGTGACAAAGATATTGGCTTACCTGCATCCATAAGTCAAAAGCTGCCTCCCTATATCTTCTGCAACAATTACCTGTAGAGCAAAGTTAACAGAGGGATATCAAACCTTATTAACTGACAACTTGACAACAAACAGGAAGAGATTGCGGTGTGATTCAAAAATTACCCTAGATTCCAGATTCATTAATACGGAGGAAATCGTTGAGTTTTTCGCACGTGTCAGTTCAACCTCTGTCACTGAATACATGCAAATCGCATCACGGTTTAGAACAGGCAGCTTCAGTGAATACGCAAGCTGTTCTACCAAGTAGGGCATGATCCATACGGCATACCTTGTCCAGGCGTTGCAATAGCAATCAATTCTTGTATTGCGACATCAACAGCCTTTGCAACAAAATCTGATGGCTGAACTAATTACAAATAGAAGGAAAAAAAATATATTAGACCTCAACTACAAAAAAAAAAAGCCAAAGCCTGCAATTTTAACATATTAAAAACCAAACCACCATGGTTCATGCTAGAATTTAGTGCTATAAGATGGTATACATATTAGTAGCGTAGTTTTGCTATGAGAAAGCACAACATGTGTATCCATCATACTATGGAGCAGAAGGGCAACTGAAATTCAGACTTTGCCAGAAATATGCAATTATAATGTTAATTGTGTTCAACCACTACCATGCTTATTCACATTGAGTTCTTTTTTATCTATTGGCTTATTTTGCCATCATATCACCAGCAGGAAGTCATCAGCCAGTGGAATTAGTGTTGGGATAAAAAGCAAGATACTAACACATTAATTTTAGTAGAGTTAGAGAAGGCCTTGATCCACACATATCATCACAACTTTAGTTGCTCTAAATTCATAATTACAGAATACGATCAAATGGTAAAGTTACAATCTCAAAGTAAACAATGCAACAAGTTCAATTAAATTAAATATTTAAGCCCGCATAATGGTGTGGAAAGATTAGCTCACCGTGGTCAAGTGGATACCAAAGAGACCACTATCATCATATACATTACTAAAAGCTGAAAATGCCTGGACCGTGTGATATTTAGTTAGGACCCGCAGATCTGCAAAGAAACAACAGCCAACTTAGCCTTTTCAGAAAAATGTCATCCCCATTGAAAACAGAAATAACTAAAATTGCCCTACTAGAGTTGAACAATTGTAGTGTGTTCATGACTTACAAAGCCGTGAATGCATCCCTTTTCCAGGACCGCCAGAGGAGAATGAGCCACCACCACCCATTAAAGTCTGCAAAATATTGTTGTTGTTTACAGACAATCGTGGATTAATGGTTAGAATGTGAAGATGCAGATGTCAACGTAGCCCAGATCGTTACTAACAAATAGCCAGCCATTAACTCTACCTGTATGACGGTCATAATTGTAGCATCTCTCTCTTGAAGCCAGCCCCCTGGCACTTCAAAAGCCAACGCAACATGTGTCTCCTGCAGGCAGGGAGATGAACAAAATTTAAATCTAGAGGAAAAGGAAACCTCAAAATTAAAAGGGAAAAACAGAGTACAAAAGGTATATTACATCTGACTCTGCCCTGTGTCTGAAATCACCACCTATATAAGTAGACTTCGGCGTTTCCACAGGGGACCCCTTGTGCAAATCAGACAATAAAGGTTCTGCAATGTCTAACAAGTGTTGATGATCAACGCCTGATGCTGCTAGAACCAAACGATCAGCAGTAAAGTTTTCCTGTTACAGAAATAGCATCTTCTCACATTTTTTGCATAAAATTTCTTAATTAAATTGTAGAGAAAAAAAACCCTACGAAGTCAAAGATGTGCAGACTGCAGAGTAAGTTATGCCATCTAAGGTATTGCAGGATAACAGCATATTAGCATTGCATATTTGCATTGCTGAATAAGTCTCTTGAACACAAGTATAATCCATACCATAGTCCATACATACATAATGCTGTAAATTATAGAACCATCCTGGTTATTATTTTGAAATCTCTCACTGTGGCTGCCATTGGATCAGTTACATACAAATCAATTCTACCATATTATGTGATAACTAGAATTACATTTGCATTTTAGCGTTAATAAACTAGAATGTCAGTTTAAAGAACCCATTTAGAGTACATCCACCGAATGATGGGGCCAATTATACGAGGCCAAACAACAAAGTGTCACAACAAGTCAACAATACAAACGTGTTCCATGTTGACCAGTATGTCTATGCTGTTGAGAATGTAGAATGTTCATGAATCTGCGAGTGATAAGTCATCATGTTCATGAATCATGAGAATGTAAAAATCAAATATGATACAAAAGCAAGGGTCTTACATGATAGAACTTTTGAATAATACTGTCATTGATTCTCCCAAGAGCCTCCTCAGGAGCTACTAGCGGATTTGCAAGAGCACCGGTGTATCCAACAAGGTTAAGTGCTTCCTGAAGAAACTTCTCAGGGTTCTTCTGAAGCCCCTGGACTTCTTCTCGAGCAAGGGCCAGCTGACAAGCAACACAACCACAAGTCCACAACCATATGAGTGCACAAAAAAAAGTACCCAGTTATGAGCCATGAGAGAGACCATCCAGCACCTGTCGCTCGACTTCGCCCTGGAGGAACAGCGGGTTGCGGACGCAGTCGAGGAGCACCTCGACGGCCTGCGGCAAGTAGGCCTTGAGCGTGTCGTAGCTGTACACCATCTGCTCCCTGGATGCAGAGGCGCCGACGTTCCCCCCGGTGGCCTCGACACCCTGCACGATCTGCAGGTGGCTCCGGTGCGCGGTGTCCTTGAACGCCAGCTTCTCCAGCAGGTGCGTGACGCCGGCCGACTCCTCCGTCTCATGAATCGAACCGGAAGCAACGAACACCCCTAAGCACGCCGAGGGCCCCTGTCAGAAAACCTCACAAAGCGTCAGCACCAAAGCCGCGCCGCCGCAGCACAGGTACACAGCATACGATGTAAAAAAACTAGGCTAGTACCGGGAGGTCCTCGGAGGCGACGCGGACGCCGTTGGGGAGCGTGGTGAGACGGGTGGGGCGGCGGTCAAGCTGGTCGGGGAGGCACGGCGGGAGCTGGAGCCCGGGCAGAGGGCGCATGAGCGATGTGTCGCGCGCGGCTGAGGCTGCGCCGGAGATCCATCGCGGCTGAGGCAGATACCCTTGGACATCGCGACGCCCGTGCGACGACTCGCATAGCTGCAATGGGCAATCCACGCAAGCGTGGGGTAAGCAGCATCGCTAAACCCTAGAAAGGTAAGCAAGGGGCGGTTGGCTCACCTTCCTGAGGAGGCGAGCGGAGGAGCGTAGGCGAAGCATCACGGTGGCCTTTCTGATGGGGGAGGAGGCCGGCGGCGGAGGAGGAAAGCAGCCCGCAGCGGCCGTGGTTGGGAAGGGAGGCGCGCGTCGGTTCGTAGGGTTTTGGGTGTTCTACTGGGCTTAGCCGTTCATTGGAGGCCCAATAGTAGAAAGAGCACTTGGTTTTGGGTTCGTGCCCTTCTTCTATCTCCGCCTGCCTTTAATGGGCCTGTTTAGCGACGGCTGTGGTTTATGACTTTCGGCTGAAATTTTTGAATTTTGACTGTTTACGGTACAGATTATGGAGAGAGATACTCACTTGCGATTTTGGATGGTGCAAATGTTGGGTTTTTAACGTGTACATCGTTTACCTTGTAGACTCCATCTTGAGAAAATATTTCGTTCGAAAGTTAGATACTGTAGCAAAAGTTAAAAGCCGCCAGCTTCGGAGGAAAAGAACAAGCCCAATATCCACCAAACACAAGGCAGATCAGGAGCTGCTGCCTGCTTCCTCCTCTGACTTTCATGGAAGCCTCCTTCCTAGCTCCTAAGCCCCCCTTGTTCTTCTCCGCTGCAAGGGGAGGAAGACCCACAAGAAGGTTCACCGTTGCCAGCGCCGTCGGCCGTGGAAAGGTTACTCTTCTTCTTCTGTTTCTTAGCTCTATGTCTCATCACTACTACAAAAAAAGACTAATATTAGACGCCACATCACCGACGGTTCCTCAAAATCATCTGTATTAAATACAACCACAGATGGTTTTAATTTAGAAACCATCTATATTGCTGCTAGCCCTAAAAACCATCTGTGAAGAGAAAATATCACAGACGATTCATGGCGAAAACCGTTTGTTAAGTATCACAGAAGGTTCTTAACAAGAACCATATGTGATATTTCACGAATGGTTTGTATTAAAAATTGTCTGTGATAATTAAGTCATCATAGACAATTTGTATAAAAAACCATCTATGATAATTCCACTATATTAATTATGCACAGACCCGTCGAACATCTGTCCTAAATTCCAGATCTATGATGTTGTTTTGAGTTGGAGGCAGGGCTTTGAGGCAATTTAGTGAAATGAGACAATTTGGCTAGAGTAATTATAGATTCACTAAGTTTTTTACTACCTATAGTTAGTAATTTTTTTCCTAATTGTTTTATAATTTAGATTTATAATTTTTGGTGAAAGGAGATGGTTGATCTAGCTAGCTTGATGTAGAGAGAAAATTATTTTTATATCTAGCAGATTTAGGGTTTAGTCAATTCATAATCTATTTATACTTAATTTAATTTAATTAATTATTATTGCTACATATAGCTATTTAATTTAGATCATACATATATAGTATAGTAATTAATTAATTGAATGTGTTATACTAAATTGTTATATGCGTAACGTAGGACCGAAACTGGATGTACGCTGGGAACTGTGTAAGTGAAGAGTACATTAATGACGTTTCTGCTTTTACAAAAGCTACCGAGGAGGATATGTTGAATAAGAGGTGCAATATATGTATTATCCATGCATTGACTGCAAGAATATAAAGATGTTTAAGAACTAAGCACAGATTGAAGCGCACTTGATTCGAACGAGTTTCAAAAAGGGATATGCATGTTGGACCAGTCATGGTGAAGAGCAAATATCATAAGAAGGTAGTAATAATGATATCACCAATGAAATCAATGATATACCGATGGATGATCATGTCGATTGTAGTTTCGATTTGGATAGGCTGAATGATGATAATCTAGATCAGATACTTCGCGATGCAGAAGGGAACTGTGATGAGAGAAAGTATGTTAAATTCCGAGGCTTCGTAGAGGACTCAGAGAAAAACCTTCCTCCTTGGTTGTGTATGAAGCGGAGGTATATTTTATTGTCGATACTTATCCAAGGGCTGAAGCAACCTGGGAATGATATTGATGTGTACCTAGTACCGTCTGGTCGAATATCTAAAAATATTGTGGATTGAAGGGGTACAGGTTTGGGATGCGTACAAACAACAGAACTTCACTTTACACTCCTTGTTGTTCTGCACCATAAATGATTATTCTGCCTTTGCTATCCTGTCAAGCCAAAGTACGAAAGGGACTAAAGCCTATACTCACTGTTTAGATGATAACGAGAGTATGTGGCTGAAACACTTGTGCAAAATCGTGTACATACTTCACCGTAGGTTTCTTCGAAGGCTCACCCATACCGTAGGATGAAGAAATAATTCAACGAAGAGAATGAGGATAGTTTAGTTTCAAGGCATTTAAGTGGAAACAAGATCTATGATATGGTTAAGGATTTAGATATTGTGCTCAGAAAGGTATGTAAATCGACAACCCGTGAGAAGAACGTCTGGAAGAAGAAATCAATATTTTGGGACTTATCTTATTGGGAGCATCTAGAAATTCGCCACTGCGTCGATGTTATGCACGTAGAGAAGAATATATGTGACAGTTTGATTGGTCTCTTACTAAATATTCATGACAAAACAAAGGATGGTATTAACACACGGCTTGAATTGGTTGACATGGATATCAGTCTTGAGTTAGCACCGATAAAGGATGAACTTACATTTCTCCCTGCTTGTTACACTCTGTCCAAGACTGAGAGAACTAAACTGTGCCAGTACTTGCATGGTGTGAAAGTTTCATCTGGTTACTCCGCCAACATGAAGAAATTTGTTTCGATAGAAGATTTAAAGTTAATTGGCATGAAGTCTCATGATTTTTATGTACTAATGACACAGATGCTCCCTATTGCAATTAGAAGTATTTTGCGGATCAAGATCCGAAAGACAATCATGAGGCTGTGTTATTTCTTTAGCTCACTTGCTCATAAGGTAATCAATCTCGAAGGACTATATGCTCTGCAAGACGAGGTGGTGACGACTCTATATCATCTTAAAATGTATTCTCTCCATCGTTTTTCGAAATAATGGCTCATCTCATTATTACATTGTGTGGGAGATAAAAATGTGCGGGCCCTTGTTCCTACGTAGTATATACTCATTCGAGAGGTTCATGAGAATTCTTAAGTCATATGTATGGAATCGATCTCGGCTGAAGGGCAGAATTGTCAAAAGTTATACAACCGAAGAGGTCATTGAGTTCTGTGCCGATTACATGGCTCAGATCGAACCAATAGATGTACTTCGATCTCGCCATAAGAGGAGGCTTAAGGGTATTGGGACCATCGGAAGGAAAGCAATCACTATAGATATAGATACGTATGCTCAAATCCATTTCGTAGTCTTACAACACATGACTGAGCTATCCCCGTATATCGACCAGCACAAAGACTGCATTCTCTTGTCTTGCCAACCATAACAAACAAAGAAGTTTTCAGAAGTTCTGAAAAAAACAAAGTTTTCAGAAATGGCGCGGACAGCAGGTGGCCAACAATATCATTTCATGCCACGGAGAAGATTGCCGTGCGCATAGCTAGGGCGGAGAGCGCTGCAGCTTGCGTTCGCCTCGCCGCAGGAACGCCGGACGCCGCTCATCAGGTCGGGAGGGGCGGAGCTGCTTCCCGGAGCCATGGAGATCCGGTCACCACCACCGCAGAATTGCAGGGACACGTTTCCGGCCACCAGATCGGTGAAGCTGCAGAACGGAGTCATCTCTAAGAACGCCAGCTCGTCGTCGGTCAGGCGCGGCATGTGGTCCTTGCTGATCGGCGCAATCATCGTATAGTTGCGTAGCTCTGAATTTTTTTCAATAATCAGTAAACAGTGTGTTAGCCTCTCACTGACTGAATGGAAAGTTTGAGCTAACATGACATCGTGTGTGAGACTTGCATGCGTATATATAATTAACTTGGTGTGAATGAAATCGATGGGAGTGGTACGGTGCAGGTACCTTGCTGGGATGCTGACTGCTGCGCGGCAATGGGTTTCTGGAGCAGGGTCGTCCCGGTGATGACGACCAAGCTCAGCTTCTTGGTTTCCTCCCTGAGCTGTGGCTCCATTGGCCTGAAGAAGAAGGACCTCTTCCATGTATCCACTAGACTAGCTACAGCCGGTATCACTAGATTTTCTACTTGCACTGACGCCAACACCTAATAATTAAGAAAGGCGAGAGCAATAACTTACTGACTGATTCCTGAAGAAAAAAACATCATTTTCTTTTAATTTACAGTACAGAACATGGGGAACAGAGAAAGAAACGGTTTTAATTTGCACCTGCTCAACAGCCTTAACAAGGCGACGCATCATTCCCTGTTTCTGGTAAGGTGGCAGTGTGCCTGCAAAAGGCATTTCTGCCAGTCTTGTGCCATGGAACCTGTAGCAAAGAAACATGTCATGTTGATCTGTATCTTTCCAACATAAAAGAAAAAAGGGTGAGTGAGTGCAAAGTGTAGCAAAACTAGCTCTAGCTGGGTGGCACCTAGCTAGATGACCTGCCGACGACAAAAAGAAGCAGCGAGCTAGCTGCCACGAATTAAGCATCAAAACATTACTGCCAGGTGTAATGCAAGAATCTGAACTTTGTGTATAGGACTCTCGTTGCTCCACATGAGTAAGGAAATATTGCAGCCCACTCTTTGAGGCCATGGTGATGGTTTTGAATGTTTTTGTTTGTAAGCTTCAGGACTCCAGGATATTACTGAAATCAAATGTCTGATACATATTACATTCCATTACCCCTGAGGTTACACACAGCGCTAAAGTGCTCAAGCAAAGAGCAGAAAACCCAGGCTTGATTAACAAAGAGCACAAAAGTAACATGTAATCAACTGGGTAAGAAACAACCTAAGAATGCAGCAAAATAGAGCCACACATGTAGTCCACTGGCATTGATTAAACTAAAGTGAACAAAGTAAAAACAGCAACAGTATAAACAGAAACTACCAACGGGAACGAAACAACAAGAACTTTTTTTAATCCGAACCTCAGCAAGGCTACTGAAATGATCTCTCCATCCTTCTCTAGAACCATGGTGTAGAATCCTTCGTAGCTCAGTCGTTTAAATTTTGATCTGCTCAAGTATGAAATTACCGAATGACATAGCATGTCAAAAACTAAACCAGCTCCATTCATATATATCAGCTTAAAACTAGTCAAATATTACAGTTGAGGTTATGTTTCTCTTTTATACACACACACACACACACACAAATATTTTAGAAAATAGCTAAGTGACGAGGTGTGCTTAATTATCTGAAATCTATTATATTATTAAAACAAAGAGAAAGAAGCTACTACATTCCTCTCAAGGGCTCAAAATTACCACGTTAACCAAAGAAAAAAAGGAGAAAGATATACACCGCTTATTTTGGTGAGTCCAAATTATAACAGTGTAGACTAATCAGATATATACGATTGCAGTTGTATAATATGACCAATTAGATGTATACGGTTGCAGTTGTATAATACATACAACAATACTTCAATCATGATCATTAGAGTTGAATAACAAATATAACTCTATTTCTAAATATAAACATACGTATTGTAGAATCTACGCAAATTGTGCAGGAAAGAACTGTTACGGCTGTATAATAGATACAACTACATCTTCCATCATGAACATTAAATTTAGATAACAAATAAAACTCTATTTCCAAATATAAACATACATATTGCAGCATCTAACCAGTAACCATGCAATTGCGCGGGAAAGTCTTCAATCATGAGCATTAGAGTCGGATAACAAATACAATTCTATTTCCAAATATAAACATACATATTGTAGTATGCAATTGTGTGGGAAATTCAGCTAGTTGCTAACTACATGACATTCCAGGGCAGCATATTTAGGAAGCCGTGACAATAATTCCAATAAAATGCTGAAGCAATTGAGTCCTAACTCCTAGTAAGATAGTAAGTAACTTGGTAGGTAGTAGTACTCCTGGTGCCTGACCGAACTTACCCTAGGCTGTAAACAGCTTGGTGGAGCATATCAATGTTAGTTCTTCGATCTTTCACAGGATTAAAGCACTCATTGAGCACACCAAGAGCCACTGCAAGTTTCACATTGCACTCAAGAACGAAAGGCATGTCTTCAGAACTGACCGGCTTGTCCTTCTGAATCTTCAGGAGAGCCCAGGAGAAACCATCTTCAGTACGGTTCATGACCCCTACCATATCCGATAGCCGAGCAGCCAGCTGAAATACATATGAAGCAAAGGCTTAATGTGAGGTTCAGTACTCTCGATCAGTGAAAACTATCACAGACATAACACACATAAATGCATAATTTAAAATTTTTAACCAATGCCGAGGATAGGATGTGCAATGGAAATACATCAACAAGTGTTCACCTTCTTGCAGGTTTCGCTGCAGTACGAACCGATCTCACGGCCAGTGTTTAGCAATGGACGACAGTACTGGTGATCTGCAAATTAAGGTGTTGGCAGTGCAGTTCATCAGTTCTTCTTCAGAAACATAAGAGAAAAAATGTATCATGATAAGTTGATAAAGAGAAAGACATATGCTTACAGTTGCGAGCACATTGTTGGCATGTGGACAAACCATGTTCATCAATTGCCATGCACAACATGCATCGGCAATAGTGACAGATCCACGTGCCCTCTGGAACCTGAAATTAGGCTAATATTAGCTAAGATTAGAAAGTGAGGAAGAACTTTTGCATGGTTTATCTGTCGTTCCTTCAAAGATTTGATTACAAACAGAACATGCTGCAACTTAATTTGTTTGTTTGTTTTTTCTTTACCTTGATAGCGAGGCAATCTGGATGGAAGGTCGAGGGGCAGCTATCGCAGCACAGCAGTTGGCCTCCATCGGCGCAGATGCCGCAGGCGTCGTCGCTGCAATCCTTTTCGCCTTTGATCTGAGGAGACATGACCCTCTCAACAACTTCCTTCTGCTTGGCAAGCAACGATTTCGCGAGCTTTTTCTTGGCCTGCGACTTCTTCTCCTGCTGCTCCAGCGAAGTCCTGACCTTCTCCTGTGCATGGAAGATCTTCACCCTCTCCTGCTCCCATGCCTCCAGCATGCACCGCAGCAGGGGCTTCCCGGACATGAGCAGAAGCTTCTCCCATGGCTGCCCGGGCTTATCACAGCCGGCGTGGGCCTCGAGCACCGGCAGGGGCACGACGGCCTCGCAGCAGCTGCAGTGAACGCCCGTCATGGTGACCGAGCCGGAGATGACCTTCTCGTTGCTGCCTCTCGGCACGTAGAAAACCTTCTCTTTCTCCTTCAAGAAGCCGGCGTGTATCAGCCATGTCAGTACGGTGTGCTTCTTTGCTACTACTGATGGCGCCGTGCCCGCGCTGTTCCTCCTGGCAACGAGACCGCATCTAGTGCTCGGCGGGGCGGCGTTGCTCTTCTTCTTCCTGCTGTTGCTTGGCGGCGCTGCTGGAGAAACAATCTTCAGGCCGTTGCTATGGGCGTCCGGGTTCGAGCCCGATGGTTTGTCGGCGACGAGCTTCGCATCAGCCGCAGCAGCGTTCTTGCCGGAGACCCTCTGCCTCGGCTTCTTGGATCCGGCCGGGTTGCTGCTTCCCTTGGGCGCGCGCTTCCGTACGCGACCATTTAGCGACGGAGCGGCCTTCCCTTGGGCAACTTCAGTAGTCGGCATCGCGAGCACAGGGCTCAGACGTTGCACCTCGGTGTTGGCATTGACGCCGGCACCGGTAGCAGTGGCGCTCTGACGCGAGCTCGCGTTAGCAACTTTGCCGGGACGTCCTGCGCTGCTACCTCCGGGACAGTAGTTGCCGCCGGTACTGCGTTGGATGGCGACAGCGCCATTGCCATCGACGCCGCTGCTACGAGCTCCCGGTGTACGGGACACCAAAGATGGCGCCCCACGGGGTCCAGAGCATGTCCCGGAGGAGAACGACGCCTGGCCCTGCGGGGCCATGCGCGGGTAGTTCTGGACCCACGGCGGCCGGGTACCCCAGCCCGCCAAGATCATGAGCTGCTGCAGCAACTGCGGCGACGGCTGCGTCGACGCTCCATTGGAAGTACGCCCGGTGGTCGAAGAGCCGTAGTTGGTGACGGCGCATACTGGTGGTGAAGGCAACGCGGCGTGCGGAGATTGCAGATACGCCACGGAGTTCGCTTGTCCGGCAGTGCCGCTGCTAGAGTTGACCACGTGGAATGGGTTGCTAATGGTGGCGGGGGTGGTGCCATTGTCCAACCTCACCGGCGCCGATGACGACGACATGCTGCCAGATCTTCGCAGCAAACAACTTTTCGATCGGGGCGTAGGATTAAGACGAGATGAAAGTTTGCTTCCACCTCAACTCCTGAAACTAAACAGGAAGTAAATAAAACGAAAAACAACGCACAGCCTTTCACCAACATAGCAACCTTTTATGCAGCCTCTGAATGAATCATCTTAATGAATGCCTTCTGCAGCTGTACAACGCGGTGAAGAAAGCTCAAATGCAAGGGAAAATAATAAAACCTTGGCAAGAAAATTAATGGTTACTACTTACTATCGATCAAGATATTTGAAATTCTCTTCAAAAAAAAAAGAAGAAAGAAAGATATTTGAAACCTGGCGTCTTATCAGAATTGCACCAACAAAGTGACAGTTCAGGCATTGGATATTTGGATGACATGCAGGCGCCGAATCAATACTTCCTGAACAAAGCAACCATTTATGCATTCTTCGACATGCAGGGGCTGAACGAAAATCTGAATCTAATACTTCCTGCTGTCATCTGTAACCAGCTTCACAACAAAGTAAAGAAAGGCAACTAGGAATGTAAGTAACTGCTAACGTGGCAAGTGAGTGGTTTTTTTTAAAATAAATAGTTCAATGATCGTGCGTTGCTATTGATGCAATAATATTATATTACCCAGCAAGTCAAGTTGACGTAATTGGGCTCGGCCTGCTCCACGCCCTAGCTCAGCTCTGCCTCTGCACTCAACTGAGCCACGACCCGACCTAGTTGACGTCGCTCCTCTGCCATCATGCTCGACCTACACCGTGTTGTCGGCTCAACCGCTGCATCCGGTCGAGCTTCGTTGTGATCCACACCACATTTTGTATTGAAGTTATTTTGTTTGTTGGGAGATGATTTTTCTTTTTTGTTAGATATTTGTTAGTGAGTGGAAAGGAAGGTGGGATGGGTGAACAAACCACCACCACTACCGCCACTAACTCCACCATCAACTCCAGTATTTACAGTAGTACATATGTAGTAATAGTTACCTCCCCTCCTCATCTCTTACAAACTAGAACTCTAGTCGTATTGTAGGCATCTTAAGAAGTTCCTCCCAAACACTCATGTCAAGAGCGCTAAGAGCATGAGCTGCATTGTCGACATATAAATAAGTAACCCCCATAGATCTCAGATCACTTAAGATTTCCTGGAACTTATCAGAGAAGGAACCGATGGACTCTCCAGGTCCTATCTCCAGCTTATGGTAGTCTTTCTTGAACTGAATCTCTCACACTTTCTTAATTTCCGATGTACCCTCATCATAATCTGAGAGAATTGTCCAGATCTAATATGCGGATGCAAGATGAGCCACCATATATAAGTCATTTCTCCCTATGCTTTGAATCAAGAAATTACGTGCCTTAGCATTTGCCTCAATCTCAGTTGTCATGGCAGCATTGAGGAGCTCGCTATCAGTAGGCATGACAAAGGGACTCCTCACTTTGTTCCAAATGGCTTGGTCTTAAGCTTGAATGTACATAACCATTCTTGTCTTTTAATAGGGATAGTCGACCCCATCAAAGACAAGAGACTTGTTGTAATACCTCTCTAATGGCATTGCTCAAAAGACCAATTATGATATATGAAGAAGAGCTAATAGGTGCTCTGATACCACTAGGAGCATTGGATACGATAAGTCAGAGGGGGTGAATGATTTCTTAAAATCTTCCTCTAGTATTAGCAACATGATACAACAAAAAATACAAACTCACAAGGTTCACCAAAGCCAAGAACCAAAGGACACAAGATCACTTGAGACTTTCAGTCTCACCGGTCTGATCACCAGCCAGGGGGTGGTCCGCTCGGCCAGTCTGACCGTAAGTGCCACCAGTCTAATTGAGCCTAGATTATCCAACCACTCAGGTCACAGCGGTTTGATCGCTCGCTGAACAGAGGCAAAAATAGCATGACTCTCAACCTAGAAAATGGCTAACTCATGAGCCACTCATCCAAACATGATAAAAACATGGTATAAATTCTCCCTAGGATGTTAGGAACCTATTCCAATCATAGATTATGAAGGTCAATACCAAAGTCCTGACCTTTATACTAAATAAGGACGGTTGCACCAAAACCAGGCAAAAGACAGAAACTTCGCATTGTACTTACTTGTGAGTCTAGATAGCTTTAGATAGATTCTCACATATCATAATATAGGATCGAATATTGCAATCAGAGAGGGGGCGAATGATTGTCGCCATGTTTTGAAGTCTCCCGGAGGTCGGCGAAACTTTCAACTGCTCAACACTCAATTGCTTGGTTGTCATATACTTTGAGATGGTTTCGACCACTCAGTGCCTGATCGTTCGCTTGATCGCTCAACTGCTTCAACCTATAGGATCTACAACTAGTTCGCACGTGGTCACAAACTTCAATCTACCAGCACTCTTCAAGCAAAACACGTAGTAGTCTGATTCAAGATGATCTTTATTGCTAGATTTTCGTGGATTTACAAAGTGCCCTCACAAGCACATCTAAAAGCTTTTCCGACGAAAGCCCTCAAAACTGGTCTGTTAGCCCTTAACCTCTCCCTGCTTTTATAGGCTAATGTCCCAAACCGTGTCTATCTCAAACACAGACTCAAAACTTTATCTCTTCTAAAAACCAAGGGACCCGAAACCCTTCCGAACATGGGTTTTAACTAAACTCTAAATCTTTTTAGTTATAGACTCCATCCACAATTCCTAACTCACCACGAGACGAAGCCTCCAGGATAGCACCTCTTGTACCTTTATCACGCCATATCACCTCACGTGTTGAAGCCTCTAGAACCGCACCTCTTGTACCTTTTCCACGCAACACTATCTTGGATCTCCATGTGCTCCAGCATGAGCCCGACCACCTCATGACAATCTCGACCATCTGAACCTCAGATTTTTTCCATCCTAGTCTCGGTCTTCCTCATCACCGATCATGACCATCTCCACGCCCACCCGCATATGCAAATACCAAAGAAACGTTTTCCCCGACATAAGTTCTTCACAATTTGACCATCATTAGTCCACACACATGAAACACACATTTAATCATCCATCAATACCAACCAGGTCATCCACGACTAGAATATTCAACGTTCTCCAGAAAATCAACCTTCAACCATTCATTACGACCAATACCGCTAGCTCAATGAGTATTCGAAAACTACAAGTACTCAAGAATTACCACCACTCAGAACACTTGGGAATCACAAGTGTCGTAGCATTATCGACTACCAACCAGTCACCAAACCATCGAGTACCAACTACCGAGTATAGACTAGGTACTTAAGCAATAACTATCAAGTATCTACCTGATACTATAGCAACGACCATCGACCGGTCACTATCACTTTGGACCAGTCCACTGAAGCTCACGACCCCAACCGTCCTAGTCAAAGCCTGCCGACTACCAACTGTAGTCCATTGTATCTTGTTCACTGTTCAGAATGACCAGTTTCCCGTAGCATACTATCAATTTACAGTAGCTATAACTGGTTACATTAAAGCATACGGCCGATTCTTCTTTGCTTACAACTATCGACCGGTTTACCGTAGCTACGACCGGTTCGCTGTAGCTATGACCAATTTACTGTAGCTACGACCGATTTTGCCAAAGCCTTTGACTCTGGGGTCTTCGACCTCTCCGACTGCTCTCTGACTTCAGAGTATTTGGCTCCTCTAAATACTATGGATCGAGGTTATTACTGATGCAATTGTTCATCAGTGGTCATTTTGCCATGCTTGACCTACCGTTGTCGAAATAGCATGATTGACCTGCCATGATAGAAACACCGTGATTGACCTACCGTGGTCAATATGCCGTGGTCAACCTGCGGTGGTAGAAATATCATGGTCAAAACCTGCCATGGTTGAAGCCTATCGATTGGACCTCCCAACACAAAACTATTCGAACCACCGACTACCGAGCGTGGTCGAAGCCAGCCAAAAGTCAATTATTCATCATCACTAAATTCACGACCACTCCACATAGTCCAACACATAACAAGTTAGATCACAACACGAACTCAAGTCAAAACACCATCAAGATCAAAACTTCAAAATCATCGCTCTCTTGAGCAAAACCAGGCAATCACAAGGATTTTCCATAGAAAGTGCCTAGATAGATGAGATCTGATCTCCAAGATATATCTCTACCTGTTACATATCCTTGGTACCAAGAGAGATCAAGAGGAGATGAAATTCAAACAAGAAAACCAAGCAAATCAAAAGCAAAAGGAGAGATCCATATCACAACTCACTTGGACGAAATTTGGATGTTCGTTTCACTTTGAGAGGAATATTTTACAGCTACTCCCTCATGGGGGACGGAGCTCTAAACCTAGAGCACACACATAAAGCTTCTAACACAAGAAAACCCTATCCTCTCTCCCCCAACACCCGCAAGAGAGAGCTCTCCCTCAACATACACAAGGGTTTATATAGTGGGGGCTTCTCACCTCCCACCAAACCCTAACATCTGGCTCACACTTAGTGGATACAACCACTTACAACTGAGAAAATCCGGTAACCCACACACAGACAGGTTTTACACACACACACATTTGCACACTTTTCAAAGCGCAACTTCCCACATGGCTTTAATAGCCTCATAAGATGCTCCATCATCCAAAATGTAACCTCAATCACTTAGGCCACCATCACTATTTTGCAAGCTGCCTCTCCACCTAGTATCAGATAATTTCCTCAATTGCCACCCACTGATCTTCACGGTGCTTCTTCTCGAAGCAACCATCACAACGAAGTACGTGATATCTAATGACTTGTTGTCAAGATCGTACGCCTACTCCAAGGGCCATCACTGCTTGAAATTCCCAAGTCCAATGGCACACCACATGCATGCACTTGCCTCATTATGATCCTTGTCTTTCTTCCATATTTCTCCACTCAGACTTACACGATCTTCATTGGCCTTAGGGAACCTCCTCTAGTCTCGATCTAGCCGTTGACCGCAACAATGCATCAAAGAACAAGTAACTATCCCAAGCATAAGTGACATGCACTTGATTCTTATCAACAAAACCAAGCCAAATATGCACCATTTGACACCCATGTCAAGATTCGCATAATACATGGACTCTCTGCATGACTAACACTTGCATGGATTACCGCTATGACTAACACAACAAAAAACTAACTCAACTCACTCCATAAGCTAGAGGCCAGTCGGACCATCAACTAACAACCGGTCATGCCACCATGAACTGACTTAACTCCTCCCAGTAATAGGGACCGGTCTGATTGTGGCAACCATACTGGTCTGACCACCCGACGATCTCCGGTCAGACTGCTATTGAATGACCGGTCATACCGCTCTCAAAAACCCTGCATAGTGCAATGAGCACCTTTTTGGAATAAACATACCACTAACTAAAATTTGGTCACACCGTATTTTCGGTTGGACTGCTCTCACGGTCGGTCACACCAGACACTGGTCAGATCACTGTTATACAGCCAATCAAACTGGACACGCATAGTGGTCAAACATCATACCACTGTCCACTTGCTAGCAAAAACCAGAGAGCAAATGGCACAAAGTCAAACTCAAAATTCAACTCTGAAGTACAAGCAAAGTCAAATACTCATCACATAGTATGAGGTGACCTCCACATGGTCTCACAATATAAAAAGGAAAATGTTATAAATGTGGACACAATTTGTGGATCTTGCCTTAGATGTTAGATGGCATTGGACATCTAAAACATGCTCGCTTCTCCGCCTCCACTCCCTACCTGCCATCATCCAGGCCCTACCCAACCTAAATCCATTGCCACTATTGTGTGCCACCCATCGGCGCTGCACTTCGTCCTCTTCTGAACCCGTGGCTGGTGGCGCCACCGTCGCTTCGCCGCACTGCAACCACCATCGCCTCCCCCTCTATGCCGAGGTGACTTGGTGAACCCAGCTGTTGCTGGAGAAGAGGCGCTGTGGATCGAGAAGAACCACACAGGGGAGCCTGGTAGCATGTTACATCAAAGGCACTACAATTAACTACTTTTTAATAGGGATCAGCCCATATGTACCATTTGTGCAATCCCTAGGCCAAAATCTATGGTCACACCATCTTTTTAGACCAAGTTGAGCGCTCCACATCTCCACCAGACAACCCATGAAATGTGCCTCTAGCCTTTCGAGGGGCCCAAATAGAAGGGAAAGGAGGGAGTAGAGAGATGGACCTAGATGTGCCCAAAAGGGCGGCACGACACAGCTCGAGCCCGACATAACACGGTCCCATTAGGCACGGTCCGTTTAGCTAGTCAGCTGAAATGGGCCATGCTGTTCCAACCCGTGGGCTGAGATGCTAGCACAGGCATGGCCCAGAGGGGGTTCATGCCATGCCAGGCCGGCACACAACCTGTTTAATCAGATGGGCCACGGAGGCACGACACGCCCGTTTGGCCCCAAAAAATTAGAAAAATATGTAGAATTTGAAAAGGACACAATAAAGTATAGAAATGATACAAAAAAGACACTAAATTATAAAAAAGACATGATAAATTATATAAATGTAATAATGAATTTTATTAATGTTAAAATGGCTGACTCGTTAAAAACTTTATCAAATAAAAACTCAACTCGAGAAATCATTGGCAAAGAAAAAAGAGTACAGCCTGTAGCTTAGCATTACACGTAAAAACTCATAAAAAGTACAATGTATACATGCATGCTCTAAGAATCAACGGTGGTGGTGTCAGTGTCTTGATTGCCTTTGCCGCCATCTAGATAGAGATTGTTGAACACGTGTTCCAACTCCATATCCACCACGCAGTGTTGAGCTCCCACATCAGGTTGTGTCCCAGTCTTTTATTGTGAGAAGTACTTCCACCATCTCATTCATGAGTCTTGTTATAATCTATTCCAATATTCTTCCAGAAAGATTGAAAGCATACTCAGAAGAAACTAATAAAACAAGAACGGTTAACATATCCCATATTAATATGGATAGCACCAGATATATTAGCTTGTGCTTACACCACCAGTCCAAAATGTTGAAGTCTTTTTGTCGTGAGGCATGTGATCGTTGTCCAGAAAGACTAATAGTTCTCCATGGGCCTTGGTATAGATTGCCCTACTACTTGACGATGTAGAGTTTGATCTTTCAAAGGAAAAGATGATGCCCCACATATTTGTCTTCTTCCTTGTGGTGAGTGTTGATGAAGCTCAATGCAAGCGAACTCTCTGAAACTTATACTCGTACTTTTGGTAAACTTTAAATAATTATGAACGAACAACTGTAAAATAATTAGAATAATATATTCCTATATAATCACCTATAATTGTAAGAATATTATTGAATCCTGCGATTTTAGCTCTTAGATCTAGAATAAATGTAAATGTATATAAGTATGGTATCTCATTCTAATATTTTAAATATTTAGTTTTCATAGTACACTCAGCCTCTCGTAACACTATGTCATTTTCAAAAAATTTTAAGTGAACAACAATCGCAAGAATATGATGGACAATGATCAGAGATGTTGGATAGTACACTTCGGATAAAACAACAATAGATTTATAAAAGGGTCCGAGAAATGCTAGTAACTTCTTAGCAACATACCAATGTTTCTCATTCAGTAGTGTGCTGCCGGTATGGCTGTGATAGTGCATGTGAATAAGAACAGAAAAATAGGCTTACAGGATAAAAGATTTTATAGCATGAGATAAGTTGAGTTCCACCTTACTGGCATGTCCAAGTGAACTTTCATAGACGTACACCCATCGCAATGCAGTAGATCTTATATACTATATTTCGTTGGTTAGAATTATTTACGAAAGATATTGTATCGTGAAAAGCTTGAAGATATGGATCCAACTCTTTAAACCAGTTTTAACTATAAGATTAATAATATGGTAGGCGTATCGTTGATGTAGAAAAAAAAGGATTCGACGTATGTATCAAATAAGGGAGTGGGAATATCCATTGCCCTAGAGTTTGCTGTAGCATTGTTTAGGGTAATTACCAAAATTTTATTTGTAAGACCAAAATCTTTCATGACTTTGATAATATATTCTACTATATTCTTACCCGTATGTGCTGCATTAATTATTTTGAAGCTCATGATTCTTTTTTCCAATACCCAGTCATTATTTATGTAATGAGTGACTACACTAAGATAATTCTCTCTAGAACAATCACTCCATATGTCCGACGTCAAGGCCACCAAAATTATACAGGTTCCAAAGAGTTTTTTGATTTTTTTCACGACCATTATTGTTGTACTTAACTAAATCCCTAGTGGTTGTCTGTCTAGAAATGTGAGTAAATCTAAAATTATGAGCAGTTCTAATGTACTTTTTGAATGCATTTGACGCACCAAAGTTTAAAGAAAGATCTTGCGATGCAATTAACCGGACTAAAGATTCTTGAGCTACCTCGGGATTATAATCCCAATTACGTACTATATCGTCGGAGTTGTACATCAGCTGCGTCTACCTCATGGAGATGCCTTGTTTTTCTTTACATATTTAGGCATGTCCGTGCAAGTGCAAGGTTCTACCTGTAGACTTTGTAGATAATTCATGACAACATATTTTGTAAGCAGCAACTCTTACCTGATCTCCGGACGACAATTACTTCATAACCTTGTCAAAATCTATCCACATGTTCGACGTGCTAGGTCTGGACCTCTTCGCGCCAGTACCTACTGACGTAGAGGTATTGGTAGAGCCTGACGATGGTACAACCATGGTTTGCTTGGTGGAGGCAGAGACGTCCCAAGGATGCAAGATCTTTTGGATCAATTCTGTACTCATTCACAGCAAATTTGTCAAAATGTTCCATAAAGAAATTTAGAAATGCGGAAAACTGCAAAATACAAATGCAAAATTAAACTATTACCTATTTTACATCACAATAAAAAAATAAGGACAATATAAGAACGTAACAATTAGTACTGTTATCTCTTTACTTGACTATACATCGGATTTTGAATTTTCAGATTCTTGACAAAATTATCTAAACTTTGCCACAAAGTGATTTGGAATTTTCACAAGAGAATAAGGAGAGGAGATTGCTGGTTTGAGTGCGGATGAATGAGGGGGTATGCTACCTATTTATAGAAAAAAAATTGAGATTTTTTAAATTCACAAATGACCACAAAACGACTATAATCTAAAAAAAATCAATCATTATCGTGCTAAACGAGCCAAATGTGCTGTGCCCATCGCGATGTGCCCAACGACTGGCCTTCGTGCCTAGCGGTTGGTCTTCGTGCCTAATGGACCATACCGGTAAGCTATGCGTGCCAAATAGGCTAAATCGTGTCGACAGGTCACATGTGCTAGTCCGTGCCGGCACGATGGACTGAGGCACAACCTATTGCCCTTTGTGCTGTGTTGGCGTAGCCCATTGGCCTTCGTGCCGTGCCATATTATGGACCATGTCTACAGTGTCAGAATGTACGCCCCATTTCGACGAATGGAGCTTCCCTATCCCCATCTCCCTATTCCCCTCCCTATCCCCTCAATCTAAACCACTCACTACTCATCCAATGGCTAGTTCTTATTTATCCAATGTCTAGTTTTTATTTATTTTTTCACCATTTGCTCATCCATCATAAATAATAAAAAAAATACAGAAAAAATAAAATTTATTTTTTCTTGTATTTTTTATTATAATTTTATTTATTTCTTAAAAATTATTAAAAAAAATACAAGAAAAAATAAATTTTATTTTTTTCTGTATTTTTTATTATTTATGATGGATAAGTAAATGGTGAAAATATAAATAAAAACTAGCCATTGGATGAGTAGTGAGTGGTTTAGATTGAGGGGATAGGGAGGGGAATAGGGAGATGGAGATAGGGAAGCTCCATTCCATTTCGACAGCACTAGATGGACCACGCATAGCCGCATAGGCAGTATTAGGTATTAGCTCGCCGCCTCCTGCTGAGTACTCCCGGACTCGCGTGCGGCGTGCGTGAGGGCGTCGCGTCGCGTCTCCTGCGTCGGCCTCTCACAAGTTCCCTGCCTGGTCGCGGCCGTGTCACAACCTGCAAACCCCTGAAGACTAAAGAAGAAGCTGAATTGTGAAGATACCGTTTCACTGCTATATACTATCGTCATCCGACGATCGGGATGTTTCTTTTCGTTCATTAGAAGAAGATCGACGGCTTCCATCACCTTTGGCAAAAGCATGTTTACTTACTTTAATATCTTTCGTAATCCATGTTTAGGCTTAATTAATCAGTCAGTAATCCCGCTTTACTTCCGAACTAATCGGACTTATGTACTCCCATATAAAGACTTCGGAAGGAATGGAAGGCATCAACTATCCGAACTCATTTCATCGTAGCCCTAGTTTCTCTCGCTTTTATGCGTTACGAGGCGATATTCCCATTTTCCCACGATCGATTTTCGGTGATTTCTTCCTCTCTAGGTCGGATTCCTCCCGGATCCGACAAATTGGTATCAGAGCCTATCAATCCTCGGTGGCAAGGTCGGCGATTGGGTTGGAGAACTCGGTTCTCTGTCAAAATCCCTTTTCATCCGACGCGACGGCGGCAAGATTGATGTGCGGTGAGGGTTCCGGACTTGCTCGTAGTAAAATCCTCGAGCTTGCGATCGATCCGAAGTCGATGACGAAATCTATGGCGCGGAATGAATTGAGGCGCGGAAGTCACTGCGCGGCAAGAAGCAATGGAATATAAGGTTGACGATCGGGCAAGAGATGGGAGATATGCGAAAGGAGATGTCGGGCATCAAAGATCAAATTACCCTTTGGAGACTTTGATGCAAGGATTAATGAGTTCCCGCACGAGCTACAGAGCGAGACCAAGACAAGATATAGCTCCGTCAGAGGAAATCGAGGGGGGAGTGACAAGAAGAAATGAAGGAATGGGGCGTGTTAACCTTAATAGCACGCATGGGATTTAATTGAGGGGCACTCCAGAAGGTAAATATACCCATCCTTCTACTGGCTTTTCTGCAATTGCAACGGGTTGGGAGCAGGAATCACCCCGTTCTGTCTCCCCTACACTGAACCATTTAAACTCACACCAAGATCAGGCTATACACAGGCAGCGAACCCCAAATCCTAGAGAATATATGCATCAACCTCAGTACCAATACTATAATAGGCAATGGAATCCAACTCCAAACAATGACAGAGTTCAAAGTTTTTATGCATCCATTGCTAAAGGACCAAAACTGGACTTTCCTAAATTTGATGGGGGGGAGCCTATGGAATGGATTAGGCAAAGCGAGACTTACTTTGCAATGGCAAACGTTCCGGAGGAAGCTAAATTCGAATTGGCTCAGATGTATATGGTGGGACGAGCTGATAGGTGGTTGAGGAGCTCGGGGCTACTCTTGAATCGGCCCCCTTGGTCTGAATTTTGTGCCTTGATCTGTGCTAGATTTGCTCAACACAGTGGTTTTGAAGTGCTTGAAAACTTTCACTCAGTGAAGCAGTTTAACCTCAGCGTTTCTGACTACATAGACAAGTTTGAAGAGCTTATGGCGGGTTATCAGTGTGAGAATCCTATACAGAACCCTCAATTTTTTTGTTATGTGCTTCATAAATGGATTGAGGAATGATATTAAACATTACTTAAAACCATTGAAGCCGCAAAGCTTATGTGAAGCTTATTGGATGGCAAGGGATATGGAAAAGGGAGCTAGTGCAGCAGCAAGGAAAGGGGCTTATCACACTGTCACTGGGCAGAACAAGAATTATTTACAGCAAGCTAAGAGCAAACCATTCCCAGAAACTACTATTCATAAGAAGGAAACAACATTTAAGCCATTCATTCCCGGAGTCTGCAAATACTGTGGGAATAAGTGGTACTTGGGACATAAATGTAAACAATATCAACAAGTTAATTTAATGGTTGGGGAAGGTGAGGAGGAGATTCCTGAAAAATCTGAACAAGAGGAAGGGGAGCCTCCCCCACAATCTGATACAGAAGCCCAATTGATGCAAATCTCCATCCAAGCAGTGAGAGGAGTTATGGGTGTATCCACTTATACACTAGAATTGAACATTGGTGGTAAGGTTGGAGTGGCATTAGTGGACAGTGGCAGCTCCCACACATTTATAGATCTCACTTTTGCTACTCAAATCACTTGTGATATTCAGCTAGCTCCTTTGCAAAAAGTTGCAGTAGCTGGTGGAGGAACTTTATGGACGGGATCTTATATACCTGCTGCCAAATATTGTATCCGAGGGGAAAGCTTCATCAATTCTTTCAAGTTATTACCATTGAATGGGTATGATGTGATTTTGGGGTGTGATTGGTTGTATCAGCACAGCCCGGTGAGTCTCGACTTGAAGACAAGAAGACTAACTATCTTGAAGAATGGAGAAATTGAGGTGATTTTCCAAGAACCTGGACCGACCCCTTTGGTGAAGATGCTAAGTTCAGAAGGGAAAACCCAGCTTTCAGTCAAGGGTATTTGTGGGTATATCATTGATTATCAGCCACCCAAATCGAAGGAGGACGAGATACCTGTGAATCCTTTGTTTCAACACCTTCTAGACTCTTACAGTGATGTATTCCAAGAACCACAAGGACTACCTCCAGTGAGGGATTGTGATCATGCCATACCAATTAAAGATGGGGTTAATCCTCCAAATGTTCGACCCTATCGGGTACCTCACCAATTAAAAGAAGAGATGGAACAACAAATACACAAGTTATTAGAAGCTACGATTATTAGACCAAGCTCCAGCCCGTATGCTTCCCCTGCCATTTTGGTCAAGAAGAAAGATGGAACATGGAGACTTTGCGTCGATTACCGGAAGCTGAATGCGCAAACAGTTAAAAACAAGTACCCCATACCAGTAATTGAAGACTTACTTGATGAGTTACATGGGGCAAAGATATTTAGCAAGCTGGACCTCAAATCGGGTTATCATCAAATACGCATGAGGCAAGGAGACATTGGTAAAACAGCCTTTAGGACATATTTGGGTCACTTCGAATATTTAGTCATGCCTTTTGGCCTCACTAATGCCCCTGCTACCTTTCAATCTTTAATGAATACCATTTTCGCTAAGTATTTGAGGAAGTTCATCTTGGTATTTTTTTATGATATTCTGGTGTATAGTAAAGATGAAAGGGAGCATCAACAGCATCTCACTATTGTTCTGGACACCCTAAGACAGCACAAACTGTTTGCAAACAGCAACAAGTGTGTAATTGCAGTCAGGCATGTTGAATATTTGGGCCACATTATATCGGAGCAAGGGGTAGCAACTGATCCCAAGAAGATATCCGCTATTAGAGATTGGCCCAAGCCTCAAGATGTGTCGCAGCTAAGAAGTTTCTTGGGAATGTCAGGGTACTATAGACGATTCATTAAGGGTTATGGCCTGATCTGCAGACCCTTGCATGACCTGTTAAAGAAAGGGTGTTATAACTGGGGAAGTCAACAAGATGAGGCTTTTGAGGAATTGAAACTCCGGTTAACTTCTGCTCCTGTCCTAGTACTCCCTGATTTCTCTGATTCCTTTACTCTTGAGACCGATGCTTGTGCAAAGGGGATTGGAGCAGTATTGATGCAAAAGGGGAGGCCAATAGCATACTTTAGCAGAGCTTTGGGAACTAAAACTGCAGCCTTATCCACTTATGACAAGGAGGCTCTAGCAATAATTGAGTCGTTAAAGAGATGGAGACATTACTTTTTGGGAACCCAATTGGTGATTAAAACGGATCAGCAAAGCCTTAAGTTTATGGCTGACCAGAGGATTGGAGAAGGCATCCAGCATAAACTCTTATTGAGGCTCCTTGAGTTTGATTACACTATTGAATATAAAAAAGGGAAGGAAAATAAAGCCGCAGACGCTTTATCCCGAGAAGTTCAAGTAATGGCGATATCTATAGTCGTGCCAAACTGGTAGAGATCGAGAGCATAGCTATCTCTGCTGATCCTCATTGTAAAGAATTGCTAGAACAGCTCACATTGGCTCCTGAGCAGCAATCGGGTTTTACTCTCCATTCAGGGATACTGCGTTATAAAGGGAGGATCTACGTGGGCCATGATGTTGAACTTAAGCAGAATATCATCAATTCATTTCACTCTTGGTGTGGCGGACATTCGGTATGGTAGCAACATATCACCGAGTTAAGCGATTATTTTATTGGCAGATCAAGAGAGAAGTGCGAGCTTTGTGCAAAATCGTGCAATTTGTCGCCGATTCAAGTCTGAACATTGTCATTACCGGGACTTTTGGAACCATTGCCCATTCGGATATGGCTTGGACCCACATATCTATGGATTTCATCAAGGTATGCCAAAATCAAAGGGTTACGAGGTCATTTTGGTTGTTGTTGACAGATTTACGAAGTACGCACATTTTATTCCATTGATGCATCCATATTCAGTTCAGACTGTCACCCATGCGTTCATTGAAAACGTTTTCAAGTTACATGGTTTTCCCTTAGCAATTGTGTCCGATAGGGATAGGATTTTTACCAGCCGACTATGGCAAGAACTGTTTAAGGCTCTAAAGGTGGAGTTAAGGATGAGCACTGCATATCATCCTCAAACTGACGGACAGACGGAGCGAGTTAACCAATGCGTGGAATCTTATCTCCGCTGCATGGCCTTTAATGAACCAAGGAAATGGGTGTCATGGCTTGCTCTTGCCGAGTGGTGGTATAACACTACTTTCCATACTTCACTTAAAGTGTCACCCTTTCAAGCACTTTACGGTTTTCCACCTCCTATGATCAATGAGGTAGCAGTCCCTGGCCGGAGGACGAAGAAGTTAGGGATTTTCTGCAGGAAAAACAGAATATGCTCAAAAGGCTCAAGGGAAACCTCAACCAGGCCCAGTCAAGAATGAAAAAGTATGCTGATTCAAACCGTTGTGAGCGGCAGTTTGAAATTGGGGACATGGTATACCTTAAGTTACAGCCATACCGAGCTTCAGCTTTCGGTCTTAAGCAGACTTTAAAATTGGCAAGTCGCTACTATGGACCATTCAGAGTAATGCAAAAGGTGGGCAAAGTGGCTTATAAACTCCAACTACCAGAAGGGGTAGGGATTCACCCAGTATTCCACGTCAGTCAACTTAAAAGGCACTGTGGTCCCAATGCAATCCCTAGTGCTGATCTTCCCCTCGTCAGTAAGGAAGGGAAAATCAAGGTAGAACCGGTCTCAGTCTTGGAAACTAGGGCATTACCTCGCCGAGACCAGTTGGTGACCCAATGGCTCATTCAATGGTTAAATCTACCTCCTGAGGAAGCTACTTGGGAGGATGCAGATTTTATTAAGGGAACTTTTCCTGATTTTTACACTCAAACCATCAATTCCTGGTTTCCTGACAAAAATACTTGAGGACAAGTATTTGCTGGGGAAGGGAGTATTGTCACAACCTGCAAACCCCTGAAGACTGAAGAAGAAGCTGAATTGTGAAGATACCGTTTCGCTGCTATATACTACTGTCATCTGACGACTGGGATGTTTCTTTTCGTTCATTAGAAGAAGATCGACGGCTTCCATCACCTTCGGCAAAAGCATGTTTACTTACTTTAATATATTTCTGTAATCCATGTTTAGGCTTAATTAATCAGGCTGTAATCCCAGTTTTACTTCCGAACTAATCTGGACTTATGTACTCCCATATAAAGACTTCTGGAAGGAATGGAAGGCATCAACTATCCAGAACTCATTTACTGTAGCCCTAGTTTCTCTCGCGTTTGTCTGTTCTGAGGCGATATTCCCATTTTCCCACGATCGATTTTCGGTGATTTCTTCCTCTCTAGGTCGGATTCCTCCCCGGGATCTGACAGGCCGCCGGTGCCAGACTACCACCTATGGACGCGGCCGCCGCCGGCCACCGTTGGACGGAGGAGGTGGACGACCTGGTCGACGCCGGCGACGTAGATGGAGCCATCTCCCTTCTCCAGTCCGTCGTCTCCACCCTCTCCGCCACCACCTCCTCTTCCTCTCCTTCGCCGGGCGCCGACCTTCGTCTCGCCACGGCGCTTGACGACCTCGCGGGACTCCACGCCTCCAAGGGAAACACCCTCCGTGCCGACGAACTTCGCTCCCGCGCCATCGTCCTCCGCTTCCGCGCCGCAGTCCCCGGGGCCTTAGGGTTTGCTTCCCTTCTTGTTCTTGCCTTTAACTGAATCTTTACTTACTGAAACAGTCAAACTTCTCAATGCAAAGCTTGTTGATTAGGATGTTTGTCGATGGAATCCTGAGACTACGGAGGAGAAGTCTCCATTTCTGGTTGTCTGGTTGGCGATTGGGATATAGCTAATTCTCCAGTCGTGGATTTTATGAACATATAGTTGGTTTGTGTAGTCGTTATTGTCTGGTATTGTATTCTGACTGGAATGAGCATTTATTATTTGATAAGAAGTGCTGATTTTTCTGAGACTTGGTTTAGTTCTCTTTGTATATTTGGTTCCTTAAATATTAGAGCATGACTAACAAAAAATTGGCACATGCTTTGAACAAATTTAACTGCAATCGCTCTCCTATTTGGGACACCCGCCTAACTTCTGTTTTGTTTCTAATAATGTATTGAAGGGATCATGGGACAGCGGAGAAATCTTCATCACAAGAGGGTGCTATTGGTTCGAAGGAATCGAAGGACTCTAAAGTCTCAGCTAATATTGATGAAAAGAATGAAGATGAAGAGGATGGTATTATTTTTAGACTGTGTGCCATCTATTATCTTGGAAACAACTCAGACAGAACTGAGATCCGGCATTCTTCCCTTGGTGCATGCAGATTGGGAAGCTATTACAGATCGTGGTGCACACGATGAGACACTAGTGCACTCCCTCGAGCAAGAAGCAAGGGTGTCTTCTTGTAGTTCTTCGGAGAAAAGTAGCACTCTGTCTTCAGGACCCAGAAGGAAGGGAAGGGGTTCTTTTCTTTATGATAAGAGTGTTCTATACAGTGACCAGTGTGGTTTGGAAAGAGATTTGGATGACGAGGGGTCTAATCCTCGTAGTGTATCAAAGGGTCATGTGAATGAGCAGGAGAACAAAGCTGGTACAGGTAATCAGGATATCCATTTTCATCTGTGTCGTTAGCTTGTTCATGGTGAGTAAATCAAGCACTTATTATTGGTTTGGTTTTGTAGTTGCAACACAATTTGGTACAAGGCATGCTCTTGTTCTTTATGACTTTTCACCTAGCACACGCACAACAGATTTGGAAAGGATTTTTGAAAAGTTTGGAGACCACGGAGTTGCGATTCGCTGGGTTAATGATACTGTTGCGCTTGCAGTTTTTCGGACTCCATCAGCTGGTAATTTGTTTCTTACAGTTATTTATAATAATCTTTGTGCATTGTTCATTGTATGGGCATGATCTGCTCAGGGAGACATGGTCACCATGTTAATGCTCAACCTGGATTTTTTTTTTAAAAAAATTTGTTTATTTTTATCAAAATGTACAACTACATTGTCCACCTGCGGGTAGCAAGTTCTGATATCAGATATATTGTATTAGACAAACATAGTAATCTGGAAGAAGGAATATAAAAGTTGGTAGTGTTTCGTCGTTTCCCCACAACTTTTGAACTGAAATGTTAGGTTGGCTCACCATAACTCCATCACTAAATTAGGAGAGGAATCCCTTGCAATTCCCTTCTTTCAATTGTTTGCAAGGCATTTTGTTATTTCATGATATATGTTTAATTTTGATTTGTACGTGGGGACAAACATTGTATTTTTAAAGTCCAATATAGACAGCAGAATGCATACTTTTCTGCAAGTCATGGTTTATTGTTCGAGTATCATGCTGGTTCAGTGTTGTTTAATTCTGTTAAGAGGCTTAGAGCCCAGAACTTCATGCTGATGATATGAACTTGCTGTAAGAACATATGAAGCTTGAATATATTGCAATAGCCTATATGGCTTATATAGTACAAGGACTACAAAGATCCAAACCTTAAACAATAGGAAATGACCTAAATACCCTTAACACATCCTCTCAAATGTATGACGTATGTAATAGCATTATATTTGAAAAGGGTTGACACTAAAATAGGGAAAATCCAAAGTCCGTGTTTTGAAGATATCGTCGTAGCGTGCAGCTCTTGAAAAATTGTGTCGGAAAGATCGCCTCTCATCTGAAATCGTGCTGCAGCCCATAAAGCACAAAGTGCAGGGGCCGAGAAGGTAAAGGCAAGTGGGAGCAAAGTCGACCGCGGTAATACGACGAAGAGGATATGGAAGGTGACACAAGTAGAGAAATCTGTCAAATCAAACCGAAAAGGGATAGATAGAAGTATGACAGCTTAGATTGAAGCCCAAGACGGCGGCGGCGCAGTGCACAAGAAGCGCAACAGAAGCGCGGTGCAAAAGAAGCGCGGCGGCCTTAGAAGCTTGGAGCGGTGGCTCAAAAAGAAGCGGCAGCATCATAAAAACTTCTACGATCTGTAGCGGCTCAAAGAGAAGAGCAACGGTTGTAGCTATGCGAAAGAAAGTAGATGACCACACTCATCCGAGAGGATGGATTATGGTTAGCAAAGTAACCGGTTGACTGACAGATTTTGTGGACTCGCACGGTTTTGACGAACTGAAAGAGACATATATTACAAACTTGGATGGACGCAACGGAAGACGCAATGGAAAAAAACTCAAAATACTAGCAGTAAAATAAGACCATCTCTTCTCTCCCCCATCTTTCTTTTCCTCACCGCCATCCACTTGCCCGTCTCCTTCCGGCCATGTCATCCGCCTCGGCATGAGAGGAGGAAGGCCCGGGAGGGCGGCGGCTCGGGAATGGGACGGCGACCCTAAGGGCAATAGCCAAAGGCGGCGGCGCGGGGCGGATCTGGCACGGCGAATGCGGGCGTGGGGCCATCGGGAGGTGGCGCGATGAAACCCAGGCCGGGAACGCCCGGATCTGGAGTAGAGGTGGTCGGATCCGGGCACGTCGTGGCCGATGACAGCCGGATCTTGCACGGGGGTTGTCGGATCCGGTGGGCCGAGGTCGGTGGTGGCCGAATCCGGGCGGAGCCAGATCCGAGGCAGCGGTGGCCAGGAGGCAGCTCAGCGGCGGGGACACACTGGCGCGGACTAGCAGCACGGAACGCCGAGAAGATGAGGCGTGGAGGCGTCGGCTCAGGTCGACTCAAGCGAGCGCAGATGCGGGTGTGGCGACGGCGGGCGGCGGAAGGAGGTGACCGTCCCCGAGAGTGAAGCACACTCTTCCCGAGGGCGGCGGCGCAGGAGCTAAGTTGAGAACCTTAAGCTCTGATACCATGTTGAGTTGTATGCACTAATCAGTTCACCTAAAAGTTTAAGTTGATGAGGAAAGGTAGTCAATTCAGTTATACTGCAACACTCCCTCTCACGTGGAGGCTCTCACAGGTCTACAACGTGGAATAAAAGTGGGTCACAATTATTTTTTTAAATTGCGCTAATTAGATCTTGAACTCAAGACCTCTTAACTTTAATACTATGTAAGAACATATGAAGCTTAAATATATTGCAATAGCCCATAGGGCTTATATAGTACAAGGACAACAAGTATTCAAACCCTAGACAATAAGAAATGATCTAAATATTATTAACACTTGCAACCTTTGTTTTACTTTTGTTTTGTGGGTTTATTGTATGCATCCTGATCCCAGCTTTCTGACCAATTAACGTGTAGCTAACGAGGCACAAGCTTGCGTGCCTCCAAGATATAAAGTGCGGTCACTAAAGGAGGAGGATGATCTCTTGACAAAAATAGATGGTAGAGGTAACAACTTGTGTCTTGTGATGATTCTTTTCCGCTTGATCTTCTCTGTGGCTGATGAGTTGGTTATTATAGCGTGTACTTCAATCCTATGTTCTTAATAAGCATTGTTGCATGACATCTTTTAATTTGCTTTCACATTGCAGACCTGGAACCGCCCATGCCAAGGCCGAAGACGTCAGCCAGAACAGCGCAAAGGCTAATTGCTCATGGGATGGGGTTAAGGCAGTTTACAAACTTTGGGTCGGATGAGCTGAAGAAACAAGAGGAGGCGAGAAGGAACCGGATCGCTGCTCGACAAGCTGCACGTGACGATGCATGGGGTTCAGATTGACTGACTGAAAGAATTGTTGCTACTGGCACCCCTGCCAGGCTGCTTCCAGACCTTGGTTTTGTTACACGGGTGTGATTAAATCTCTGTACTTGGTTTACATTCTTTCCGAGATTACAAGGACCTAATGCTAGCCAGAGTGGGCATGAAGGCTCATCCAAATGTTAAGCACGGTGGTGTCCTGGAATGCTGATGTGATTCCTGGATTACTGTATCGGTAGAACGTAATTTCCCTGTATTGTAATGTGAAGCACGGTGTTCCGGTGAGACATGAGGAAGTCTCAGCATTAACAGTACCATCCATACCAGGCACGGTTGAGATAGAAGCTGCCCTTGTCTGGACGGCCGGGCACCGTCGTCCTGCACCGCCGGCCTGACTATTTTGTGCGACCAATCACCACCGGCCTTATCTGCCGGGCCGCTTGGGGAAGTAGGGGTGAAAACGGATCGGATATTTTTCGCCGGATCCGGACGGATACGGATAGTGTTGGATCGGATTTTTTTCGGATATTTCTCAGATCGGATACGGATACGGATTTTTTTATCGGATACGGATACGAATATAGTAAGCCTAGTATCCGTCGAATATGGATATGGATAATCCGGATAATACGAAACCAGATATCCGAGAGTTTAGCCCATAATACTAGAAGCCCATGCCCATTCCAACTCATGCGCGATCCAGCCGTCCATCTCACCCACCCCACGATCCAACCGTCGGCGCCTCAACACTCCGGGAGTTTAGGTTTTGCCCCTGGGCACCGGCCGCCGCAGAGGCGTAGCCGCGCAGACCCCCATCTCCACTTTCGTTCTCCACTGCGCCTCCACGGCTCCGCCGGATCCGCCCGCCTCGCTCGCTCGCCGCCTCGCCTCGCGGCTCCGCGCCTCGCTGCTCTGCTCGCGGATCGCGCGCCTCGCCTCCGCCGCTTCGCGCTCTGCCGGATTCGCTCGCCTCACGCCGGCGCTGCTCCGCTCGCTCGCGCGCTGCTTGCTCGCCGCCTCCGCTTGCTCGCCCTCCTCGGCTGCTCGCGCCTCCGCGCCACGGCCATTTCTTTGTTGTAAGTTAGTGATGATTGAGCAAAACTTAATTTGTGATGGTTGATGAAACAAAAGCGATTGTCCAAACAAATTGTCGGATGCTACTAACAATTCACGGATGCTCTCAACTGTAGGTAGATCAGTGTACATTTACAGAAACTGATTGTTAGATTCGTGTGCTGAATTCCATTCCAGCAAGCTCAATTTTTATAGCCTTAGGAGATGCTGAGATGGAGGACTTGGTGGATGAAATGGAGGAATGAAATGTTATTATACTTGTTCGAATTGCTATCATGTCATCATATGTATTCTATGAATTGCACGTTGTTGCTACTTATGTAGTTATATTATGATCGACTATCGGGTATATTTTCTTGTGGATGAAAAGACTATACTTGTTTAGATTTCATGAATGTTTTGACAAGATGAACTATTTACGTATTTTCGTTAATTTTGGATGTATAGTTTAAGGGGTTTTCATGTTCCGATAAATATTCGTAACCGTATTCGTTTCGATTCGTATTCGATCCGTATCTGTATTCGATATTGTCCGTATTCGTATCCGTATTCGAGTTATCCGTATTCGTTCCGTATCCAAAAAAAATATGAAAACAAATATGGTAGAGGTATTATCCGTCCGTATCCGATCCGTTTTCACCCCTATGGGGAAGGAGCAGCAGCACAGCTTGCACGTTCTGCCTGCCTTGCCTTAGCGCACGCTCATCTTGGTGACGATTGTACTACTTGGGGGCATTAATATGTTATATTTTTTTTGGCTGAAAATAAATAGTATTGATGAAAATAAGTGACTTTTAAAAGAAAGATGCAAGCGATGAAAAAAATGAGAGATACGTATATGAGATAGAAACGAGAGGAGTGAATACATGATGCTTCCATGACTCTCTTGTATCTTTGAAGCAAAATAAAAGCGAGAGAAGTGAAAAAGCCATTTTAAGAAGTCGGGTATTTACTTTTAGTTAATCAGAAATCAATACGAACAATACGAACGGGGCTATAGACATAGGATAGGAATCCTCTCTGCAGTGGAGAACAGAAGCAACTGAGCTGGTCTACAGCTCATCCAACCAAATAATGGATGCACTACTACGAGACTTCAATGGTGAATCAGAGCAAGCTCATCTCTTTTCTTTTCTTTACTCTTCCATCTTATAGCAAGTCTCTGGCTGAACAAGCTGGCGTAGTAAATTGAGCTCAATTAAGCTTAATTAAGTCCCAGTTGTGGCAGTTGCCCTACGACAGCTCTTCGCAACCAGGAAGAAACGTAAAGAAAAATCACGACACCCATAGCCACCGTTGTAGGTTGTAGCTACAGAAACTGAAAAGGAACTTCGAGCCAGTTACACCAACATCTATATAAATAAAAACAACAGGCAAGACACTTATTTCGTTTTGAAGACAAAAATATCCGATAATAATTCTAAAAAAGAAAAAAATCTAAATAGTCTCGCATTAATCAAGGAAAAGAGAAACATCTCCACTACTTATTTTAGTGGGACCAGATTACAACAGTATAGATTAATCATATATGTATATTAGAGTTGTATAGGAAATTCAATTGTATTTCAATCATATACGGCAGAATTGTATACTAAAGACAACTGTATTATAATATCTAGTCATGTAATTACGCAGACAAATATGCTAGTTTAACGGAACAACAAACCCCAAAAGATGGGATCACACTTTGGGAGGGATGAAATATTTTTATTTCGATTTGAAATGTGCCTCTAACTGGGAACAGCAACTTAGTACACCATCCTTATAAATAGATATTTATTCCCACAAAAGGGATGTGAATCCCTAAAAAGGAATATGAAAGAGAAGGTGACATCTTGGAGGGCAGGAAAAATGAAGAATCCTCTTGTCTTAACTCTCAACAACTGAATGATGATTACTGCTTTCACTACCAATATCACCAGCACCTATCATTTTTTGTCATTTCAGACCTCTTTTGAAAATTGGATTAAATTTGTCCTTGTACCAAAAGACAAAGAATATAAATTATTGGATTTTGGTGGCAATGCTGAAAATGTTGCCATTAAGCTCTGCTCTATCCTTGCCCAGATTCTTCAATGTTGGACAGGTTAAAAATTTTGGGACTAAGTTAGACGAAATGATGAGTTGGGTACTCATGCTCATATCCATTGTAATCATAATATAGCCTTTCACCACAAGCTATATCACGGCAGGCAACCAACAAGACATGGCTCTCACCATCTATGTCGTACCTGACACATTTAATATTCTGCTGCTTCTTGCCATCCCTGCAAAAATTTAACAGTTTCAAACTTCGAATATAGTGGACTCCCTCTCTTGAAGACAGATTAACAAATTATTTCCACCAAGTTCTGCAAGAATGTAGAAATAAAAGTAGAATGCCATGAAAAAAGATGCATAATATGCAAATGATGATCATAACTGGCATACAGATGCATTTACCATATCTTATGCAACTAAGAATAAAAAGGCAATTACTTACAGTGTGTGGTTATTAATGCCATTAATAAAGCGAGAAATGTTTCCACGTTTGTCAGGGAAAATAACCAGCCTTTCAGAAGGATCTGCTGTCAAAAGAAGGGTCATTATACTATCACAATCATCATTCATCCTGTTCTCCAAACAATCAACATCTCCAGTATATTCAGCGATGAAGGTCATATCCTTAACATCTGCATCAGCCTGCACAGTGAAACTGAAAATAAACATGTGTTAGTTTAATTTCTGAGTCCTGAAAATGTAAAAACATCCAAGCATCATGAGTTCAAGAATGTACCCTTCACGGGAATCAAAAACCACAAGAAGTGGAGGGCATTCTCCTCTTTTCTGCATGGTTCTGCAAAGTTCTATTGTTTCTTTGTCCCTTTTTGGAAGAATCTTGAAGTTGAGGAGTGTATAATTAGACACCAAAAGGTCCAAAAAGGTTAACATTGTTTTAAGTAAAAGATTTGCTAACCTGCATACCACCTTCCTCCAATCTTGCTTGATTGGAAGATCTAGGGGCCATACTAGGGACGTAAGTCAACTCATTACTGAACTTCATTTTTGAAGATGTCAAAGCAGTGGCTAGGGAAGCCATTTGCTTAAGCCTTTGAACTCTATCTTCAGTTGGGACGAATGGCAGTATCCTCCTCCTCTTCTTGTGCATAACGAGAGGACGCTTCCTTCGCCTCCTTGCATCTTAACAAGCATGAAGTAAATTCGTTATGTTAAGTCCATTGTTCCATGCAGTTAAAACTAAGTCTTGAACTCCATGTTGGACCAACCTTCAAGAGCTTAATTGGCTAGACAACAGATGGGCATGACAAGCACGTATTGTAATTTAAGTTCAATGAATATTTGACTATGGAAAAGCGTTTATATTATCATCTAGGTGTGGTAGTGTAGTTTGCTGTATACCAAATTGAATAATAAAAAGCTGGTTACATTAACAAAAACTGTGATTATAAAATTTAGGAGCTAAGAAACAAAAACAATACACACCTCAACTTGTTTCAGATTCAAGCTGATTCATATTTGTTTTCAATATTATATCAGTTGGTGTTTGAATCTGACAATAGCCCAATTCAATGAAGTCAAAGGCAAAAGGCTCACTTGAGGCACTATGTCTATGTCCTTAACTTGCTTGAGGTGCAAGGTGGAAGAAAAGTGTGTGCTTGAGAAACATCATGTGCAACCAAAAGAAATACTCATAACTGAATGGAACAAGTCCACTTTTCAACCTTGAACTCTAGCCGCGGTTCGAATTTCAACCTTGAACTATGAAACTGTCTAGAATACAACCTTGAACTATGAAAACTATTCACTTCACCCCCCCCCCCCCCCGACCCACTCCACTCTGGTTTTGGGCTGACTAGGACGCCACGTCGGATCCTCACTATCAAATGAAGCGTCGTCAGCATTGAGGCCCGCATGTCACTCTAAATTAAAAATAGATAGCGGACCCACCTATCAGCCCCTATTTTATTCTTCTAGTCTTCCCCTACTTCATCCTCTCTCTCTCTCTCTCCAACAGCCATGGCTGCCACTTCCGCAGTGCAGCCGTGCTAGCAATCGGCCGCGGCGGACCTGGAGCTCAGGATAGCCGAGTGCGCACGCTTTGCCGCCGATGTTGCCATGTCGGGCTTGCTGCCTTCCCGGTCAGGGCCGTCAGCATCGCGATAGGCCACGATGGCTGTGGATAAGGAGCTCAGGGTGGCCGAGTGTGCGCTCTGTGCCGCCAGCGTCGCCATGTCTGGCTCCTCCACCGTGAGCTCGATTTGAAGGGGAGAGACGGTGGAATGGGGAGGAAGAAGGGCGTGGATATCGGTGCGGCCATGGCGCTCGTGGTGCGAAGGCGGTGGAGGTTGGTGTGGCCGTCGAGGAAGTTGAAGTGACGACTGGTTGGGTGGCGGGTTCTCTTTCGACAGGGGAGGGTGCCATGGTGGAGGAGCAAGATAGGAGGTGGAGACAGTGGGTGGTGGGGGCCGAAGATGAGGGAGGGAGGGGGAGAGAAGGCGGTGGCAATGGAGGTTGGTGCGGCCACTGGGGAATTTGAAGAGCGATGATAGATTGGGCGGCGGGTTCTCATCGGAGGCAGGGGAGGGCGTTGTAGAGGAGGAGCAGGATGGGAGGTGGACACGGCAGCAGGTGGTGGGGGCAGAAGATGAGAGAGGGAGAGGGAGGAGAAGGTGGCTTGGCTGCGAGGGCCAATAGGTGGCTATTGGTGGCGAGCTAAGCCCAGTCTGGCCGACTTGGGCTTGATAGAGAGGTGGAGAGAGGGGCAGACGACTGAGCTCAAGGAGGGAGAAAGAAGAGACGAGGCTGACATGTGGGACCCATGGGTCCACCATCAATTTTTATTTGTTGTTGACCAATTTACCAAGTCAGCAAATCCTTGCCAACTCAGATACAAGTGCCACATGGCAAAAACCACCAACGAAACCGGGGTGGATTGCCTTGAGGGGGTAAATCAGACAGATTTGTTAGTTTGAGGATGCAAATCAGACGGTTTTGAAGTTCAAGATTGATTTCTAGACCAACCCAATAGTTGAGGGTTGAAAAGTGGACTTGTTCCTAAGTGAATAACTCCATACAAGTTCTAATGAAAAATTTTAGAAGGAAGTTGTGTGCTTGATTGCTCCTAGTTATCAGGTACAATAACCAATCCACTAAAGAATTAGATAGCATGGCAAGTCATCCACTCATCTTTTACATCAAACTTCATGAACCACTGCTCTAAGTGAACACTGAAAATTCACTTCGGACCATCCTAGTATCTAATGGTGTTTTAAAAGGTGGATACAAGTTTAATTTAAGGCTTTTAGCTACTATCTAAAAACAGTTCAACATATAGATGCCTGTTTTAAGGCTGCAATAAGACTGGTTCGCATATGGATTACTATGGAAAGGTGATATCTATTTTTATGGCTCAATGAATGCAAGGATCTCATCAAGAGGGTATACGCGCGAAATATCCCACAATGGAAGTTGGTTAATCAGTAAAAGCTTGACCGACCGACAAAGTGAGTCACAAGATCTTTGTTTTAATCACACGTTCCTATCACTAGAACAAAAGCATGCACCATTAACATGAATTAAATGTTTGTTCGATAACGCTTTCCCACCTATTTCCAGTGGTGATAGCTTTCCCGCATATTTTCCAGTGGTGATGTAAGTTCGTTACCGAGAAAATTCAATTTACTGGAGATATTTGCAGGCAACTATTGCATTGATGGGGCAGCCATGCAGCCAAAACAATTCCAGAATAAACATAAAACACCACAAAAAAAAAACAGAATTTCGCTACTGCTTACTCCTGTGGGTGCATCTTACTTGTAACCAGTCACATTTTAGATAAACTATTTACACTAAGATAATCAGCAGGTTACAATGCAGTATGTTTAGGCCAGTCTCAATGCAATGTTTCACCTCCCGGTTTCCAAGATATGAAACTTAAGATGAAACCGGTCTCTATTCTCAGTGCATAGTTTCATTACACGGTTTCACTTGGTTGTTTTGGCCCACCAGTCTCTCTCCCCTCCCTCTTCCGCCCTATTAGAGCCGTGTCCGTGCTCGATGAAACGAAGAAACGCTCTCAATGGAGATTTCACCCAGTTTCCAATGTTTTGGAAACAACGCTCAAACGTTTCGTGGGGATGAAACATTTCCCTTCTCTCTCCTCCCAATTTCAAGCAAAAAGCTTTTTTCTGTTGATGTGGCACCGTATTTAATGTGCATGAAACCCCCTATGAAACCCCATTGAGACTGGCCTTATTACGCGGCTATTCCTCGTCACTAATGCCAAAGCTTCATAGACATACAATAAAATCCAGCTTGATAGCCTATCCACTGTTTCATACTTTCATCAATCAGCCACCCCATGCAATCAAGTGGTCTCACATTTCACAATTAAGCAATGGTGCACTATTCATGATCCCCACTTGCAATTACCTTGAGAAAGCCCGCATTTTGCCGCCTCGAAATCCTCCGTGCCCTTCTGAATCCGGAAGAAATCAACGATCTTCGTTTGAGTCATCGGGAACCCTAAAACCCCGTCGCCACAAAAGCCACCAAGAAAAACAGTAAGATAGCAATCCACGGCAGGTGAGCACGGAAAGGAATGACAAAAATGGAAAATGGCGAGATCGAGCTCGCGTGGCGCCTCGCGTGACGCACTTTTGAGGGGCTTGGAGGGCGGGGCGCAGTCGGGACAGAGCCAGCGGCCGGACGGGACCCTCGCGGCGATGGGGCGGAGGCAGGAGATGTGGCAGCCGCGGTGGCAGACGTCGCACAGCAGCAGCTCCTCGTCGCGCTCGCCGGAGCCGCACACTTCGCAGAGAGCGATGGCGACGGGGGGCGGCGCGCGAAGCATGACGTCGGAGATGGAGCAGAAGCGCCGGGGGGAGGGGGGCGGGGGCGGCGCGGCGGTGCGCTTGCGCCGGAGCTCCGGCGAGGTCATAGTGGATGGCGCGCGGCGGCCCATGGCGGCGGCGGAGGGGTGACCTCGGGTGTAGGAGAGGGGGTGACGTGGCGAGGGCGGTGTGATCACCTCGCTCGCGGGTCAGGGACTTCGGGAGCTGAGCTGTGCTGGGGTGGAAAGCGACCAGGCAAGCAAAGCGAAGGTAAGGCTCTTTTTTTAACTTTGAAGTTGTTTTTCTAGTCAAATGTTCAGACTTTCTAGTCTAATGAACAAAATATTTCAAATCGAGTCTAAAATAAACTGTGAATTTGAAGTCTAGATTTTATAACTTCTCTTACCGCCTAACTTCAAAGCAAAAAAAAACCGAGCAACCAACCTCTCGAGGTGGTTGGTAATTCTCACCGCCAGCCACGTCATCGTCGTTTCCTTCCATTTTTCTCTCACCTCCTGGTGGTGGTGTACTGGTGTGGTGTGAATACATGGCAAGATTTGATATTTGCCACTTTATAACATGTCTATCGGAGGGATGTCTCTCTAAAAGAAAGTAGGACTAAAATGCCACTTTAAAAGATGTTTGTAGTGGTGTTTAAATAGGTTATGCTTAACGAGCTAGCCCACAGCTCGGTACTGTAGGTACAGTCTATGGCATGGCATAGCATGAAGGCTTACGGGCCAGGCTGGCATGGCCCACCATGCCGACATGGGCCGGCACATGTGGCCTGTTCGGCACGATATGACCAATTTGGCACACGTAGCCTATAGGCACAGCCCATTAGGATGCCTACAATTAGGCATGAGCACGACACGATGGTCACGGCCCTTTTAGTACGATAACAGTGGATTTTTCTGAAAATTATAGCCGTTTTATGACTATTTGTGAGTTTAACAATATGAAAAAATTCAAAAAATCTCAATTTTTCTATAAATAGGTAGCATACCCCCTTCATTTATCCACACTCAATAGCAATATCCTTTCCTTATTCTGTTGTGAAAATTCTGAATCATGTTGTGATGATTTAGCAAAATTCAAAATAATTTTGCCAAAAATCCGAAAATTCAAAATCCGTCGTATAGTCAAGTAAAGAGGCAACAACACTAATTTTCATGTTCTTATATTGTCTTTAGTTTTCTTTATTGTGATATAAAATAGGTAATAGTTTAATTTTCTATTTGTATTTTGCAACTTTTCACATTTCTAAATTTCTTCATGGAACATTTTGACGAATTTGCTATGAGTGAGTACAGAATTAATCTGAAAGATCTTGCATCCTTCAGGACGTCTCTGCCTCCACCTCAAACGGCTAAGGCCGCCGCCATCGAATAGACTATGGATGTACCATCGTTAGGCTCTACCAGTGCCTCTACGTCAACAAGCACTAGAGTAAAGAGGTCTAGACCTAGCATATCGGACGTGTGGGCAGATTTCGACAAGGTCATAAAGCAATTGCCGTCCAAAGATCAAGTAAGAGTTGTTGTTTGTAAAATATGTCGTTATAAATTGTCTGTAAAGTCTACAAGTAAAACCGGGCAATTGCACAGACATGCCCAAAAATGTAAACAAAAGCAAGGCATCGCCATGCGACGGACGCAGTTGATGTACAACCTTGACGATACGGTACGTAACTAGGATTATAATCCTGAGGTAGCCCAAGAATATTTATCTCATTTAATTGCATCACAATATTTTCTTTGAAACTTTGGTGCGTTAGAGGCATTTGAAAAGTACATTAGAACAACTCATAATTCTAGATTTACTCACATTTTTAGATAGACAACCACTAGAGATTTAGTTAAGTACTACAATAATAGTCGTAAAAATATTAAAGAACTATTTGGAACTTGTACATTTTCATTGGCCTTAACCTTGGACATATGGAGCGGTCATTTTAGAGAGGATTATCTTAGTGTAGTCGCCGAATACATTAATGATGACTAGGTTTTGGAAAAGAGAATCATAGGTTTCAAACGAATTGACGTAGCACATATGGGCTAGAATATAGCAGAATATATTATTAAAGTTGTGAAAGATTTTGGTCTTACAAATAACATTCTTGAAATTACTTTAGATAATGCTACAACAAACTCTAAGGCAATGGATATTCTCACTTCCTTATTTGGTACATACCCCAAATTCTTTTTGCTACATCAGCAATGCGCCTGTCATATTATTAATTTTATAGTTAAAACTGGTTTGAAAAAGTTGGATCTATATCTTCAAGCTTTTCACGATACAATTTTGTAAATAATTCTAACTAATGAATTGCAACATATAAGACCTACTGCAATGCGATGCGTGTACATCTACGAAAATTCGCTGTGGATATACCGGTAAGGTGGAACTCAATATATCTCATGCTATAAATTTTTTTACCCTATAAGTCCACATTTTCTGTTTTTATCCACACGCACTATGACAACCATACCTGCAACATACTACTGATTGAGTAACACTGGAATGTTGTTGAGAAGTTACTAATACTTTTTCAAATTCTTTTACGAATCCACTGTTGGTTTATCTGAAGTGTACTCTCTAACAACTCCAGTAGTTGTCCATCATATTCTTGCGATTGATATTCACTTGAAAAAAAAATTTGAAAATGATGTAGTGTTATGAGAGGCTGTGTGCGTTGTGAAAACTAAATATTAAAAATATTAGAATGATATTTCGTACTTATACGGACTTGCATTTATTCTAGATCCAAGAGCAAAAATTACGGAATTTACTAATGTTTTTTCAATTATAGGTGATTTTTTAGGGATAGATTATTTTAACTATTTTATAGCTGTTCATGTATAATTATCCGAAGTTTACCAGAAGTACGAGCATAAGTTTCAGAGAGTTCGCTTGCAATGACCTTCATTAGCACCCACCACAGGTAAGAAGACAAACATATGTGGCACCATCTTTTTCTCTAGAAGATCAAGCTTTACATCGTCAAGTGGTGGAGCAATCCATACCAAAGCTCGCGAAGAACTATCAGTTTTTTCTGGACAGCGATCATGTGCCTCACCACACAGAGCATTTCAACATTTTGGATTGGTGGCATGAGTACATGCTAACATATTCAGTGCTATCCATATTAGCATGAGGTGTGTGAATTGTTCCTGTCTCGATGGTTTCTTTCGAGTATACTTTCAGTCTTTCTAGAAAAATATTACAGTAGAGAAAAACAAGACTCATGAGTGAGATGGTGGAAGAACTTCTCACAGTAAAAGATTATGAACAAACTGATGCATGAGCTCAACACTGCATAACGGGTACAAAGTTGGAACATGCGCTCAACAATCTCTATCAAGATGGTTGCACAGGTAGTCAAGACGACAACGATACCATTGACGATTCTTAGAGCATCCATGCATACATTATACTTTTTATGATTTTTTACCTGTAATGTTGAACTACAGGATGTACTTTTTTCTTTGCAAAAGTTTTCTTGAGTTGAGTTTTTTACTTTGCAAAGTTTTTAATAAGGCAGCCATTTTAACATCAACAAAGCTCATTGTTATGGCTATAATTTACTATGTCTTTTTCTATAATTTCTATAATTTAATGTGTCTTTTTCTATAATTTCTTGTGTCCTTTTCTAATTCTACACTTTTTCTGAACTATTCAGTTTTCTTTTCTAATTTTTTGGGAGCTGAACGAGCTGTCGGGCCAAACGGCGAGCCATGCCTTCATGGCCCATCGGGTTGAATGGGCCGCGTGCCGACCCCACATGACACAAACCCTCTCTGGGCCATGCCTGGGCCGGCATCTCGGCCCACGGGCCGACATGACATGGCTCGTTTTGACTAATGGGCTAAATGGGTCGTGCCTAATGAGTCCGTGCCGTGGCGTGCTGTGCCACCCATTTGGGCACATCTGGATGTTTGCTTTGAAATATACCACTAAGACATTTAAAGCATTTGCTCAATGTGGCTTATAAGTTGCAGCTTCTGGGTTTTTTTGCACTGTAGCGGCTGTTAGTTTTTTTCTTAATAATTAAATTTAAAAAACATTATATCATCATAGATAACGCAAAGGAATAAGGAGAAAAAAAGTAAAAAAGCCCAAAAAGCTGAAAAGTAAAAAAAGATGAAATTAAGAAGCTAAAACCCTTTGGAGCGAGATGTAGTTTGGCTCTTTCCCTTCTTCGTCCCTACAGTCCTCTCCTTCCTCCATCGCCACCAGCTGCTCGGCGCTGTCGCCGCCGTGTATCGCATCATGCTCCTGTCAGACCTTGATGTGGCCCTGTTCTTCACGTGCTTCAATGAAGAATTCCTTGTGCTCACCGCATGGCTAGAGGCGATGCTATGGCTACACAGGAAGGTGTTGGAAATAATCACAACTTAGAGTTTTAATGAAGTTTGTTACCCAAGCTATAATTGTGTTCAACTTAGAGATAAAATCCAATACATGTTGAGCCTAGAGATTGAGTCCAGTGTTTATGAAAACCCCACGCTCTATAAATAGGAAGCATGCAATCTGAATATTATAAGAGAGAAGAGAAAAAAAAAATAAAAGACATCAAGTTATGGCGACGTTGGAAAAATATCTGTGTGCTATTGTGTTCTTCCTCGTGTTCATGCGCGTGAGCCTTTTGATTTCAACACTTGGTACCGGAGCCAAAAGTAGTGGCGACTATCTCTCTGTTATCTCCACCTCTCATCGCCCATGCTACAATCTCTCTCTGCGTTTTGTGATCTTGCTGCTGCCCTCATGGCGTCTTCCTTGCAGGTGAAGGCGCAGCCGACGAATGAGTTCCCCGTCTCGCACCCGAGCCAGCTTCTGGGGAGCCCATCGCTTGGCCTGCCTCTGCAGGTTGGCAGCTGCGAGTCGTGCGGCGCCACCGCGATCGACAAACGCGAAGGTCAGTACGTACGCATCAACAAACAATCTCTTTACTTGACATCAGTGCTCGATCGTTGTGCGCTGTATTTTCATTTCCCATATCGCCGAGCTGAGGAAGATACTGAACATGGTATGTTTCAACTTCCTCCGGCTCAAGAACAGCAGGGTACAAACAAAAGCTATGCGCAAGTGTATTTGGTCAGTAATTTAGTGTCAGCATTAACACTGATTTCTATCTTTGAAACTCAAGCAGAAGAGCACAGGGAAGGAAAGCAACTTCACTTCATGTTCGCACTGTCAGGTATTTGACAACTGATCAATCATTGATGTCCCATTTGTCATACAAATTTGCCATCTTGAATATTGTTTTGCTTGAAGCGCTTTCACCCAACTACACACTGTTCTTACCGATTCTTGATAAATAGGATCACCATTGCACAAAGCTTAAGAGAGAAGAATATAAGTAAAGACAAGATGTACCACAATTTCACCATGGTTGAACCACGGTAAGCACCACACACTAACAAAATGACCAGCAATCATCTTCAGAATGAAGTGGGCGAGGAAGCGGCCCTTCCGCTTGGCAACGACGGTGGACGGCGCGCAAAAGCAGCCGATAACTCTAACTCCACTCCCCTCTCACACAACTTCCATGCGGCTCACCAATAGTGACCTACTTACTTGACTAGCCTGGTACTCCAAAGAGGATCACCATTGCATAAAGCTTGAGAGAGAATAATAGAAGCAATGGCATGAAGAACCACGCTCCACCATGGTTGAAGAACCATGACAAGCACTCCACACTAACTAGATGACGAGGCAAACATATTTAGCATATAATGGTGAGGAAGCGGCATCATCGCTCGACAACGATGATGGGCGGCACGCAGAAGAAGCCGGTAGCTCTGACTCCTCTCCTCGTCCCATAGGGCTCACCGACGTGACCTACCTCTAGGACCAGACCAGCTGGAAGGACCTCAACTTTAATTAACTCAAAACATTACAATTAGCAATAGTTAAAAATAAATTAAGAATTATTACAACTCATTAATTACAAGAATGAATTACAACTCTCCATTTCAAAATCTCAAAGAATTGAATTAAAACTAATTATTACACCCCCTTTTACAAAATGGTGCATAAGAAAAAAAACTAATTTCTAAAGTTACAGTTGCATTAAACTAAAAGCTAAGTCCATGGGTGCATTGCATTTTAGTGCCCTGTCCTCGCGGTAAGTCAACGTCAACTCCCAAACCAGCCACCCTATTTTTCTTTTGCAGTTGGAGAGCAAATCAAATAACAATCCAAGAGAGAATAAAAAAAGAACGAACTAGAGTTGCCATTAGTACCCTCAAACTACTAGAGTCAATTAGAGTGGCGTTCATCAAGGTTCCCAGACCGTTCCAGGCTGGTCGGCGCCTCTCACCAATAGTGGACCTCTTCATCCAGCATTTAAAATCTAAAGCCTCCATTCTTTCAACTTATCTCAGCCCCAAAGAATCCCAAAATAGTGCACAACCTACATTTAAGACCTTCGATCGAAAGCCATAGGAAGCCAAGACTTAGAGGAGGATAAGAATGGACCTGCCCAGCTGTGCACAGCCAGACCCCAGCTGAAATCGAGAGGAGGCCAAAACCTCCACATATATAAACCAAAAATCTAGCCTCATTGCCACTGCATTACCAAAACCGCCAAAATCAGCCAACCAGTCGAGAGTTCACAAGCCCACAGAAAACACCAAAGTTCCTCTAAATCGAGAACCGCCAAGAACTGTCAAGGGCATCCCAGCCCCCAAGCCTGCCGAAATCCATTCCCACCCCATCACTCTTGGCCAAAGGTCAGAGAGCTAAATCCACCAAAGCCACATCTCACCGAGTGAGAGAGAGGAGTGTCAGAGAAGGGGAGGTAGAACGTAGAGGAAGACAAAGGAGAGCGAGGACCATGGGACAAGGAAGCCAACCGGGTGGACCATCACAAGGCGATGACCACCACAAGACGACGCCCCAATTAAGACTAGTACTTTGACCACGCCTTCATCCATGTCTATAACCGCGTGAGGACCACACCGCAGCCTCCACTAACCAGCCGGCACTTTCTATTCTCAGCTCAACACAAGTAGGCCCACATCCCCTATTGTTTTTCTTCCTTTATTTTTTGGCTCTTCCCATTTTAAGGCACACAAATGCTCAGCACTACTCCTCCTCAGCTCGTCCGATTGAGCCAGGCAGTTGAGAAGGAAGGAGAACCCATCCAGCCCAATCGGTGGCTACCACAGCAACCAGTGTCCGTCCTAGCGTCGTGAGAGCCATCCCGGGCATGAGAACCCTAAGCCCGAGCCCCGTCATCACAGCCACTAGGATTTCCCAGAACTGTGTGTGGTAAAACATGTGCAAATGTAATGAAAACGTCAACTAAAACCAAAACGAATAAGATTAGATAGAGGTAGAAGAGGAGGTAGAACCAGAGAGTAGGCGAAGCTGAGCCCACCAGCCATAACCACTGGCCAAGACCAAGCCCACCGTAGCATACCCTGACCGGTGACATCCTCCTTGAGGGTGAAGAAGGGGTCAAGGGAGCTGCCGAGCAGCCGAGTAGTTGAAGCAGCCAAGTAGTCTGAGCAGCCGAGTAGTCAGAGTAGCCGAGTAATTAGAGTAGTAGCCAGAGTATTGAACCAAAGTATTGCAAACATAAGTGCGACATAAACGTATTGAACCAAAGTATTGCAAATATCATGCTTTCCGTACCACTCGATCGAGAATCGGAGCGGCCTCGACCATTGTGCCCTCCCTCGCACGCCTGTCGTACGCAGTGTCCTCGTCCTTGGAGGAAGCGAGGTCCGTGTAGTAGACATCGGTCCACTGCTGCCTCAGCCTGTAGCGGGTGGCAGTGTGGTACCAGAACAAGTAATCCCGAAAGCTGGCGTTGCTGTGGGGGGTATTGTCCCGCTCACAGTTGTCCTCCATCCTCCTCCACCACTGGACGTAGTCTCGGTGGTGATGAATGTTTAGAAATATATATATTTTTAGGGTTTGATTTGAGTGAGATTGATGAATGTTTAGAAATATATATGTTTTTAGGATTTGATTTGAGTGAGATTGATCAAACCCTCATAGCAACGCCAGCTTCCAGGATTACTAAACATATATATTTCTAAACATTCATCACCACCGAGACTACGTCCAGTGGTGGAGGATGACGAGGAGGAGGAGCACGAGGGCGAGGAGGAGCACGAGGATGAGAAGGCTTCTACCCACGACGAGATTGGGATGTCGCAGATGCCCGACGCACCATCTACTCAGGCTTCGCAGCGGCCTCGTTGTTCGGCCCGTCCCCCGAGCACGTACACTCCAGGGACTGATGCCCTGGCCAAAGGAAGGGAAGGGCCAAGAGGCAGTGACTTATTGATGTTTTGAGACTTTTGATAGTTATGTGATGTTTTGAGACTTTTATGGTTGTGTGATGTTATGTAATATTTTGAGACTTATTGATAATTATGCGATGTTGTCGTTTACGTTTTTCAAATGTTTTATGTGTGAATGTATATGTATATGTGTATGTGCATATGTTTTGCAGAAAAAACAGCAAAGTTTGCTGTTTTTTCTGCAGGTGTAGCTAGCACGGCGCCAAAGCCGCTGGCGCCGAGATATTGGACTGCGGCGCCCGGTCCTTTGGCGCCGTAGGAGGCGCCAAAGACGCTAGCGTCGTATATAAACCTCTCGGCGCCAAAGGGGCTGGCGCCGTGATATGTGGACTTGCACCAAAACTTTAAGTTCAGGCTAAGTCCCAGAGCACGGCGCCACGGCCTTTAGCGCCGTTGTTGCACAGCACGGCGCCATGTGCTTCGGCACCGTGCTCTACCACCGTGGATCTTACGTGTCCACGCACGACGTCAAAGCATATGGCTCCGTGCTATTTACCCTGGGCGCCATATACTTTGGCGCCGTGGTAAGGGTCCATTTTTGCAAATCTTTTCTCCAGAAATATGTAAATAAACTTTCAAATTTTGGGCTAAAAAGCAAAAATTTTACAAGCGCCCATGGGCCTCTTCAACTATCGACCTACAACAACGCCCCATGGATGAGTGCCCCCAACCACAGCAGCAAGGCCGAACCTTCTCCACGAGCAGAGAGGTCCACCAAGGAAGTTCCCGGCAGATGATAGATCTGGAAAGGAAGAAGGACGATGGGGAGGATTCAGCTCTGGCAGCGAGGTAGAATCTCGAACGACGTTGAACGTTGACGGATCTAGAGGAAACATTATTATGATGGCTAGAGGAGGCCGACGGCGGCTGGAGGGACCGAGAAATTTCGATATTTGACACTGAATACGTGCGCTTCTCAACTTTTAACTCCCAATTCGCACGTCTTTGGAAATTTAACCCTATCACTGCGAATTTTTTTGATTCAAGGGATTGTCCTCATTTTCTCTCCTTTTATATTTTGACACTTGTCACTGCGAAAACGAAGAGAATCCCTTGAATCAAAAGAATTCGCAGTGACATGGTTAAATTTTTAAAGGCGTGCGAATTGGGGGTTAAAAGTTGAGAGGCGCACGTATTCAGTGTCAAATATCGAAATTTCTCGGAGGGACCGGTGGGGCTGCTTTAGGAGGAGGTACAGGAGACACAAAGGCCTGGGTCAAACCCGCCAGCGAGGGATCTAGGCGGCGGGTGCCCAAATCTAGCAAGCTCCGGCTACGGCAATAGGGGATCCTGAGGATGACAGCATTTAGAAAGACAGCCATTCTTCCAAATTTGATAGGGATTTCAGGCATGGCGATGGCGGCAGCGCCGACCTGCGGCACCTAGGCTCCTCACAGATCTGACATGGGGGGTGCCGCCCGCGGTTGCCTTCCACAGATCGATGATGTCGACGCAAGTCGCGTGGCCGTCGGCCGGATCTAGGGACAAGGATGACGCCGAGACCACACCGGCAGCGCGCTACTCGTGCCCGCACCGCAGTCGAAATGACCTCGCTCGTAACGAACAAAGCAGCTGCTCCTTCGGTGACCTCGGCGACAGGGATGCCACCTGCAGAAAGGTGACTCGATTGCTCGCTTCGTGGCCGGACCTATCGGCCCCTACGCCGTGTTGATCAGATCCATCGACCCCGATGCCGACTCGAGCCGCGGCAGCCAACAGTAGCAGCAGCAACATTGCTCGGGCTTGCTCCATGTCATTGCCATCTCCCTTGCCGAGCTCGTCGGCGCCTGCCTTGACTTCAGAAAAAAGCAAACCTTGAGGCTACAAAGAAGGGGGTGAGAGAGATGGGGAGGGAACTGGAGATAGGGCTGCCCCGCCGCCACCATAGCTGTTGCCGCCGCCGCCCTCGTCCAACGGCTGACAAACGCAATGCTGTGCCGTCGTTATTACAGGATTGCCAAACTAGACAGCATACCTCCTTCACAAAAATTCTACCACAACATCATGCTCCTGTCATCATGTTCTGCAGCTCTGCTCAACGCACATCAACATGTGCATATGTAATGGGGGAAGATGTGACAAAGGATTGACGAATCTTTTTGGAATTTTTACACCTGCATCCGCTACACTACAGAATGGGGAAGAGTGTTTCACCACTCTATAAGACCTGTTCTTTTTGGCTATGACATATAACTTTTGGCTGCGACGTATAACTTTTAGGCTGTTTGTATGAGAGATTACAGAGTAACTAAAAACTCACGTACGATTTTTGCCGATATAAATGAAATCGGTACAGTATGTACTACAATTAACTAATAGACCCCATCTTGAAAAAAACACTCCGTTTAAAGAGCTAATTACTATAGAAAAACTAAAAGCTAAAGCTAAAAGCTGAAAAAAAACCCCCCGGCCCTATATACATTACATCGGGGCAGCGCTACAATCCCTTGTAGTCCTGGATGGATGATTCAATTGCCACACAAAAAATGATTATCGACATTACAGGAGCAAAAAAGAATATCTTAGGGGCTTTCCCCATAGTGGCAAGGCCCCTGATACTCTGTGTGTGTCTTGGAGCCTCATTTCATATTCTCCGGTGATCGCCACTTGCCAGCCAGCAAGCCATCCTCAGGTCATCGGTCTGACCGGGTTGATGCAGCTGACGAGACTCGCTCATGACTCCTCACGTTGTACCTCTCGTATACCTTCTCACGGTTCTCGTTCCACCAGTTCTCTGCTTGATGCTCACCGAACCGTCTCCGACTGGAGAGAAATTTCAAACAAGAGCCAATAGACAGGAAAATTAGACGTGCTTAAGAAATGTACACATAAAAACAAGCAAGCATCTCATGGTTCTCAATAAGATCCCAGTAAAGACTGTGTGTGCCATTAAATAGAGTAGGCTAGCAGCGCTTGCAGTGCTGATTAAAACAAAGAGGGTAAGAAACAATTGATTAGGCTGTATTGCTCAAAACATTAAAGCAGAAGTTCTGATTAGTGATTAGACAATTGAATCAGGGAATAAGACGGCCTTCTACTTTATCTTCTGGAACATGCCACTACCAGCACCTTGAAGAAATAATGCAATATGTAGCCGCATAAGCCAGCTAGTCTAAGATTGTCAGACTCATGAAGTGATTCGCAAAAAATATATTTTATTCAAGCAATACAAATATCTACTTATAAACCAAACAAGCAAAAAACGACCATAGAAGTACTTAAGAAAGAAGAGAAACTCAATTTACCTGAAGCGTACCCGCTTCAGATCCCGAGTCCCATCGCGGAGTGTTGCCAGTGTTATATATACACCTGGTTCATACTGTTCAATCCATTCAGCTTGAACTTGGTTGCTGGACAGTGATATCATGCCTCGAGAATTGTAACCATCTTCACCATTTTGAAGGGACCTAGCATCCATGCTAGCACTATCACCAGCTCTAATGCTTGCAGTGAGCAATTCATCACTACTGCTATGTGCTCTTCGATTTGAATGTTCAGCATCATGAGGACTTGAAACCCTATAGCTGTGAGCACTCACTTCACTATTTTCACTAATACTACCTGGTGATTTATGTTGACTTGAGATTCCATTTGGGTGCAAAGATCGCCCAGTGTTCAGGCTAGGTATATTTAAAGCATTGATAGACTCATTTTGTGGCTGGTGAATCCCATTCATGCTAGAGTAAATAGAAGCATATGACTCGATGCCATTTGGAAAGTGTGGTGGTTTTGCTTCATTGCCATCATAGGCTCCCTGATCTGGAGGCAGTCTTTCAGCCATATCCTTAAGCTACACAAGCCAAAGCAAAAGGCAGACACAATAACCATCAGGGAAGAGGATTTCAGTAACAAAACCAAAGAAAGTGGCACTTCACTGAAGAAAGCTCAACTGAGTATTTTTGAAAGGTTAGGTGTCAAATGCAAACTTTCTTTCAGACTAATAGCTTTTTAAAAAGATTAAATGAATATTTAGGTACTGAACATTTTGAATCTGTGTAATCCGATGACATTAAGCAATTACTGTTCTTGCAATGTGAAACATATGCCTGTTGTGTCTGGTGAAACGATCAAACCTCCACCACAAAACCATTAGCATGTACATATTATATGCAAGCAATACTACAGGTCCGCAACAGTTAACTATTAATTCATGGGTTTCTAAGAAGAAACAAGAGCATTAAGCCAATAAATATTACTTGTGTTGTTAGGGATTTTATGACTTCCTTTGCAGCTTTGGACTTTGCAGATTCCTCTGCAACCAGCATCATAGCCTCTTGAACTTTCTTGGCTGATTTCTGTAACTCAAGCTCTCGAAGCTCACAGCGGTGCCTCAGATTATCAACCTAAATGGGTGAATAAATTCAATTCTTTGCCCACATAGTAAATACCAAAGCTATGTACTTGCACATAAATAAAACAAAATACCTGTGCACGGAGTCTTTCAACTTCCTGATTTAACATCTCATTAGTTTTCGCAAGATTCTCAGCGGTACTTTTCGCGATAGAAAGGCCATGAGTTGTTGGAACTGGTGTGGTAGAACGTGGTGGACTGGGCTTGCGGGACAAAGGGGAAACAGCCCTAGAAGAGTTTACTGACCGAACTGCTGATGTGTGAACTGCTCTTGGAACTGATCTGTTCAGATCAAGTCCACCAGATAAAGCAATATCTCTCAGCGGAAGAAGTGAACTCATTTGTGGAGTTTGAAGAAATGACAGCGCATCTGTCTTCTTCCCTTGTTTTGCTGCCTTGCTATCCAAACTTCTAATCATATCCAAATTACTAGGTATAATTGCTTTAGCTAATTTAGCGTCAGAGTTGCTTTCACCCAAGTGGCGAGGCACAGCATCTTTTCTCCTGTTAATTGCACTAGAGTCTATGGCATTGTTCAATTTTAAGAAACAAGAATCACAAACACGGTAAGGTTTTGCAGGATTAGGAGCCAATGCTGCCCTCAGAGCCTTCCGCGAGGTGCACGTGTTACAGTGGACAAGTCCACAGTTATGGCAATTATGCCTCTTTCTGGTGAACCCAAATGGTTGCCGACATGATGCACATTGCGACTGCTCGGCTCCTGAGATCCACTTATGCTGGCATATAGCAGCAGTGAAGTTAGCACCACAGGCTATGTGCCTAACAGCCCTGTCTTTCAATGCCTCAACCAGCGTAGGTATTTTCCTATCCTCTATATCTCCATGGCCCAATCTTCCATTGGCCCCTTTTCCCCATGTAAAAACCTCACTCTTAGTAGTCAACACTGCAACATGGTAGGAACCACAAGCAACTTGGACAACATGCTCACCCATAATCTCTTCAACTAGACATGGAAGCTTACCATCTGAGCAGGGATTTCCAAGTTGACCATAAACAGTATTACCCATGCTCAAAACGTGTCCAGATGTTGACAGGCCTACAGTAAGACTATGACCACATGCTATCCTGTGAAAATCGTAATCAATAAGTGAAGCCACACATGTAGGCTTAAGTCGTGGTTCCTTGTCACCATGACCAAGTCGATGCTTGTCACCATCTCCCCATGTGAAGAGCTTTCCGGAAGATATACTTAAACTGGACTGAGTAACTATAACTTCTACAATGGCGGCAGTGTGCCATACACCACATGCAACATGAATTGTTTTCAACCCCGATAAAGACTCTACCTCCCTTGGACATGAAATGATTTCACGGTTTCCATGGCCTAAAACTCCAAATGTACCATCACCAAAGGTAAATAGCTGGCCCATTGATGTGATCAAGGCAGTATGCCAGGTTCCACAAGAAACATAAGCAACTTGAGGACCGTCCAGTGCTCCTGAAATCCTCTTAGGAATCCAGTGGCTTACATTAGTACCATGGCCTAGAAGTCCAACATTATGTGTTCCATCTCCCCAGGTATACAGATCCCCAGCTGTTGTCACAGCACAAGTATGGAACTCCCCACAAGCAACAAAATCCACATTGCAAACTGCTAACGACTCAACTAGACGAGGGTGAATAGAATCTTCTTGTGACCCATGGCCAAGGCGTCCTCCAGATTCTTCACCCCATGTAAAGACTTCCCCATTTTTTGTGACCAAAGCAGCATGTTTGACCCCACAATCCACATGATACACATCAAGAACTAAACTGGATTCCAAGGGCTTCGGTAGTAGGAAATCAGTCTTCACATTTGACCTAATTACTGTATCAGAACCAGCTCTTACAGGGTTATCACAAAAAACTTCACCCCATACATACACATCACCTGAAGAATCACAATCATCTTGTGCAGAACCATGACTCGATGTACTAGGGGCACTAGAAGTGCTCACTCTGATAACGTCTGAAGAAGCCCCTTTAGTGTGCATATTTGTCACATCTGATCTCCAAGTAACTATGGAGTTCTAAGAACAGTACCAATACATATGTACAACTGCCGCAGGACTAACAAAACTGATCAAAAGTTGAACCACCTGCACATATTTAATAACAATGCGGTTAAAACCACTATATAACATCAAACTGATATGTTAAAGTAAATACTGTTAGAGATGAATTCCGAAATCTCTTCTATTGGAATAGTCTCACATTGGTTATGGAATGATAAGAGACCTAAATTGAAAGTGAGGAAATCCCTCACCTCATTGGCTAGTTTTTGGGGTGAAAAGACCCTTACGATCCAACAAGTGGTATTAGAGCCCGGTTTTAACATCTCTGGCCCAATGGATACTAGTGTGTGAATGTCTGATGAACTATCTCTGAGGGACCGTCGGTGTACGATGAAGGGACCGTCGGTGTACAGTGAAGGGGTGGTGAAGGGCTGAGGAACACCAATATATGAAGGGGAAATTATTGGAATAATCCCACATTGGTTATAGAAGGGTAAGAAACCTAACTTAAAAGTGAAGGAGTCCCTCATCTCACTAGCTACCTTTTAGGGTGAGAAGGTCCTTACGATCCAACATCTTCTATGTGTACTCTTCCTGCCGAAGTATCTGCATTACATATGAATACAAGCCTGACTCGTCCAGCCGTGCGTCCGGTTGTGCCATTGCCTTGTCGGTTGAACTACAGGATCAAGACTCCACGTATATGTGTATTTCCGTCTCCTTGTGTTCAATAGCTTTACTAGTATTTCACGTATGTACTTGAACTATATAAACAAAGCAATACAGCAGATCAAGGCGTTGCCATTGCAGCCTTGTTTAGCCTTTCTTTCAAATACAAAGTACCCTATTTAAGAGAACTAGAGAAGTGGAGAAATTTTGGGTGCTATGGGCACAATGGGCAGTGTTTTGTGCACCCAATGAAGCTGAATGGCAGCAATAAAATGAGGTTATTGTGAAGGTAAAACCAAGGTTGCACTTAATACTAAAAAGTCAAAATAATAAGGGGTTGAGAAACTCTAGGTAAACTGCTGTCCCATGAAAGCAGAATTTAGAAATGAGTAAAACAGGTTAGCAATGCCAGATGTAGGTACAAACCTAGAATTATACATTGCACTTGTTGTAATATAGTTCTTTTGACTGGACCGGTGGTTCGGGCCCTCTCCGCTTGCAGAGACCATGCCTACCCTGTTCTCTCACACGCTGTGTCCCAACATTTCGTTTGCCAGGGCCCTTGCTCATGGTAACCTTGAGCTGCATCTTCAACCTCAACTAACCAATGTGTCTTCTCAAGAACTCCTAGCTCTCGTAAGGAGCTTGGAAGGTTTTGAATTTACCATGGGGGCAGGATGAGCGCTACCTCGCCGGCTTGAAGTTCCCGTTCTCATCTCAGGGCTCTTATGGAGTATCTATGGATATTCACCCCCAAGATCTGGTGGTCGAGTCAATCTGGCACTCTTACGCCCCCTCAAAGTGCAGGCAGTTCCTATGGCTCGTTCACAGGGATCGCCTCCCCATCTGTGAACTCCAGTTTAGGAGAGGGATTGCGGAATCCCCCCTTTGCCCATTCTGTGGCGAGGTTGAAGACCAGCCGCACCTGCTCCAGCATTGCCACCATGCTAGGGCTGTCTAGAACAAAGTTGGTCTCTGCTCTGTCAGTGATATGCCAATGCTTGCTTGTCTTTACGATCCCTCCTTGGGCATTCTTCATGAAGTGTCGCACCGAGTCCGCTCCACCATCCTCACGGCCGTGCTTTGGAACATTTGGAAGAAGCGGAATGCGAAAGTTTTCCAAGGAGAATTGCTCGGTACCCTCATCATCTTTCAGCGCATCTATAACGATCTCGCTCACTGGGCCCATCGCTGCCACGATCACGCTGATAAAGAGGCACTCCTTTTCCAGGCTTATAACTGTTAGATCTATAGATGAATAGATGAATCGTTCAAGTATTGTACAGCCCCAAAGGGGTAATATATAGTATAAGATTCAAGAGGCACAAGACTAAACCCTAAAAACTACGAAATGCTACAAATACCCTTATTCCTTAACACCCCCTCAAATGCAAGACATATACAATAGCATTGCATTTGAAAGGGTTAACACTAAAATACCACAAATCCGAAGTCCAACACTTGATAACATCGTCGTAGCGTGCAGCTCTTGACCAAAAAAATTGTCGAGTACCAAAATACCTCCATCCGGGCTCGTGCAATAGCCCATAAAGCATGATGGCGCAGATCAAGGTTTGAGACGATGACGATGGCCTTAAAACTTCTACGATCTACAGCGGCTCAGAGAGAAAAATGGCGACTACAACCATGCATAAAGGAAGGGACCACACTCGATCCAAGAGGATGGACCGTTGCTAACAAAGTAATCAGCTGACTGACAAAGAAATTTGTGGACTCAGACAGCTTGGATGAATCCAAAAATAGAGACTATGGATTTGGATGGACGCAATAAAAGACCCAAAAGAAAAAGACTCAAAAGCAACATATACTAGCAGCGGTAACACCAACACAAAAGATCTCCTTCCTCCCATGAGCATCACAGCCTTTGAGACAAAATCTGGGCTAGATATTGCATGAATTCCAAAAGGACCAGAATGGCTGTAGATATTGTTGAACGCGGAGAACGAATCGATCTATGAGAAGTGAACAACACATCGTACGCAGCCATCAGATCCACATGGCGATCTAGCGCGAGCAATTATGTGACCAAGCAACCCTGACTTGCATCCTCCTCACGTGAGCATCAATAGAGCACAGCCGGCGAGACATCCAAAAGGAGATAAAGGCCAGAGAGGAGGCATGTGGTGAGCAGGACATGAGCCGACTGAGTCAGATTCACCCAACTAAGAGCCTCAGGGGATATGTCAGTGCCAGTGGTGGCGATGATGGAGAGCTCGGGCGTCCAGCGAAACGACAGCGTCAACCGAAGACGACGACAACAGAGGTCAATAGGATCTGGCCTGGAGAGCACAGCAGATGCCTCTACCGGTTCCAGCCACCGGCGGACAAAAAGAAAGCCAGAATCAGGCGGCACGGCAGCAGAGGTGGCAGAGGTGGCCAACATGTGACGGGGAGAAAAATCCAACCGGGCGAGTCAAGGCCAACAGCAACAAGGATTCGGTCAGTATGGAGATGGCGGCTGACGATGCCTCCCCTGCGAGCGAAGACGGCCCGTATCTGCCGCGGTGAGGGCCAAATCCAATCTTGGTGGTAGTGGAGACGCACAGACAACGACACAGACAATGGCGCGGGCGACGGTGGCTACCCCCGAATAGGACGGCGGCGACCCGAAGAAGCGCGACCAGACGACGACGTGGCCGCTCCCCTGGGAGTGGAGATTGATCCCCCCGGGGGCAGGGGCATCGAAAGAAGAACGAAGAACGAAGGTTAGGATTTGAACATTTGCTCTGATACCATGTTAGATCTATAGATGAATAGATGAATCGTTCAAGTATTGTATAGCCCCAAGGGGCAATATATAGTGCAAGACTCAAGGAATACAAGACTAAACCCCTGAAAGTAGGAAATACCATAAATACCCTATTCCTTAACAATAACTTCAGCGACTTAGGATGATTTTAGTTGGATTGTGACCCCCTTGTTGTACTCTGCCCCACTTGTTTTTCTTATTCATGTCGGTACTCTGCCGTTTTGGGTGCTATGAATAAAAGTTCAGGTCAGGCACGAGCCCCACCGTAGATCGTTCCAAAAAAGAAATCATCTGTATAGTTCTATGAAGTGATGCAATTGACTAGGTTTAGGTTGTGTTCTGTAAAACTGTGCACGCATTGATCATAAGCAACATAGAGTGATTCTGTTGAAATGCATGAACTCACACTATAGCTTCATCCTAAAGAGGATCGGGCCGCTGTCCACTACTTCAGCACCTCCTAACATTCATTTGCTACGACAGCACACGACGATACACTATACGCTGTGTATCACTTAAAAATGCTGATTACATGTTTGGAAGTGCTAGCTAAATCACTTTAAGCACGGGGAAATGCCGGCAGCAGCTCATTTGAACGTAGTGATTTAACCCAGAATGCATTGCACAGAACAGATAAGGCAAATATTATCATCACGAATTCCACGCAGCCTAAGTCGAATCAAGATAGCAACATGCACAAACCAACCTGCCCTGACCAGCTTGCATCCACAATTCCCAGTGAGGATCACAACACATTCTCCTACGCTCATGAACCCACAAGCGCGCAAGTAACAGCAACGCCAAGTCCAAGCACAAACAAGAAAGCAGGTCCTTTTTTGCCATTCCAACAACGAAACCACAGAACAAATCTTAAACGGCAAAGCCCCCAGCAAAATCCCCACCGGCAAAATCAGCACCACAGCTACGACCTAAGGCCCCAACTCTCCCCACGCATCCTCAAAGGCAAGCACGTGAAAGAAGCCTCCCTTTTAGCCGTTTCGACACCAAACACAGCGCGGAGCCCAAAAGCGCAGATTTTTCCGTACCTGAAGACCTGAGTAGGCAGGAATCAAGCGGCTGAGATCGCCGGGAACCCTAGAGACCCCGCAGCGCAGCCTCTCCTCCTGCTCCTGCTCCGGCTCCTCCAAGATCCGGCCGAACCGGGGAAGGAGGAGGGGGAAGCAGAGAGGGCAGCCAGGCCAGATGCGGCGGATGGCCCGGCCTCCGTACGCCGGGGGGCTGGAATATGTGGATTCTCCAATTTTACTTTTCTTTTTTCTTCTTCTTTCTGGGGAGGTGGTGGTGCGTGGTGGTGTGGGCGGAGGCGGAGACCGGAGGAGTGGGCGCTGCTGCTGCTGTGCTGCGCCTTCTCTCTCTCGCTAGTCTTCCTGCAGGAGGGGTGCTTGCTTATTCCTCGCTTCGTTCCTTGCCTCTCTCTTTTTTTCCTGTCTTTTTTTTTTTTTTTGGTGTGTGCTCGTCTTAGCGAAGAAATTATCCGTTATCCTTCTTTGACAGCAGTATAATTACAGAGTTTCTCCAAAATTCAATCACTATAGACTATATGGTAACACTGACACTTCAAAATAATATTTTCATGCCTGATGTGGCTAGCAAAGTTAAGCGTAAGCATGGAACGCAGGAAGTCTCGCAGGAATTTCATAAGGATATAGGTCCCATTTGGTACAATTCTGCTCCCGATTCTTATCCGGATTTTGTGAAACTATACCAAATAATTAACTTATCAAAATAACTCGATTGTGCTTCTCACAAATAGCTATCTTGAAAATAAACTAATATGGTGAAACAGTCTTCTAATAGATTCTCGTGAAAAGTTAACTAACTAGAAATAATGGTACTCTTAAAAGTTGAAGGTAATTACTTATCATTTGCCATTACACAAAAACCTTGTCTCCACTCCCCATTTCTAATCTCTCTCTCCACAAGGCACCCCCACAGCTGTCTCCTCTCTCTTACCCATGCACACTCGTCTAACCCTAGCCGCCGTCGCTCTGGGAGGTATTGCTAGTGGTCGGGAGCCCAAGTACACCTCTCTCCTCTCTCATGCCCACATATCATCGTTCATGCCCTACCAATCAGGAGTAGGAGCGAAGCTAGAGATTCCTCAACAAAGGACCTAACGCCACCGCGCCTGGATTCCCTTCCCAACAGCCAGGAGGCCCACGCCACCATCCTCGCAGACTGTCCTCGCCATCCCCAAGCCCGTCCCCGCTGCCATGCGGAGCCCCTAGCCACCACCCTAGATCCAATCCCTATTGCCAGCCTCAGATCTTGTCATCGTCGTCGCCTGTCCTACGTACCTGGTGACCTGGATACCCAACCACCAGTGACCTTGTCCGTGACTATGAAGGTTAGAGCCCACCGGCCTTTCCCCTTGGCCTCCCTCAATTGCTCAAGCCCCTTTTTTCCATGCATAGATTAAAAATGCTTTGTAGGATTGGTTCCTATTTTGGATATTATAAAGTTTTTTGGTTGTGACTTGTAAGATTTAGTCCTATTTTGAAAATGCATAGATCTGGAACTTTCTATATCTGTGCCCCTAATATGTATAGGAATCGGTGCTATTATGATTCACAGCAGATGGTGAATAAACAAAACTTTTCGATGCTAGTCCATGAATTTGACCGATAGGATTGTCACTGATTGCCTACAAGAATAATGAATCAGTGCCTAACTCTCTCTATGTGCCTACATGAATAATGAATGCATAGCTCTCTCTATGTTTCTACATGAACAATGAACCGATTGCCTACATGACTGATGAGATTGTCACTGATTTCCTACATGAACAATAGAATAATAAATTTACTGCTAGTTTCTTGCAATTGTCTAGCTTTACTAGCATCATAAATATAACATATTGATGTTTATATTGAATCAAACCTGAATATGTGCTGATGAACATTTTTTTTACTTGTTGTACATGATTATGGGTGATGAGAATATGATAGATGGCTTTTTTCTCTATGAATCCATGAATGAATATGCCAAATGGTCCATGAAGGTGCCCTAGCAAACGCATAACCTCTGATTTATGTTGAATTCATATGTATAGCACTAATCTATACGTGCTAATTACATGAACTGATTCCATTTTTTTTTCTTGCTATCTTGGTGTGCAGGTTGCCAAGCTTTTTCAAGATTGTCAATTGATTTGAAGTAGCAATTTTAGACGGAATAAGTTGGTAGCATTTTTCGTATTCGTTCTAAAATGTGTAATTTTGGATGTTTAGAGATACTGGGATGTGTACATTTTTGTCTAATGTGTAAATTTTCAAAGATGTATGTTACAAGTCATAAACTAGGTGCATATTTTCACTTGTTGTTTGCTAAATTACTGAAAAACAAAAATTCCTTCTTGTACATGATTTGTGTTTGTATGCATCACATTCAAATACTCTCAATCCTAAGAAATTTTTAGAGAAGTTTCACAAATTTATGTATAAATAGAAATGAGTAAGATTTTTTTGAGGTGATAAAACTAGGGGTAGCATGGTCATTTTGCCTCCAATCCTCTCTTTTAGGATTTTTGGAGCCAACCTCCAAGCAAATGCTTCCCTCATCCACCTCCGAATTCTCAGAGAAGTAGATTCTTGGAGAATCAGGAGCAGAAGCTAAAAATTAGAATATGGAGCTCTACCAAATAGACCCATATATTTAGTTTACCACTCATTCAACTCAAATGGATTCAAGGCTAAATTCGAACAAGAAATACATCTGAAAGCTTAAATTTAAACTTTGGCCCAATTCTTTTTTGCTTTTTTTTTGCCTTTTGGCTTTGGTTTCTCCGGAAGTCGAAACAAATGGGATGACTTCTCAAAGCGGTTGCTCCAAACACCTTCCTGAGCCTAAAACCGTATGCGTCGTCCACATTGGCGTCTCAGCTGTCCACCGTCGTCTCAAAAAACATAGACAAAATACATCAACTATAGCCAAAAGTCATCAGCCACAGTATAAAGAACAAGCCCTTTTGCAAGCCAAATCGATGATTTTGTTTCTCCCTTATTGAATCCCCTGTGCTCTAATGCCACTTGTTGCAAATATGCATAGAAAAATAAGAACAAGAATATGAACTAGGCAGCGAGCATAAAAGAATAAGACATAAATTTTCACTATCATATTTTACCTTCATAGACTTGAGATCTGAGAGTACTTCTTTGAACATTGTCAGGTGGTTTAATAACAACCTACCTTCCGCCATTTTGTGCAAATAAAGCTTTTACTTCACATATATCTTACTGGTCAGATATTTGATCATGCAAATCCAGTTTCAACCAAAATGTGGTAGCAGTCTTCTCATTCAAAACCTCCTACAAAATATTATTTGATATATGAAGATGGATATGAGATAATGCCTTACGATATTTACATTGCTTCTCCTCAAGGGGTCATGCAGCAGGCATCTTGTTGATCTTCAAAAGAGTGTCATCTAAATTGAGATGTGCAAGAATAGCCCACATCTTGACTTGCCATAGAGAAAATATGGTATATCTGGGATTAATCATTGGCTATTTCTTTGACGATCTATCATCTTCTACAGTTATTGTGGCAAGATCCATGGATAAGGAGTCTAAAGCAGAGTTGAATGTTTTTAACACAATTTAGGCTATGCTTAATTGAGGAAAATTTAAAGAAAAAAAATCAATATCAGCTGTGGAGACAACTGAATTTGGTGTTTTATTCACCGTTTAGATATGTTGTAATTTGGATCGCTTGCGCAACTATTATGGAGGTTTTGGCAACATTTAATTTCATAAGTTTGATGACATTCTAATGGCAACTAGCATGATACCCTCCGAAGTTCTATTGTTTAAAAGTGAATGCTTTTCTCTAATTCCAGTTCGAGACAAAGGATTTTAAGTGCAATAAGAAGTTTTTTTTGCGTTGATACTATAATATTTGTCCAGTTGTCGTATCTCGATATAGGGGTCTACTATAATTTATACTCCATTGATAGCACGATAGTTCTTTCATTTGGACAATTTTACAGGAGCAATTCCAACCATGTCATGAAATTCAGCTACATTTAAAGCCAGGAGTTTGATGTACGTGATGGCCACACGTGCAAATTGCTCTTTTAATGAGCGTTGTTCGCTAAGTTTTGTATTTCAGGTGGAGCATATCAGATTCCATGATATGAGTTCTTTGCTATCTATATAGCGCCACAGGTGATGTTTTGGCTTATGTCATTTAATGATTGAGTATTTGTTTCAGGAGGTTATTTGCATTGATTCAGACTTTCCTAGGGTTATAAACTACTAAAGATCCGGATTTATTCATCTACTTTTGTTGATAGCTGTGTGTTTGAATTTGCTAGTAATTTGCTCAATTTTACTTTCGCGAAAAGTGTTTGGATAAGATTATTCCAGTCTTTCTTGTTGAAGATTAGTCTGATGGACTTTTGAGGCATAAAGTTTGGTGCTAAAGACTTGCTTTGAGGAGATTTGATATCCAACTACTAGAGCTTCACAGAGTCCAAGCAAGGCACTCGAAGCCTAGAACTTAGGAGAGAGGAGAGGTGTAAAGTGGATGCTCCATACTTAGATCTTAACCTAGTCTTTTCCTTACACAATATTTCTCTCCCCCATGGCGCCTTATAGACTATATTTATAGCCGTGCATGAAGGTGTTTACATAAATGCCCCATTTGACATCTTTACTAGTTAGAACAAATATGTTATTTCCTTGACATGGTCTACATGGGCATGCCTTTTAGTTACATATATACTTGGCCTTGTGCATGGTGGGCCGATTGGGCCAAGATGGAGGGCCACTCCCCTAATATAGTAATAGTGTCCATTCCCAACACTGCGTCAATTGTGGCGCCGGGTGGTGCATGCGTCAAGCGCGTGTCAGACGTGGCAACGATAGGCGCATCCGAATCTGATTCGGTTTCCTTCTCCGTTATAGACTTTTATTTTCTAGCCTATATATGTACCCTCATAGTCGTACATGTTAGCTACGTCGAAGTTCTCCGTACTTATAATATCTTCTTATATAGTGAATTATGTCTTCGTGCGTCTATAATTTTTTCCGCAAAGGGTTTTTACATTAAATTTGTGTCCCCATTCTTTTCATACTCTATATTTATCGTGTATTTTATAACAAGAGCAAAACGTAGTTGCACATGAGCTCGCACAGTTAGCGAAGCGTTTGCGTCATAGTGCTGTGTGGGGTGAGTCTTCCACTAGTTGTGTTGAGCACCTTATTGCTCATCAAGATGTTAACACAAATCGTTGAGTAATCAGTAAAGCTCTCTTCCCCTCGCAAAGAAAAAGTAGGATAGGAAAAATCAATGCGGTAGTGTCATAGTGTGGTTTAAAGAAAAACCGACATCGGTGCTAAGCTAAGCTTAATAAAAAGTCTTATCTTTGCTAAGTGGCGATTTTTCCGCCTCAGCCTTTAGTATCCAACAACTGATGTTGCTTTCATTGTGGGGACTGATGTCTAACATTTTTATGCATGGTTGATCCCATCACGAAATATTTCTACGGAAAAAATATTTTTTGTCATGGATTTTGAACGGTATTTTAAGATTAGTATTATTCAAGATGATAAATCTATATGATCTAGATCACTCCGGTGACTGCTGTGGTAATAACCCAAAGAAAGTAATGGCGCTCCTGACAGTGCAAATCAAAATTTGGGTGATGCGACAGAGGGAGTAAGAGTGAAGAGAGAGAACTTGTTACTTATCATTTGTTACTTATCAAATTTTCGCTTTGATCTTATCTTATCATTTTCTACTATAGTAATTAATTTTTAAACATACGTTTTTTAAGATAGTGTCTATAGGTAGATTATAGTAAACATTGTACCGAGTTCAGCTATATCGACTAAAATCGTATGCGGCTATTTCTCTTTGTATACTGTCTTTTACTAACAACTAAAATTCAAAAAACATAAGTTAAAACCACAACCTAAAAAAATCCACCCAATAAACCCCTTTCACCACAGTTCACAGTAATACTGTAGAGTAATAACGAACTTGACGCTAGCTTTGACATAAACTCCCCTAGGTTCAGACCGGGAGGATGTGACTTGTTCTTTTTCTCAACAAATAAAATCTTTGACTGAATCGTGGACCGACCCAACGAAAAGACAATTGAATTGTCAGTTTGTCACCTTGGTACGCTAAGGGTGTGTTTGGTTGCCTGCATCTCCTTCGTCCTGGTTAGGTGGATCCGTATAATCTGAGAAGAGCCTGTTTGGTTGCCTGTATGAGTAGATACAGCCTGTATGAGCGGATGCAAAAATACGCCCTCATCCTGGATGGGTGGATACGCTCAAAATGAGCTTCACTAGCCATCCTGGATGAGTGGATGCAGTGTATCTTATGCGGTCCCACGTGTCAGCCTCTTAGGTTTGGTAGACTGCATCCGCTCATACAGGCAACCAAACAACATCTCAGTTTTTTTTGTATCCGCTCATACAGCCTCATCAAACATCTTCTTTTTCTAAAATACGATTCCACTCAGCCTGCATCCACTCATCCAGGATATACGATGCAACCTCCATCCACGAATCAAACACACCCTAAGGGACTTGTCAAACCAATACTGCTGCGACTGCGAGAGATTACAGTACGTTCGTATATAGCTTCTAGATAGATTATGAATGTGTCTAGCTAACACATGGTTTTCTACATGCATGCTGTTTGCCTAACTTGACAAGAAAGATCCGCGGCGTATACGGCGTTAAGCAGACCTATGTTACGTATAATCCCATCTCTCTGATATAGCATCTGTTCAAATGGATTAAACAAACTTACTTGGTGTTGCTTTTGATGAGATCAGGATATATAATGCAGGCTAGGGCCCGTATAAAACTAAGCAAGCTTATGCGACTGTACCAACTTGATAAGAGTTCTACGTAGTGCTACTACCTGTTATGGAGTATATATCCTATGGAAGAAGACAAGAGCAGCTGCAGGGATGAAAAGGATAGCTTTACAAGTTCCTTTTTTTCGGAGGAAGTAATCAATTGTATCATGTCCCCCATGCACTAGCAGCAGATCATTCATGGGGATAAAATTTTAGATTCTATTATACCTTGTTTGTATGGGTATTAGTGTGCACGCCTACTGTTATCCTTTGAACAATCTCATGCGTGTAGATATCTTAATTTCAAGGATAATCTTCTTTTTTTTCCGGATTCCACTGTCTTTGCTTGTATGAGTATCAGTATATATGCACGCTTAGTGTCATGATCCTTTGAACAATCCCTTGTAGATTTTTGCTTTTTTTTTTTTCAAGATTTGAGCCTGACTCGATCGGGGAACCCTAACTGTGTTGTTATTGGCACATGGCTAAGCACGGCCGTTCACTTTACAGACTTCATAGAAAAGCAATCAACTAGTACGCTTGATTTTCCCTACGGAACAAAATCAATTCTATCACACGATTAATTCACACCTGCTTGTGCATGCTATGATCATGCTACGACCTTTCTGTTGTGTTACCTATCAATTGGACATCAACTGTTCAGAAGATAAAGAGAGAGAGAAATATTATCTTGCATACGATATTGTTTAGTGAATTACTTGTACGGTCATGCTCGCTGCACACGTCAGGCCATCATAAAGCTTTTAACGATAGGAAATTAAGCTCGAACTGCAATTAGCAGCAGTATTTTATTTGGATTGATTGGTGAAGAAGACAATTAATGGAGCTCACATGATTGGAGGTGCGGTGCTATTTGCCAAGAGCACGGCGGACCAAGCAGGTAAGGTGGTTGACCTATGTCTAGGTTGGTGATGGGCGATAAGAAGATTGGCAGGGCAGTCAACCTGTTGTTGGCTTATTGGCTCCTCTGCCGTGGCTGCACTGGCCAGGCTGCTCCCAAGGACGACGGCGTGTGGCTGTGGGGCGGTGGCCGTCGGTCGGGCCAAGGAGTGCAGGCGGCGGCGGCATACAAGAAGAAAGAAAGGGCAGAAGATTAAGGCAGAGTGCGTGAGGACCAGCGGTGGTGATACGGAGGTGTCGCTCAGTTAGACTGAAATACGTTGATTTATGGTTGAAATTATATTGAAATACGTTGATTCATGAAATAAAAGAGCTCGAACAAGAAAGCAGAACGGAACTTGCTCCGTTGCTCGTGGTGCTAGCCTGTTCCCGTAACGAAAGCGCTTTTGCAGTTCGGTGCTAATGTTGGCTCAATTCCGACACTAGAGAATTAACGTCAACACTCAACACGACCCGGTTTCTATCCATCAATCATCCTACCGGGGTAACCAGCCGTGCCAACCCAAACCAGTAAAAAATATTAGTCCGAAATAGTTTTGAATTTAAAATTTGAATATATATTAATGAACAGTAATTTCAGACGGTATCCAGCAAATTCAGTACCGGCCAAGGTTCGGTTTTTTTTTTTCCTGTAACCGGTTTTTTAATGCTTGATCCTACCTCTGTCAATTTGAGATAGACTAATGGAGCTATGTATGTTTGCACAATAATTGAAAGTTTGAAATCAGTGTGGACCTGTAATACAATAAAATCTTGACTAACAATGGAACAATCTTGCAAAAAAATACGAACATCTTCCTACGACAGTGTTCAGTTCCCTAAATATGATGAAGCATAGATCTGCTTTTTTTTATGGTAAATAATTTTTTTTACAGTATTTAACTTTCAAATAGAGTATCTTTTTAAAACGGTATCTACTAGTCGATTGTAGTACACACTGTATACACTTTATTTATGTCGGCTAAAATTAACACACGAGTTTCTCTCACTCCGTACGTCTCTCTATAAACTGTTACTGTTTATAAACTAAAGTAAAAAAATATTGATGAAAGCTAATATGAACCGGCCTTAGCACAGATTGCCACTAGTAGCCCGACACAGCATAGTACAAGTTTCGATATGACAGCACACGAAAGCTATTGCATGTTCTGGGTGGTAATCTACGGCCTTTTTTATTCCATCGTTAGATTTTTTATGGCTTCCATGCTCTGTTTTCATCAAAGCACCCGGATAGATCAACTAGACACATTTGCACGATACATTTTTGTTTCTTTATTTCAGTGTGACATTTCTTTCCAATAAAAATTATATCAGTGTGCGAACTAAACTATATGAACTGCTACTCGAGAGAAGGCCTATCATGTGATTGATATCGACCACTTCTTCATCCCTTAACAGCATGGATCAAATTAATAATTGCATTGTCATTTATCCACATGTCTCCTGCTCTATGTGACCTAGCACTCCAAGAAACTGCAAGTGCTCTCAAGTTTCAACTAAGATAGATGTTACAGTAAGACTCTAACATAGCTGACTAGCTGTTATGGTGGCCATGACAATGTGTCAAATGATTAACATGAATAGAAACTGCTAAGAGTATTTATGCCCTATTTGACGTGTTTGCACCTTTTACTACGCAGAAAAGAGGACCCACTAAATAGAAGAGCAGAGAAGTTATCAAGGTGATACAATGTTCATGCATTCAATGTCATACCAAGGTTTTTTAGGTTATACTTACCTCAAGACTTGTCGGATCTAGACACACATAATCTTCAATCCACTGTCATGGTCAAAAAAACTATCAGCCCAAATAAAATTAATATATTGAGCAAAGTTCTAAACTTAGACAAGCTGATGTGTACCTTAATTTTCTTTGAAATTTCTTCACAGTAGTTGAGATGTTCTAGATCAAGTTTATGGGTGTGATAGGACAATCGGTAGGTATCCCATTGGAAATACTCATAACCACCATACACCAAAAAAAGAGGAAAAAAGGGGTTGTGAATCGCAGGCGTCAGAGATAAAAAAAATGCAAGAGGCATTATGTCACAAAAGGTTAAAAACTAAGCTACACATATAGCAGCAAAATCTACTAGTATTAACAGCTATTTTCAACTAGAAATCAAGTAGTATATTTTTGAAAGGTACAATTACCTCATCGTTTGACCATTGCCAACACCTCACTATCATCCTACTAATAAGTCTGAACATTGGTTCTGAATTTTGGTAGTTCTCATTTCCTTACTATGTAGTAAATGACTAAATGGAGCCCCTTCTCTTAGTGCTTCGTTCGATTATCATGTAAACATCTACATGTACATGCATGGATTATGCTCTCTCTCTCTCTCTCCCTCTCTCTCATGCGCAGTTTCTCATGCATGCTTTGGTCTTCTACATTTGCAGGTTACCCGTACAATCTGGACTTCGATTTCAGCCTTCTTGCTCAGTTCCAGAGCTTCTCCGTCAACAATTTGGCGACCCTTCATCGAGAGCAACTACGGCTTGCACTCAAGGCAGTTCGAGATCGCAGTGTTGGACTGGTTCGCTCGCCTCTGGGAGCTCCACAAGGATGAGTACTGGGGTTACATCAACAGCTGTGGAACTGAAGGGAATTTGCATGGTCTATTAGTCAAGTGAGTGAGTACATACAATTGCTAACAAATTAATCACCCTTCAATTTATTTATTGTGCAACAAGCACGTTATCTTTCTTGCTGAAATGAAGAATGAAATGAAATCGTAGTTGATGGATGAAAATGCATCTCTAAAAATCTTTCTATCAGTTCTGTTATATGGTAGTATTTTTTTTTTCGAATTAGTGACTCACGGTACACTTGTGCTATGCACAGGAAAGAGCTCCTTCCTGATGGGATTATTATGTATGCTTCTTGTGTAGCACATTACTCTGTCTTCAAGGCTGCTAGAATGTACAGAGTCAAGTGCGTTAAAATTGACACTGGTTTTCTGGAGAGATGAACTGTGCTGATTTCAAATCCAAACTACTCCAGAACACCGGAAGCCCTGCAATTGTTAATGTGAATATTGGTCAGTATTTTACTCTCACTTACCAGATACACATGCTTCCAATGGTTCACATTTGCTTTGCTTACAGGACTCCTGCTAAGTTGATCTTTGATTTTTCCCCCCTTCTCTTTCCTGTAGGGACAACTGTGAAGGGGGCGACCGATGGTCCTGACAACATTATAAGAACACTTGGAAAATGTGGATTTCGAGATCGATTGTATATACACTGTGATGGTGCATTAGTTGGCCTTATGATGCCATTTATCAAACAAGTGGGTCATGTAATCTTGCTTTGCAAGATAGTAGTTGAATGCATGCATGCATCCATACGATTTACTCCCTCCGTTCTTTTTTACATGACTTTCTAGAATCCGCGCCGTCAAATATTTTAAAGTTTGACCGCTAATAGACTCAAAACTATCTAGATTAATTATACGAAAGTTACAACATTAGATTTATCATTAAAATACTTTCATAATATTATAATTTTACTAGTATATCTTAGTGTAAAGTTATAAAAAATAACGGATAAAGTTACATCTTAGAGACCATAAAAAATTAAAAAAAACATCAAGCAAAAAAAACAGAGGGAGTATTTCAGTAGCATAGAAGCGCACACGCACTTTTACTTTTTATGATAATACTTGTCATATGTCAAAACAGTTGTGACAACGCTCAAGGTGGACAGAAACAATTCAACGAATTGATTTTTAATTTTTATTTTGCAGGCACCAAAAGTGACATTCAAAAAGCCTATCAGAAGTGTTGGCCCTAAGTTCATGGGATGCCCTGTGCCGTGCGGTGTTGTAACTACTAGGCTAGAACATGAATGAGTTGATTTCAAATGAATTTGAATTTTGCTCTAGCTCGGCTCGTTAGCTCGTTTCTAAAAATACTTTTAAATTACTCGTAAAATGATATTAAATCAAACCATGTCAATTTTAGGAAAAGCTCGATAAGACGAGGAGTTGACTCGATATCCACCCCTATCTACCAACATTGAATACCAATCGTCAATAGATGCAAGCATCATGGGAAGCCGCAACGGGCATGCTCCAACCTAGCTCTTGCCATTTCTAGCTTTGGCTCTTGCCGTATTTAGGCCCTGTTCTTTTCAACTTCTAAAAACTGTTTTTCGGTTTTTCTATAGTAATTAGCTTTTAAACGGAGTATCTTTTCAAGATAGAATCTACTAGTTAATTGTAGTACATGCTTTACCGACTTTATTTATATCGGCAAAAACCATATGCGAGTTTCTGTTACTCTGTAATCTCTCGCACAAATGGTGTATATCCTCTGTATTTGCTTCGGAATTATTTTCTTTGTCTTTGCCAAGTCTGCTCTCCAAATAATTATTTACATAACAATCCCTGCTGTTTCAGATTCTGCGTCAACAAACAGCTTACTCTGCTCCCGTAGTAGAAAGAAGGAAGAAATAGAAATTTCAAAAAGGAGGAGGAAGAAATACAAATTTCAAAAGAGAAGGACGAACGAAGAGAGAAAAAAAAACTGAAGGATTTTTCGAAGCGATTTATCTTTTTTTAAAGCGATTTATAGAAAAAAACTTTTAAAACAATTTATGTATATTTGATTCGCCCTAAGCCCGCAGGCGAGGAGAGGCCAGTACTTTCTGCTCTTGTGCTCCCGTCGAGTTCGCCTCTCCGCTCCCGCGGCCGCAGCCCACCACCCCTCGCCGTCGCGCTTCCATCTCGACTCCGTCCACGGTAGTCTCCCCCCCTCCCCCCTCCTCTCTAGAACAACCTGCTCTAGTCTAGATCTCTTTATGCGCCCGTTCCTTGTCAAGCATTTGGGTTTTAGGGGTTGTTCGGCGGCCAGATCTGAGCGGCCTGGCTCGAGATCTGGGGTCGAGCCTTGCGTTCGAGTCGCTTATTACGGGCGCTCTCGTGAGATCCGGGGCGACGAGCGTGGGATCCGCGAACGGGTTGGATCAGTGTTTTGGCTGTGCTCGTGGTGCTAGGTGTCTCTCTGATATGTGCGCTCGCTCAACTTGTGGGGGGCAAATGATAGCTTGGTTGTTGGTAGGATGGTGTTTTTGGGTGCTGATCTATCTGATTTGTGCAAATGACCACGTCGGCTTGGGTCTTGGCGTTGCCTTTGGTGCTTCTGGATGTGCTGAAATTGTGAGGTTGATTACCTTTGGTCGGTAGTGCGAGGTGGATTTCTATATATGTTTCTGGTGTTGATTCACCTGTAGAAATGAGTTTGAAACTTGAAGGTGTTGTCTTCATGCTGTTCTCAACCATAGCAAGTTAGTTCAAATTTTAAAGCAGCTACGGTTGGATCAAAATAGGAACAAGTGAAATTGGTGTAATCACCAGCCTATTTCCAACCCTAGTTGCTTTAAAATTCACAGTGAATATCAAATATGGTACGGGCAAATCCTTGTAAGCTACATGCTTTTTTACGATGTTTCATCATGACGAGTAGTCGAGTACGTGTGGAAGACTCACTTCCAAACCTAGTGCTACAGGTTGTTTGATCCTGGGTGATTTAGTAACATTTGATTGGTTGTTGATTGACTTGACTATGGGATCAACTAGCATGCTCCTTTTGTAGATTATGCATCTTGAATTTGGGTGGTGGTGCCTAATGTTAGGCAGATGACTTCAGCATGCCAATTTAGGTAATTCTGCAGTACACATTTTGGAGGGGGAAAAATATTAGTGTGGACTTTTCCAGCATCTTGTACTATGGGTACGATACTACGACGTGGGCCATAAATTAAAAAGGGCCTATGTACGCTAGTTTGTCTAGACATTGCAATCATAGAAGTAGTTCATGAAGATACTTTAGGCGTTCTAATACTTTGTTGGGACCCAAAGTTAACAGGTGAACCCTAGGTGATGGTGGTGCATTTTATTTATTTCTTACTTGAAATTGCAACATTCTCACACTGTGCTAGCACTCTACATTATCATAGTGAGTGGCAGTGGATCTCACTTTAGCCTGAAAGTAAGCTCTGTACATATTTTATTGTTAACGACTTCGACTTGTAGCTGTATTACATGAATCTAGTTATTTCAGCTAATATTCCTACGGCTTCAAAACCCATGTTTATTAACGCCTCTGAATTTCCTCTGCAGTAGAATACCAAACAAGATATTCTTTCTTCATTGTTAACTGATGGCCTTTGTATGCTACTCTCTTGCAGAGTAAATCTTTAGGAAATGGCTGACGGCGAGGATATCCAGCCACTTGTCTGTGACAATGGCACTGGAATGGTCAAGGTCAGGAACTGCATCCTTTAACCAGGGTTACATCTATCATCACCTATTGCAATCATACCAATTTGAATTGTATTTAATGTCGTAGGCTGGGTTTGCTGGTGATGATGCACCAAGGGCTGTTTTCCCTAGCATTGTTGGTCGCCCTCGCCACACTGGTGTCATGGTAGGGATGGGGCAGAAGGATGCATATGTCGGTGATGAGGCACAGTCCAAGAGAGGTATTCTCACATTGAAATACCCAATTGAGCATGGTATTGTAAGCAATTGGGATGATATGGAGAAGATCTGGCATCACACATTCTATAATGAGCTCCGTGTTGCACCTGAGGAGCACCCTGTGTTGCTCACTGAAGCTCCTTTGAACCCCAAAGCTAACAGGGAGAAAATGACACAGATTATGTTCGAGACTTTCAATGTTCCTGCCATGTATGTTGCAATTCAAGCTGTGCTTTCACTCTATGCTAGTGGTCGTACAACAGGTATGAACTCTTTACCTATCTCCTATTCCTGTTGCTTTCCAATTCAACATAATTTGCTCATTGCTATATTCTTATGATTCAGTTGTGCTGTTCTTCACTAAATTAACCTATGCATTTAAACTTGGATGATTAAGAAGTACTTGTTCATATTCATCGTATTCAATTTATCTTTCCACATTGGCATAATTTGAGTATTCTACCCAGATGCTTATGTAACTAATATACCAAGAAGCAATTCCACTAGTGTCTGGCTAATGCTGTTTGCAACCGACAGGTATTGTCCTTGACTCTGGTGATGGTGTGAGCCATACTGTGCCCATTTACGAAGGATATGCACTTCCTCATGCTATCCTTCGTCTGGACCTTGCTGGCCGTGACCTCACGGATTCTCTCATGAAGATCCTCACCGAGAGGGGTTACTCGTTCACAACGTCTGCTGAACGGGAAATTGTGAGGGACATCAAGGAAAAGCTTGCATATGTGGCGCTTGATTATGAGCAAGAGCTGGAAACCGCCAAGAACAGCTCCTCGATTGAGAAGAACTATGAGCTTCCTGATGGCCAGGTGATTACAATTGGCTCAGAGAGGTTTAGGTGCCCTGAGGTCCTCTTCCAGCCATCCATGATTGGTATGGAGTCTGCTGGAATCCACGAGACAACCTACAATTCCATCATGAAGTGTGATGTGGATATCAGGAAGGATCTGTATGGCAACATAGTGCTTAGTGGAGGTTCAACAATGTTCCCAGGCATCGCTGACCGTATGAGCAAGGAGATCACTGCCCTTGCTCCGAGCAGCATGAAGATCAAGGTTGTTGCTCCACCTGAGCGTAAGTACAGTGTCTGGATTGGAGGGTCTATCCTGGCTTCTCTCAGCACCTTCCAACAGGTACTGTCCATTCCAATACATTTGCTAAGATATTTATTGAATTTAGTTTATAGTTGATCATACCTCAAGTTCTCTTTGCTTGCTATACCAGTTTATGGCATCTGATTTGCTTGCTTGTGATTGATGAAACAGATGTGGATATCGAAGGATGAGTACGATGAATCTGGTCCAGCAATTGTCCACAGGAAGTGCTTCTGAGTTTCTCAGCCAAGTGTAGTTCTATGTGTTTTTTCGTAGAGGAGATATATTTGCAGGCTATGTTTGGCTTCTGCAGCCATGACTGTCCTTAATTTGGACGCCACTCATATCTGTGGTCGCTCCAGTTATCTGCACGCTAGCTTTGTACTCTTTTCCTTCTCTGTGACTATGCGAGGTCACATGTGGAACTTGGTTGGCTTGATTGGTTGGAGTTGTAATAGTTGATAGTCCTATAAATTGTCTGGGGGTAGAGAATTATGTGGCATTTTGAACTATTTTGTGTCTGTTATATTGCTTTTGATGATCGTCTCAGGAGAATTCTGTGGGGCTCACTGATTACTTGGTCTATCTTGTTTTCTGCCAGAGAAAATAATGCTATAGGAAACTAGCAAATGGTTGCCTCGTCTATCTTGCCAAAGCAAGTAATACTGCATGAAACTAGTAACTGTGGGGATTATACCGAGTTGGTGTGATGGAATTTATGCCTTGAAAGGAAAACGAAGTTAAATTGCTCAAGGATTAAATTAGTTTTTTTTTTATTTCGGAAGTCTTTATTAAATAACCAAGAAAAGTACATCAAGATGATACAAAGCCTTGGAATAAACTTCCAGCCTCTGCCTCGCTTGGAGACACACAGCTACATCAAACAAAATCAAGCAAAATTTTAATGACTATCAATCCGTAGACTAGATCGCCACTCATATGCCCGGGAGTAAATATCCTTGGCCACACGGTCCAAATGTTGTGAGGCCTCCACCACTAAACCCTGCAAAGCCGTTCTGTGTAGAGTAGCCCAAGAACGGAGTCGACGAGAAGCCGCAAAAATAACCTGCAAGGGAGAGAAAGAGTGTTTCTTTTCAAAAATAATGTCATTTCTGTGTAACCAAATTGACCAACATATAGTCTTGCCCCAAGCGAACTAGCGGTTTCAAGTTTTTAGTTACACCATTTAGCCAACTTCCAAACATATGTGATGCTTTTTGGGGTTTAGTTATATTGAAGGATATTTGGGGGATACTCCATACCGCTCTAGCAAGACGACAATCAAAGAACAAGTGCCTAATTGTCTCGTCTTCATGACAAAAGCAACATGTTTTGCTTCCTTGCCAGTTACGCTTAGCTAGGTTATCTTTAGTCAACACAACACCTAGCCAGAGATACCACAAAAAAACCTTCAGTTTCAGGGGTGCCTTTAGTTTCCATAGTCTCTTATTCAAATTAGGGACATCTGGACGAATCATGGCTTGGTAGAATGATTTCACCGAGAACTGCCCATTTGGGTGTAAGGACCAGCGAAACACATCCTGACCTTGGGACAACTGAATAGTAGTCAAACGATGAAGAAGATTATTCCACGCCACTAACTTGGGACCAATAAGGTCACGTCGCCATGATAAATTTGGAGGAAGGGAGTTAAGCACTTCCGAAATAGTTATGAATTTTGGTCGTGCAATATTATACAGACCAGGGTACTGGTCTTTTAGGGTAGCGTTACCTAACCACTTGTCCTCCCAGAACCTCACTTGTGATCCGTCTTTAATAATGAAAGACCCAAAACGGAAGAAATCTTGTTTAATCTTCATAAGACTAGACCAGAATTGGGAGTCCCCTTGTTTTCTGTCAACTTGAACCAGTGGTTTAGTGCCTAGGTATTTGTTCCGCAAGATTTGTTGCCAGGTACCGTCAGTCGTGAGAAGCTTAAAAAGCCATTTACCTAATAGGGCAATATTTTTCAAATGCAAATCATGAATCCCAAGACCACCTTGGTCTTTGGGCTGGCATAGGATATCCCATTTAACAAGACGATATTTCCTCTTTTGTTCATCACTTTGCCAATAAAACCTAGATCAGTAGTAATTTAGTTTTTTTAACACTCCCTTAGGGACAGCGAAGAAGGACATCATATACATTGGAAGGCTACTCAAGACTGAGTTAATAAGTGTCAATCTACCACCTATCGAAAGGTGTTTACTCTTCCAACTACGAAGTCTTTTCTCGAACCGCTCCTCAATTATCCTCCAATCCGAGTTTTTTTTAGCTTTTTATAGTGTATGGGAATTCCAAGGTATCTTAATGGAAGGCCACCAGCTTTACAACCAAATAGATCAACATATTGCCCTATTGCCGACTGTGCTTCCCCGAAGCAAAATATTTCACTCTTATGGAAATTTATTTTGAGACCAGAAAGTTGTTCAAAGGCACAGAGGAGAAGCTTCAAGTTTGTTGCCTTTTCTAAATCGTGATCCAAGAAGAGGATAGTATCATCCGCATACTGGAGGATAGAGAGACCCTCATCCACTAGATGAGGAGCTACTCCACTAAACTGCCCATCCTCTTTGGCTCTTCGAATCAGGATTGTAAGCATATCTGCGATAATGTTAAAAAGCAAAGGGGAAAGGGGATCCCCTGTCGAAGACCTTTCTTCGTTTGAAAGAAACGCCCGACATCATTATTAACATTAACCGCAACACTGCCTCCCGAAATGAAAGACTTAACCCAAGTAATCCACTTTGGCGCAAATCCTTTCATCCGTAGAGCTTGCATCAAGAAAGGCCATCTAACCTTGTCATATGCCTTTTCAAAGTCTATTTTAAGAATCACCCCACTTATTTTTTTCCTATGTAGCTCGTGTATGATTTCATGCAGTATGACGACACCTTCCAAGATATTCCGTCCACGCATAAAAGCTGTCTGAGTAGGACTTATGACACGATCTGCCACAGAATTCATCCTTGTTGTGGCAACCTTAGTAAAAATTTTGAAACTCACATTAAGGAGGCAAATAGGTCTATATTTCTGTATAATATTTGCATCTTCAACTTTAGGCACTAACGTGATCACTCCAAAATTTAAACTGAACAACGGCAAATTCCCCAAATAAAAATCATGAAACATTGTCATTAAGTCACCTTTTAAAACTTCCCAGAATTTCTGATAGAAATCTGCTGGGAAGTCGTCTGGGCCAGGGGCTTTATTATGATCCATGCTAAAAATAGCACTTTTGACTTCTTCCTCAGTGAAAGGGGATATTAAGACGTTGTTCTCCTCTTGCGTTACCTGAGGAATATCCGTAATCCAATCCTCCATCAGTATGATCTTTCGGTTTCGTCTTCCTACGTTACTGATTGAAGTTTTTGGTGCGTAGAGGCGTGAGACTGGTAACCCCCAACGACATTTGATGGCAGATAGGCGTCTTGATTATGCATTATGCAATATGCTTACAGTTGTCCGGTGGACTTGTTTTAGATGAGTATGTAGCACTTGTTCGGTGGAATGAATATACTATAGCACTAGCCGGCGACATGTCTGATGGAAAGGATGCCTTTGGAGGTTTCGTTGAGCTACTAGTTTGCAAAGCTTGTTTCTGCGATGTACTGAATTTCTGATGGTTTCTCATATACACTGGCTTTCTTCTTTTCGATTTATAGTTTTTGACTTGTCTATAGTAACTAGATTTCAACAACTACTAGCTTTGAAATGGTATATCTTTTTAAGACGTGGTTTACAAATCGATTGCAGTAGATATTAAGAACTTCATTTATATCGATTAAAATTGTGTACAATTCTCTCCGTACTCTCTTTGGTGAGCCATCAAAATTTAAATAAAAAGATATAAACTCTAGCAAAAAAAAAAAAACCACCCATATTCTCCATGATCAACTGCTAAAGTTTGCTATGCTCGGCGGCGCCTTCAAAGGTTGGCGCCATCCTAGATTACCGGTAATGGATTTATCATTGTTCAGAATGAGAGGAGCAACAAAGCAGAGAAAGATCTGAATTCTTCGATGGCAATGAATCTACAGAAATTCCATGTGAGAAACATGGGGAAAGCCGGAGAAGAGTAGGGAAACACCAGTAAGCCTTTCCGGGGTGGGGGGTTGGTCGCACCGTGTTGTCCCCAACCTCTGCCCTCGAAGAATTCCTTCCTTGCATCCCAATCAAATCCCACCTTCGTTCCGCCGCGGCACCGCCTCCTCAGTTCCTCGATGAAGATCACGGCGCTGCTGGTGCTCAAGTCCCCCGGCGACTCCTCCTCCTCGTCCTCGTCGGCGGGGGGCGAGCAGCAGGCGGTGGTGCTGGCCAACGCGTCGGACGTCAGCCACTTCGGCTACTTCCAGCGCCCCGCCGCCCGCGAGTTCATCCTCTTCGTCGCCCGCACCGTCGCCCTCCGCACCCCCGCCGGCCGACGCCAGTCCGTCCAGCACGAAGGCACGCACATACCTCCCTAATTTGGAGCCTCCTCTCCTCCTCCCACCGTTCCGGTCTTCTTAACCTAGCAATTGATATCCTTCGCCTCTCCTACCCTGCAGAGTACAAGGTGCATTGCTACAACCAGAATGGCCTCTGCGCCATCGCCTTCACCGACGACCATTACCCCGTCAGGAGCGCCTTCTCCCTCCTCAACATGGTACGTTTCTTTCAATCCCAATCTCATTCTATTCTCTCCCACGTTGGGTGTGAACTCTCCATTCCTTTACCATTGCATTCAATTCAATGAATGCCGATGTTATGCTTACGGTGTTTACCTGCTGATCTGATGAACCCTGGACCTAGGACTGCTCCAATTTTGCACCAATTTATATAAGCTGAATAGGCTGACTGCATTCCTGTGTGATACGCCTGTGATTAGTTTTCCCACCTTACGTTGTTCATGATCGTATGACACATTGTTCTGTAACAATTCCAGCCCTTAGCAGTGGATTTTGCTGGTGCTGGAGACTAGATTCTTGTAGTAGTGATTTTAACTGTTCTGTTCCCATTAGCCTCACAAGTCACAAAGGTTATTCCTTTTGAGTTCTGCAGGTGCTGGAAGAGTACCAGAAGACTTTTGGAGAGTCATGGAGGACAGCAAAAGCCGATGCTACCCAGCCTTGGCAATTTTTGAATGACGCCTTAACAAAATACCAGGTTTGTTTATTTAAGGAATAAGTCTATTTGACTCCCTTGAACTCTTGCGATAGTCTAAGTTTCAACTTTGAACTATAAAACTCAAGCATCAATACCGTTTATTTTAGGAGGAAGTCCACTTTACCCCCTTAAGTTATGGCCCGAGTCTGAAAAACACTCTCAACTATAAAACCATTCACTTTACACCCCTGGGCTCTCAAAACTGGTGCAAATCTACCCCCACGTCCAAAATCACCATGGTTTTGGATAACGTGGCAACCACGTGTTACAATTTTGCTCATATGGCTTCCAGGTGGATAGATACATTACAATCAGCAACACTTAATCAGAAAAAAAACTAATGTGGCCCACCTGCCATACCATCTTCCTCTCTCTCTTTGCCTTCATTCTTTATCCTTCTAAGCACTCTCTATGCTCTCCCACCTCGCCGAGCTCAACCGGTCGCCGCGAGCCCGTGACTACTTCATCTTCCTCTCCATCTCTCTCTCAGCCTGCTCCGTCTCGCTGCCGTCGGACCCCACTGACGTTGCTCGGTCCCATCGACCCCACTTGCTTCCGGCGCTCGTCGACGCTTGTCTTCACCAGATCTGCCTGCTCCGACACCTCCACTGTCGCTACCCTTGGCCATGGTGACCTCCCCCAAGCCACATCTTCATATATAAGCATCATTGTCATGAGGCTGCCACCGCCGCGCCACACCATGGCTATGCCGAAATACACTGACACCCTATTCAACTTCTCCATGCTCAGTGACCCTGTCACTGTTGCATTCCATCCGCTTACACGCTGCAGAATTCCTCCATCTGCTTAGCCATTTGCAGGAACACATCAAGACATTGCTGTTGTCACCATTCTGCCATCGAGTCTTGCCGTCGCCACCTTCTCTGCTCACCCACCTCCTGTGGCCGAAGAAAAACCTGAGTATGCCACATCAGCGAAACTTGTACGCGTGGACGCCAAGTCATCCATAGCCGGGGTGGTTTAGGGCATGGGAGTGATTTCCTCCGGTTTTTGATAGATGGGGGAGGGGTGTAAAGTGAACGGTTTTGTTTTTCGGACTCGGGCCATAAGTTGAGGGGGGTAGAATGGACTTCTTCCTTTATTTTACCCACTGAGGCTGATTGAAGGCGGTTTTGCTCTGAGGTTGCGCCAGTGTGGCAGCCATGTGGGCAGAAATAGCTGGTTTTGGGTTGGGGGTGTTGATATGTAAGCACAGACCAGTCAGCAAAATGAGCAAATAAATTAAAAAGTGGTAGGGCCCACCGCCAGTCCCTCACTTCTATCTCCAGCTTTTTCCTACCTCTTGGCACTAGGGAGGTGGCCATAGGGGGCCCAACCAAGCTTGGCTTCGGCGACGACAACAACAACAGTGACGGGCAAGTGCAAAAACAGGTTGTATTGGCCTATGCGAGCTCTAGGGTGGTGGAGGCGTGGCCTACGACGGCCTATGGCGGCGCGCAGCTACAGACGAAGGCGACGGCAGCGACGGCTAAATGACGGTTGTGAGAGCAGGTCAGCGGAGCTAGATGTCACGGGAGGGAGAGGGGATGAAGAAGGCTGACTAGGTGGTGATTCTGCACGTACATGTGAGTACACTTATCCATGTAGGTGCCACATCAGCTAAAACTACCTTTGATCTGCCTAGGGGGGGGGGGGTAAAATAAACGGTATTAATACTTAATGGGGTCAAAATCTGGTTTTTCAGTTTGAGGTTGAAACTTAGACTATTGCAAGAGTTCAGGGGGTCAAATAGACTTATTCGTTTATTTAATCATCTCTAATGTTTTCTATCACTGCTGGAGTAAGAAGTTCTTTGGGGATTGTTGCTTTGGAAGAAGTAAATTTACAATCTATGCGGACTGATGGAGTGGCTTGGATTTCTTACTTCATAATCATTATTTATCTGGCAGTGAATAGTGATAACAACAGCATCTGCATCTAGGCCAAGGCGTTGCTTAAATGTATTACAACTAATAAAACAAACAAATGATATAAATATTTTGCTATGCCCATGCTTATGAACTGAAAACTTACATCCCGACATTCATAATACTTCCTCCTGTCCAAATTTGTTGTCTAACGGCAGTTTTCAGTACTGTACCAGAATTGCAGTAGCGAGGCACTGTTCATGTGGTGCTGTAGTGCCGTTTAATGTCCATGTGGGACCTGCTGGTGTAGCATTAGGTGGAAACTAGAGATAAGATCATAAGAATAATTAGTTTTCATTGCTAATTGTGTTTATTTCCTTTTGGATATATTCCATGTATTAGAGATAACTTTCCTGAAGTTTAGAGATTGTTCCTATGGGGTGGCTCAAGCCGTCCTTATAAAGGGATAGCATTGTTTCCATTATCAATCAACCAAGGAAGGATTAAGTCTCATATTAAGTTCGCACGTCCCAGTCAGTCCAATCTCCTCTATCTGATACCTTAATTCCCTTCTAGCCATGTCGTCTGGCCTCCTCTCTAAGGTGGTTGTCCATTGTGAACTAACGTTCTCAACAGAATTATTTGTAGTTTTTGCTCCATACACAGATAATAAAGATTTAATGTTTCAATTATTGAAATGGTTTTTCTCCCTAATAGTTGTACACCCATCGCTCTAACACTACTGCCAATAAGCAACCAATAGGTTCATTTGGTGGAAATGTTGCTTTGATAAACCAAAACATCAAGTATCTGCAACCAAAACCAACTTGCTAAAACGTCATCTATTGTAAACTGTAGTAGTAGTTTGTCCATGGAGAGGGTTCATTGAAGATTCTTGTATGCTACCAAATGGTTTCTGTACTTCTAGTTTTCAGGGGCATCTCTAAAAATTTAAAATATGTACCTCAAATATTACATATATTATTTTGTTCTTGTTGACTATCAGCTTGATTTCACTGGCTAAGCGATGCTTGTTTTGTCAATGATTTAATTTGTTTGTCTTCCAATTATTTTTGTTGCAGGATCCTGCAGAGGCCGACAAGTTGCTGAAAATTCAGAGGGACTTGGATGAAACCAAGATTATTCTCGTAAGTAATGCTATCATTTATGAACCAGTATGTTCCTCATGCAACTTATAGCCTATGCTGGCATTTTTTTTATGGATGTGCATGAATCATGATATATTTTTCCACTGATGGTATTCAGCACGGATTACATACACACATGCACTTTAAACCAGTACTCATCTAGGTACATAAATAGCAAACAATTGAAAAGGCAGAAATTTTAGAAAAAGAAAAAATAGCAAGCACCTTGCACAGAGAATTCACAGTCACACAATTTGAAGTGCCACGCAATAAAAGTGAACTCCTATAGGTTCAACTTTGCATTGCTTGTTTAAGTGCGTGCTGCAATAATAGCTAGCAAAACTATGGGGAACACAGTTGTTTACAACTGTGCATGGAAATCACAGTTCATTTAAGATTCGCCCAGCTTATTCATTATGTAAAACATACATACAAACATGCACATTGAAGTCTAAGTCCATACTCTGGATTTTGCACAGCTTACTCATGGCGCAACAAGACTATAAACGATATTTCTTATACTTATCTTTCAGTTGTTTGCTATTTATGTAGCTAGATGAGTATGCCCATGAATGACTGTTGAAACTAGTTATGGTTCTGTTTTATTTCTTCAAAATTATCCATGTGTTTATCCATAATTTGGATCAATGCAGCACAAGACCATTGATAGTGTGCTTGCAAGAGGCGAACGATTGGATAGCCTAGTGGAGAAGAGTTCAGATCTAAGCGCAGCTTCGCAGGTAGGAATGTTCTCATTGGGTTATTGTGGTATGCCAATTGACAGATCCACTCTGTGGGTACTGCTTCTGGTTCAAATGAACCCAGTACTCAAATTTTTTAGTTAATACGGCATGTAAGACAATTTATCTTAAAAATTATGTTGCTTCTTAGATAGATGGCACCATAAATCTTTATAATTTGCACAAACTATGTATGAAACTTTGCGATTTTAGCTTTGTCCACGGTACTGAAAATTATGGGTGATCCTTGCATTCATTAACATGACGATTGCCTGGTTGTAAGAATATCCAGACTTTGTAGAGCATGTGAAGTATTGATCCTTGCATTCAGTAACATCTGATAGCTGTTCCATTGTTTACATAGAGGGCTTATAGGTTAATCAATCGGTTCGTTTTTTGTATGCCCTCACTTAACAATGAAGTTGGCAGCTCTCCAGCCACGTTCCAAAAAAAGGGGGTCGTTTATGATATTTTGTGCTGATCTTTTCCCTCGTTCCTCTGCAGATGTTCTACAAGCAGGCCAAGAAAACCAACTCATGTTGTACAATCCTGTAAGAAAGTTCAACATCCTCAGGCAGTGGTATTGAATTCAGTAGTGCCAAACTATGTTACCATTTTCTTTGCTCTAATTCTGAGGCGAATGTTATATAAATCACGTTATTGTCCGAAGTGTTAAACAAAGTTAACCTTATGCCACAAGTTCTACGTGATTCATTGTAACGTAAGTGTGGTCAAGTTGTCATTGTGAGGGGAGCTGTGTTTGCTACTGTCTTGAAGCTATTTGGCAATCAACTCGTAATACCATCTGTTAACTTAGTATTTTCCCTTGGATATTAGTTGGTCCATTATCGATTTACATGGCATGGTGGATATCAAAACTTGGGAAGTTCAACCCATCGATTTAGATCGCAGGAGATGTAGACATGGTGCTATTTTCTTTCAATGAAACGTGGAGATGCTAATTTTGCAGCATCCATTCTCTCAAGGCAAAATGCGCGACATTTCAAATGAACGTTTAGGGCTTCTTTGGAATGGAGTTTTTTTGGAGGAATTTCATAGGATTGCATTCATATGGAAAATTTTCCTATGTGCCCCCTTTAGAACGTAGGATTGGCCCTATATGATTCTTTTCTTTCCTCCACTTTTTTTTGAAGGATTTAAAATATTTACTCAAACCTTTCGTCAAGAATTCCTTTCAAAAGTCCAATACACAATGTGTCCTCTCTCTCTCTCTCTGTCAAGTAACATGGTGATCGGTTCGGCTGAAAAGCTCATGGTTTATGGCTGAAAACACTGTAGTTGGCTGAAAAAAGCACTGTAGCTGACAGAGGCTTATTTAGCATAATTAAATTTAAAAAAATTTAAAAATATAAAAAATATGTTAACGTATAATACAAACAAATACGGGAAAAAAAAGAACCGGCAAAAAAGCTCAATAAAAAGTCAAAAGTTCAGAAAAAGACGAAACTTATGAATAGTGAAAAATAAGCCAGAAGCCGAAACCGAGTTGATCCGGGTCAAAATTTTTGCACTTCTCCTGTAAGTCATCCAAGCGCCTCTTTCAAGCAATTCCTGTGGTTCTATTTCCTATAGTATTCAACATGCTATGACATTTCAATCCCATGTTTTTCGTTCAACAAGATATGACATTTCAATCCCATGTTTTTTCTATTCCTGTGTTTTTAAATTCCAAAGAGGCTCATAGTAGGGGATACAAAACACAGTGCCACCGGAGGCGCCGCGAAGCCGACCGTCGGCTGCAGCGGGAACCCGAAGCGCGGGGCTTCCTCGGGAGCGCGGCTCGGCGGGCTAAAGGCGTCTCCGTGCGGCGGGAGGTCGGCTCCGGCGGTCGGCGGCGGAGCGGAGAGTGGTGGTAGGCCGCCGTGGTGGTGGACGGGAGTCCGGTGGATGGCGCGAAGTGAGGCCTTGTTGCAGTCGTCGTCGTCGTCGTGCCGTTGCGCGGCGGGATTAGGATGCCACTGCCACAAGGTTTAGCAGCTAAGCGTAGATGAATCAACTTGAATGAGACACTCTCTTGTTGCAATGCACAACTGACATAAACTTGATTCCAGCATAAATGTGAAATGCTTGTTTAACAAAACTTGCGCGGTGTAAAGCTCCTAAAACAAGGGCTTCATCAGAAATCCTCGCCAAAAAAAAAAAAAGCAGCCAGTACGTAGAATAACAATGGATCGATTCATGTTCTTGAGCAATAACATAAATATCTCATAAATAAAATGCGAGCATTCCTACCTGCAGCCAACTGTACAAGATTTAAAGAAAAAAAGACCCACATCGAACAAGAACATGAGAGAATTGAAGCTCAAGCAAAGTTACCGTGGAATCGGCGGCCGCGGCGGCAGCTCCGGACGGCTGCGGCAGCAAACACGCCAAAATGCCGACGCAGACAAGGCAGACGACAGTGAAGTAGCTATTCGGCTTCATCGTTTACAAGCACTTGTTGCGTACAACAAGTACAATGGAGAGCGCTGAGACGAGAGCTGCTGTTGCTCTGCCTCTGCGTGCTCTCTTAACTCTTGCTCTCACCAGGGGCGGACCTACCCTTCGGGCGAGGCCGGGCGGCCGCCGAGCTCCTCGCCGGCCGAACGCCCCGGCGGCGGATGCACAAGAATCCCCCCCCTCCGGACAGACATCTTGCCGTCGGAAGCACAGGCCCAAGTCCATGTCCGGTCATACATCAACACCCAAATACCACACACGGCCCAAGGCCCAAGCCCAACAAAGCAAGACAAGAGATATACTGATACACCGTCTAGCATCTAGCAGAGAACTCATAGGCAACACCAAGTCCAAGAGGTGAGGCGGTGGCGCTAACCCTAGATCCGGCGCGGCGCGGCGTGAGGAGGAGGAGGCGGAGTCGTCGCTCGGCGGCCGCGCGCGGCGGCGGGAGGCCGGAGCCCGGAGGCGGTGGCGGGTCCGGAGACCGGGACGGCGGGACTTGGCGCTTTGGGAGGCGCGGAGGCGGGAGGCGGGCGGGACTCGGGAGGCGGGGCCGGGCCGAGGCGGAGGCGCGAGGCGGGAGCCGGGAGGCGAGCGATCGGGGCCTCTCGGGGCGTCGGCTGCGCCGCTGAGGCCGGGAGATTTGAGGAGCAGCGCTGCAGCGGGCGTCGGTTTGAGGATTGAGGAAGCAGTCGGCGCCTGCGGGAGATTTGAGGAAGGAGTCAAGGAGTCATAAGCCATTTGCTGATTTAGTATTTTGCCTGAGGAGCCGAGGAGGTGAATAAATGAATTGGCTATTTGAGCATCTACAATTTTACATTTTTATAGTTTCTATTTTATAAAGGTACAAGTAATTATATTTATTCTAGATTTCATATTTGTGTATTTGAGTATTAGCTTTGATAGATGTCAGATGATTGGCTTAATGATTTGATGGTGTGCTATATCGAGCGAGAGATATTCAAAGGACTTGATCATGAAAAAATCAAGAAACGATTTCAAGACATGAAAACTCGAAGAATGAAAATGCCTCGTTCTCCTAGACGTACTTAGTTATTTACTGGTATATTTTTTGTCTTCTTTTGTATTGTATCTTTTATATTGTATTATCGAATTGTGACACTACTGATTTATCTATCTTTCACAATTGACAGGTTGTTTCTTTTATAGTTCATCTACAATTGTTGATTAATCTTCATTAGTGAGGTATTTTTTATTGTCCTTCCGTTATCTACATATGTTAATATGTGAATTGTAGTTGTTGTTTCTATTTCGTATCACATACTTTTATTAGTGCGATTGTAAGTTGTAACATAGTTTGATTATGGATTATTTTGCTTTTGGGTACCACTGTCGGCCGTTAGACTTCGCCCTACCTATAATTTTATCCTGGGTCCGCCACTGGCTCTCACCAACAATGGCAGCAGCAGTTGTGGGTTCCTGGCCTTTAATGTGCTGTGCAATGCAGAGTGCAGTGCCTGCTCCTTTCTTTGTACTCCTCCACTCACAAAACGATGTTCCGCACAAGAGGGAACGGTGATGATGATGCTACGGTAGCTGCAGTGAGCTCCAAAACCAAAAGCTCTTTGATTGTGTGGATTGGGCGGCAATAACCAGGCATTGGAATCTCTGTGCATGTCTCCATGTGTCGGGCACTCTGTAAGCAATTTCTACAGAGCGCATCTTCAATGGTCTGAGTCAGCTAACTATATGTATGTACACATCAGCATATATCCTATGTGGAGGAAACAGAGTATGTAAAAAAAAATCGAGCCAGCTCTTCCTTAAGCACTAGTCTATAATGCAAAACGAGGCAGCCTCTATAAACGATAGTCCTTTTCTGTGCGTGCATATAAGCATCAAATAGCTATCCTTAGAGCAAGTACAATAGTATAGCCAACTAGTGGCTATAACACTTGTCCATTTCATCTATAGCTTTCAAAAAAATAGTTCATACAATAAGGTAGCTATTACAATAACTATTTGCCCCACGTGTAAGAGAGTGAAATGTATATTTTTACGTGCTATAGCTAGCTGTAATTTAGTAGCCTGCTTCCTTCTCTCTCTTCCTTTCTCTCTCTGCCACGTAAGATTTGGTTGATATTATATTTGCTATAGCCTGCTGACTAAATTTTATTGTACCTGCTCTTATAGATAGTTCTTTAGAATGCTAGCTTTTAGTGTGTACTATATAAATGATGCTGCAGGATGAAAGCTTACGTGGAAGAAGAGTAGATTTATTTCTCGCGTAACATACAACCTATTTGAGAAAACCAAAAAAGTTAGGAGATGGAGATTGGTAGGAAGGGGAGAGGAGATGAGGTAGGAGGGAAGAAATTGATTGAATGAGTGAAACCCGAATTTGTTTGGTTTACGTTGGTAGCGGTATAGAAAAACATTACAGTGTTTGGTATAGAAATACGTTACACAGTGTTTCTGCTACAGATTTAAAATCCACAGCAAAATCACAAAAAGAAAAGTTGTCGAAAGAACATATCAGAAACAAAAAAAAGGAACAACAGATTGGATGGAAGATTCAAAACAAAGTTGATGAAGAATATTTGGTTTATACGGCTAATTCGGTAAAAAAATTGGTTTTTGAGATATGGCCATCGAATTAACCAAACAAAAATAAAAAGAACCTAATTCAGTTTAATTAATTATTTGCTAAATCGGTTTATTAAAATACATTGGACAGCAGCAAAACAATCAGCACTTGAACACAGTAACACACCATAGCCAAACATGAGCACCACATAGTCTTCTCTCTTGTGAGCAATTGAGAAGAGGAAACAAAGTAATAAATATGCACACAATACCAAATAGTCTTCCATGTAGCCAAGCCATATTGCCCCAACCCAAATCACCACTTCCCATATTGCCCCAACCCAAATCACCACTTCACTACAGTGTGCGGACTCCTTGGTCACTTAGTGGCACGACACACACCATAGGCTTGCAGCTTCGCTCAACGCCTATTGCGGCGTTGCTCACCGCCCTACCCCTAGACGACTCGTAGCTTGCACCCTCACCACCCTTGGTGTCAGTCATGTCCTAGCCCTAGCACCCTGACGGTGATGGGCTGGCGGCTAGTGTTAGGGGTAAGGATAGATGGGGATGGGATGGGGAATTTGGGATTGGTCGATTGGAGATGCTTGACCGCTCGTATGATGTGATTGAACGAGCGAGAGAGACCGAGAAGCAAGAGATGCATGGGAATTGGGGATGTAATAGCCAAGTGGGCCTTGGGCACATACCTAGGGGTTAGTGGGTCAAGGCTTTAAGTGTACGTACATAAGTATTGATTTTGTTGGTCTCATCGATTTCTAAGATGAGGAAACCGAGTAGATGACCAAACACTGAATAACGTGAAAATATAAACCGAACGGATGATCAAAAACCAAACAAACTGAGAAATTTGAAAATTTTGGTTTGGCGATTTATTTGGTTCGGCATAAAAATGCCCACTCCTATGAAATTTTTTTCATCGCATCATAGCCGGACACATGTATATGCATGCGCACACCGTGCAAGACAAGTATGCACAATGTACCACGTACATAAATACGAGTGCATCTGGGGAGATTATTCATTAACAGTTGCCAGTTGAAATGTATCTAAGCATGAAATGTAGACTTCTGACAGTAGGCAAGATGGTTCCTAGAAATGGAGTTGTAACACGTATGCTGGATACAAGTATGATATATATGATCTTCCATAGTAATTATAATACTTACAGTCTAATGAGTAATAAAGCATGTTTTGATAGTAGTAAGATACATATAGTAAGGTAATAAGGCATGTTATGATATTTAACATGCACACATATAGTGTGACATATTTTCAATGGGTTGTGCAAACAAATTAACTGGTATTAGATTCAGCTTGTATAATGGTTTGTTTCCTTAGCAAAGAGACTTACAACTGCTACAGCTACCTAGCCTTACATGGAGTACTCTGCCTACTAATTGCTATGCTATCTGAAAACATGTTGACTTTCTTGATGATTCATTAAGAGAAACAAATTAATATTAAGTATCATTGAAACATGTTCGGCAGTGAGTAGCTATTAAAGTTTGTGCTCTATATGATAATTCTTGCAGATTGAAGCAAACAAAGAGCCACAACAAACTATAGTTACTCGACGTCATTCTTAGCTAGAGAAATTTAGTAGGCTTACCATTTTTGAGCTTGGCCTTTCCAACCCATTCCCCACCTAGCATTCAGCTTCTCTCTCACATCCGACGGGAAATCATATGTTAACCAATTGGGAACCTACACATGATTGCATGCAACGAACTCACCAGAACTTATTATGAGAATGATTATGAACAACAATTATCCTAACCACCTATTAAGAGGAGACATCGAATGTTTACTCTTTAGGATAATTGAAGATAATCATTTATGCAATGTTTGAAAATTAATCATGATCGAAAGAACTTGGGAAGCAAATGAAAGGCTCTCGATTGATCAGCCATGATTTCTGCGGATGTAACACTGGTTTCTTCCCTCAATTTTGTAATAGCAGCTGCTCTCGGCTCTTCTCCATCTATACCACCTGTGGTATCAGAATGCAACACCAATGTTAGTAGTAATCAATAATGAGGCTACTAAACACCCACCACTAGTACTACTAAATGGCATAACAAAACCATAAATTAGACAAAAAAAAGGAACAAATCACCTGAGGCATCTGCTAAGCACTGGGGATGTCAATCCTGGATGCAGAGAAAATCTGGGAGAAGAGAAACAATCAACCAGCGAATCGAAAACCCGAAGAGAAGCACGCCCAAAAGTTGGAGGAAACTATAGAGGTAGGCGCGTGCATGCCTTGGTGAGAGACGGGTTGGCGAGGTAGATGCCAACGTGGTAAGGTAGCCTTATGGCGGTGTGTCCATGGAGGCCACTATGGCGAGCGGCGAGGCCAATCGAGTAGGAGCAGGAGCAGGACGAGGAGAGCAGCGGGCAGGTGATCCTCATCATGAACTGTCTATGATATTTTCTCTTCACAAACGGTTTTTAGGGCTGGCAATAGCACAGACGGTCTCTAAATTAAAACCGTTTGCAATTGTTTTTTTTAATCCAGACGGCTTTAGAGAACCATGGCGTCTTATATTCGTCTTTTTGTAGTAGTGATAACCTCAGATATATAACCGATAGTAGAACAGACATAAGAATAACAATACTGGAACAAGCTAGGTTGATGTACAACGAATGGAACGAACGATATAATTAAGTAGATGGATGCATGCATCTAGCAGCCAGTACTCCTAGCTAATGTTTAATGCACGTGGTGGCCATGGTGTCCGTGCTTCTTGGCTTGTTTCTTCCTGTGACGCTCGTGGATGGCCAGACCGGCACTGCCAGCGGCAATGGTGGCGGCGATCTCCTCCTTGATCCTGTGCGACCGAGCGTGCTCCGGCTCCTTCTTCGCCTTAATTGTGCTTCTCGTGCTGCATGTACCAACGTTAAAAGCATCAACCAATTAATCAAAACCAAAGGAAAAATGTAGGATTCCTCGTTGAAGCGTTATATATGGCTAACAAGAGCACATAGATAAGAAATACTAGTACTAATTAAGCAAAGGCGTATATATGTATGCCCGCACGTACCAGAGCGTAGGCTCCGGCGGCGGCGGCACCGAGCTGGGCGAGCTGCTCCATGTGCTTGTGGTGCTTCTCCTCCTTGCGGTGGTCGCCGCCGGCCGCGGCCTCGGCCTTGTTGCTGCTGTTGTGATGGTGGTGCCCCATTTCCAAACTAGTAGTACTGATACTAGCTAGCTAGCCTGAAATATACACTGTGTATTAGTGGATCGATCTGCAGCTGATGAATCGACCGTAGGAGCGTGTGTGTGTGTGTGTGTGTGTGTGTTTGTCTTGTTTACGTACGTACGATCGATGTCTGTGTGCTGTTTGTGACGCTTGGCATAAGGGCCGGGCATGCATGTCCTTAATTATATCGTGTTGTTAACTGAAGCAACGAACAACGCGTACGTACGTACGTCTCTTGCAGAAACAAATCCACGACAACACGCGTTTCTTGACTGATCTCCGGGGCCAGTTTTGGCATCTTGCTTGCAATTGAATGTATAGGACGCGGTCAATTTGCTAGCTTACACGTCGGCCGATCGAAGCCAACAGGAAGCCGACCTGTTCATATTTGGATATATATATTTCGCGTTCTGACGAAAGCGACACCTCTCTCCCCTTACAAATGTTCTAACACGTAGTTGAGTTGCTTAATTAACCGCGTCGACCAACGTACACGGCTAGGGTATTTCGCCATCGATCGATCGATCAAACTTGTCGGATTTTCAATCCATGTCGATCGATCCGTGTACAGGCAGGCACAGAACGCCTTCCTTTGACAATTATCTCGGGGAGTACAAATTTACACGCCATTTCCGCCTTCCAGCTCCTATATATGCTTGACAAATTTCGGTAGCTGCTCCCCATCCCAACATCACATCGATCTGCAGCGGAAGCACATCTCCTAAATCCTACCTGGTTCTTGAGGAATTGTTGGCCAGTACTGCACCAGCTAGCTAGCTTCAGATCTCATCGAAATGGCGCACCATTTCTTCGGCCACCACCACCACAAGGCGGAGGCCGAGCCGTCCAAGGTGACGGCCGATTACCGCAAGGAGGAGAAGCACCACAAGCACATGGAGCAGCTCGGCCAGCTCGGCGCCGTCGCCGCCGGAGCCTACGCAATGGTACGTACGTAAGATCGATCGAAATGACTCCTGCATCATGCACCCAGCGAAGTTAACTAACCTTGCTCCATCTGCTTAATTAGCTCAGATCATGAATTGCTCGTCAGTCGTCGTTAGTTTCTTCTTTATAATTAACCTGTTAGTGCTACTCTGCCGAATTGATTTCTGAACATTACGTACGCGCAGCATGAGAAGCACAAGGCGAAGAAAGACCCGGAGCAGGCGCGCTCGCACAAGATCAAGGAAGGGATCGCCGCCACCGTCGCCGTTGGCAGCGCCGGCTTCGCGTTCCACGAGCATCACGAGAAGAAAGACGCCAAGAAGCACCGCCGCCATGGACACCACCACTGAGATTAATCCTATAAGTAGCCGCGCGCGCTACGCCATGCCATATATATATGCCTATGTATCCTACTGTTTCCTGGAGTAGTATGGGTGTGCACGTCTCGGCTAGTTGGATTATGTTTGTTCGTTAAATTACACCTGCATTGTTTTCTTCAGGGCTTCATGCTAGCTTGTACGTATATTTCATCCTCGTGTATATATATGCAGTTAATCACTGGTATCTTAATAATTATAAACAGTCTCTGTGTGCGTAAATTGTATGCTTTAATTTTTTCCTTACATTTTTAACCAACGGTGAATTGATTCGATTTACTATGGATAGGAAGGAGTCCTTCAAATATATAACACTTGCGCTCACATCAAGCACATATATATTAATTACAAGCTGCAACTTAGAAACGGGGGACAGGAGATACATAGAGAGCCGCAACGACTAGGCTCTTATTGGAAATATATGATCAAAGGCCAAATGGATTACAACACAATTTGGATTAGACTCATGCATGCGCATAAACAACAATGCATGCATGCATGGGGATTATTAGTAGCAACAACATAGTGAAGGCAATGCATGCACGCGCGCAAATGCCTTGCTGAGAACTCGATCGATCGATCAGAAATTAAAGAGTATTGATTCAGAAGAGGTGGTGGTGCTTCTTGTGCTCCTTGGCCGCCTCCTCCTCGTGGTGCTCGTGGAAGGCGCGCCCACCGGAAGCCACCGCGGCGGCCTCGGCGATCCTCTCCTCCACCTTGTGCCTGTGCGTGTGCTCAGGATCCTTCTTCGCCTCGTGCCTCTCATGCTGCGCTCATCGAGACCGATCGAGCGAGCGATCTGATCATAGGAAGCAGAATGTTCATTACCATGGCGTAGGCGCCGGCGGCGAAGGCGCCGAGCTCGGCCATGTGCTCCTTCTCCTTCTTCTTGTATCTCCGGTACTCCTCCTCTTCGTCGGCCACCACCTCCACGACCACCGCGGTGGTGGTCGTTGGAAATAATCTTGTTTTAAAAGTCGTAGACAAGTTTTTGTCATGATTGAAAACAAGTTCGTATCATAGTCGAACTTGAGTATGAGTTGTAATCGTAGTCATAACCGAGTTGTAAACCCGAGTAGAAGGTGTAGAGATGGGTATAAAAAAGGTGGAGTCATGTAACCAGGGAGCGCGAGAAAAAGGTGAGAAAAAAAGAAGAAAAATAATAAAGAGAAGAGAAGGAAAAGCTACCGAGTTCATTGTGTGCTTGCAGACGTGGTCGTAATCAACTTACGACCACGGCAAAATACTCGCAGACGTAATCGTAATCGACTTACGACCACGGCAAGAGAAGATCGCAGACGTGATCGTAAAGCAATACGATCACGACCAAGGTTCTAAATACTGGAACCGGAAGAAATCCTGGTCGGCGGCCGGTAACGATAATCGGGCGGTTACCGGAAAAACCAGTAAAAAACCAGTTAAAATTTAAAAATCAAAATTTGAATTTTGAGATGTTTTGAGACAGGTAACCGGAAAAACCGGCAGGTAACCGGAAAACCCGCAAAAAATCGGCCAAAATTCGAAAACCGGTAAAAACGGTAACCGGCGGTTACCGGCCAGTAACCGCCGGGATTTTGAACCTTGATCACGACCACACAGCAGGAAGGCGTGGTGGTAAGGTGCTACGACCACGGCCGTGAAGGACTAAACGTGGTCGTAAGGTGCTACGACCACGTCAGTACAGGGATGAACGTGGTCGTAAGGTGCTACGACCACGTCAGTACAAGGGTGAATGTGGTCGTAAGGTGCTACGACCGCGGGCCAGCGCAGCGGCGAAGAACGTGGTCGTAACTTTGGCTGAAGTTTATGACTACGAAGTTGAAGGCAGCGAGGAGCGATCGGAGGGGCTACAACGTGGTCGTAAAGACTATCTGCGTGGTCATAAATCCGGCAGAGCGGTCGTAGCGACACGGGAGGTGGTCGTAGCCTTTCGTACGTGGTCGTACGGTCACAGAAGGTGGTCGTAGCGGTCGTAAAGGCCTTGGAGCAGTCGTAGAGATTGCAACAGTGGTGGTCTCGGTGTACCCACCGGTGTCACCGATGTTGCCATGGTATCCGCCCTATGTTGTCTCCTGGATGACGACGGCCTCTGCGGCGGCGGGAACCTGCTCCTCCTCCTTGTGGTGGTGGAACAAGTGGTGCTGGTGGTGCTTCTCCTCGGCCATTATTGTTGTCCTTGCTTCCTACTTAGCTAGTAGTTATCACATAGCAAGTTGGAATTGCAGCAGGTGATTAAGTGGTTTGTGATACAGGACAAGGGAGTTGCTAGGTCTACATATAAAGTTCAGAATTCAAATTAGCACGGTCCGTGACATTAGTTAACCTCCATTATTCAAATGAGTTCAATAATGGAGGTTAACTAATGTCACGGACCGTGCTAATTTCCATCATGCATGCTACACCAACTGAAACGTTGTTCCACGTGGGGGGTGAACCCAGGAAAAATAGTAGTCGGGGTCACTAGGCCACTAGGGGCATGAACTAACTGTAATAGGATACAATCTCATACCATCTCATGATCAGAATATCTCGTTAAAAAATTACATAAACAATTGAAATGTACAACGACATAGTTCTTGTATATTCAAAACGCAAGATATAACAGTTTGGATGAAGTCATAAAACCACTTGTTTACATATTTTAAAAGAATGGAAACTAAGTTTCAGAAGATGACATTCCAACTTCACATATTGCTTCACATGCACAACTCCAACTAATCATTCCAAGATCAGCCTGTGCTTCTCAACATATCTCAAGACGATAGTCATTTGTTCTTTGTCAGACATGTCACAAGCATAATCAATGAACAAATTGAACATGTCACCACCAAGATCTTCAATAATAGAATTCAATAACAAAACAACAATCAACATTATTTTGAGTCTAGCAAGAGATCAATCGTAACAATATAAAAATAATAGAGAACATTGTTACCTTTGCAAAAACAATTAGCAATACCCTTCTTAATGTCTGGAGACACCATTTAACAATTTCCTGGAGCATTCCTTAGAACTACCTTGCTTATAGCATCGTTATATTTTGCTATGGTTTGTACCAACTCTAGAAAGTCCCCCTATTTATAGATTCTTTTGATTTATCATAGCCACAAAAAGCTAATCCGGCCTTGACATAGCAAGTATCTAGTTGAATCAATGGAAGCATTTAGTTAAATTTTATGCTTTTTTTTGCAGGATCATTTTGCTTATTGAGAGCAACAGGAATTGGTTGATCTCGATTCATTAGATCATCACATCTTTTAACTGCTACGTTATGAGAGCTATTAAAATTACCAACATGAGTATCTAGCCTATTTTTCTTGTTCCACCAGCAAAAATCATCAATTACAAATGCATCATTCCCAGCTTGGCCATCAATACAATCTTGAAATAGGTAGCAGCACAAATAGAAGGTTTTATCTACCTTGTCACTGTACTCTAGCCAACCACCATATTCTTTAAACTTTTCTAGATTAAATCTGTGTAACTTATCACCTATACACTTGTGTGGATATTTAAAGCTAGGTTGCGGCATGTAAGGTCCTATAGTTAAATATCTTCGCTTTATCTCATCCTGTTTCTTAGGATGCTTGTTGTATTATAGAATTCTTTTCCAATCAGTTGGATCATAAGGAAATTCTTCTAAAACAATCTCTCTTGGCAGTGAAGATTTTGTGAGACTAGCGGTATTATTTTGTGGGACTAGCAGTAGTATATAGGCCCAGACACCATCGCCACCCTCATGCAGCAGCTAGCTAGCTCTTGTGGTGTGTACTTGTACAACATGCTGTAGATTCATGCTGTTGTAGAAGGTTTCTAGCTTCTGTTTGATGTCTTGCGTGCTTATAGTTTGATTGCAGCAAACATTATATTCTTTGGTACGTATTAGTGGTTTTACAGCTCCTGCATGCGTTTACTGCTGCTTTGCTTTCTGTCGTACTCGCACAATTTCTTTCGGATGGCATACCCGTACGTAGGCCGCGGCAACGCGCGGGGTGGGTATCAGTATCGATCTTGTTTTTCAATAGTTAGCTAGCTATCAGCAGAGCAGGCAGAATTAAGAGAGAGCCCAAACACAAGTGCAGACAGGACAGATTAATTTACAGAAGACGGGTGAGACGAGTAATCCTCAAAAACTAATTAGGCACTTACGCCAACGCCCAGCTCCGCGCGGCCGGTACCCTCCCCCACGACCACCCCGCCAACGTCCTGTTTTTTCCCTTGAAAAATGAACCTGTGTGGTTTAGTTTTGGTTTGATTTCTTAAACGATTGTGTGTACATAGTAGTTTCAGCCTATTCATGCATACACTTGGAACTGAAAAAATTTGAGATATAGTTCAATTTCAGTACACTAGGTTGCTCATATAGTTCTATAAGATTGTGAGAGTGAACCCTGGACACTTTTTTGCCGGACAAAGATACTGCATGTAATGTATTATGGAACAGCTACTGGGAACCAGGAGTGTCTGCATTCTTTATTCCTGAAATACTATTGTTCCTTTTCAACTGTATGCATTCTGCATCCTAGATTCCTAGTTGATGGAGCAGCTTCCAATTTACAATGGCGATCTGATCAAACCCTGACGAATTGGCTGATTCAGACGGGGAAATTGCGGTGCTTGGAATGGGCATCCACCCGTCGAAGAACGAATGAAAAAGCGCAGGACTGAAGCCTAATGTTTGAAGAAGACGTAAATAGAGCTTTCAGTCAACTGTGCCAATCTTGTTCAAATATTTTCCATGCCACTTTCTACTGAATGCATGCACTCGAAGGCGTATACGTGCAGGCCACTTTGTTGCTACCACAGCTGATCCATCTCTTTTTTGTGGTGTATTTAAGTTGTCCTCTATATAGAAACTGCTATAGAAATCATGGGTTGGGTGGGATAGTTTCTAAGAATCATTAATTGTGCTCTCTCCTTCTTGAAAACTGTCCATGGAAACCATGAGTTGGGAGTGCCCTTAGAGCAAGTACAATAGTATAGCCAACTAGTGGTTATAACACCTGTCCATTTCATCTATAGCCTTCAAAAAAATAGTTCATACAATACGGTAGCTATTACAATAACTATTTGGCCCCACGTGTAAGAGAGTGAAATGCATATTTTTACGTGCTATAGCTAGCTGTAATTTAGTAGCTAGCTTTCTTCTCTCTCTTCCTTTCTCTCTCTGCCACGTAAGATTTGGTTGATATTATATTTGCTATAACCTGCTGACTAAGCCTTATTGTACCTGCTCTTAGGCACTTACGCTAGCGCTCAAAAGATGGATTTATCTCACAATGGCTTCGCTGCGCGTGTCGCTCAAATGTTCATCCATGCACCGGCAATTGATGTTTTACATGATAAAAAAAATAGCACTAATTGATGTTTTAATAAAAGTACTAGCTGGCCATTAATCCACAACATTTCTTTAATTTCACACCCTTAATCCCTGACGAGTGTTGTCGATCGTGAGTTAATATTGCACATTAATTAAGATCGAACCAGAAACAAACGGATCGATCGATCGAATATCGATCGGCAGGGAGAAGGAAGCACAAACGCGGAACAGCTTATATAAGCCAAGAGACCTCGGCAGTAAGTTTCGCGCCAGTTGCAATTATGTTTACCGCTAGTCATTAGTAATTTTATCATCGGTTATAAGTAATTTTACCATTAATTATAAATAATTTTACTACCAAATCACTTATCTACACTCTAAAGAATACAATAAATCTACCACAAGTAATTCTATTGCATCACTTATTCACGTTCAGAAGAGAGGCCATTTGGCCAGGTTTGAGCTCCCTTCGGAGACTTCACTACTTGGGCTTAGCAGGCTCACCTGGACCCCTTTCCGTGTGGTTTTCTTCCCATTTGATTCCAACTCCCTTGCCACGCCTGCCGGCGCGTGCTCCGCTCTCGTGCCGGGGAGATTCTGGCGATCACCTGAAATCCCTAGAGATGGTGTGGACGCCATCCCCATGCGAGTGACGAGTGATGAGCTAGTGACAAATGTGTTGATGATGTAGGGGAAGAACCAGATCTGTACGTCCAAACTCAATACGGTCGCTCCAGTCAATTTTATGACTACGGTGAAATTAGAGGACGGGAAGAACAGTTTACTCTTGACCACTCTGTTATCGGACGGGGAACAGAGCAGACTCGAGTTACCCGTAGACGCACATTACACAGAGAAGTCAAATGAATAGGCACGAAGGAAAATTTTCCAACGCGAACACAACTTCCGTCTCTTTTCCTTTTTCTCTGCTTATTCGACTTACTTCGCTCTAACAGATTACATGGTGTATATATACACAACCGGGCCTCCTTGCAGAGCACTCAACTACTCCGCCGCTCGCCCATTCTCCGATGTCTGCCCATGCTCTACTGACGATTGCTACAGTGTGTACCAACCGCAATTGCTGCCCACACCGAGCAAAGTGCTAACGACTGCTATAATGACTGGCCGCTCTCGCTTTCGGCCTCACATGTCTGCTACAGTGACCGGTGCTTTGACCACGGCTCATCTTCGACCGCGTCTCTGACCACACAGGTCGTCTGAGCATCGACCACTATACTGTCGACCATGGTGCTACGACCACGACCACAGTCACCATGACTATGACCTCATACAGGCACCACGACCACAACGCTGGTCGTTACAACCACACACACGTGGTCGTAATCGACCACTTACACAAGCCACGACGCTGGTCGTTACGACCACACACAATGTGTCGTAACCGATCACTTACAAGAGCCACGACCACGGGCACTCCAACCACGGCCACTCAGACTATGCCCACTTCGACCACGGCCACTTCGACCATGGTGCATCATCTCTAAGCTTCGACCATAGCTTCTGGAACTGCTCCGATCACGTCTGAGCACCAACTGTGGACTGCTGACCAGACCTTCGACTGTGGCTTCGACCGTGGCACCGATCAGGTCTTTGACTACGCCTTCTCGCGTATAGCTTCGACCATGGTATTGATAACTACATACAAATCATCAAGATTAATTTCAACATATGAGTGTCACCAGTTGGGTGCGTGACTGAGCTAGCGCTACGAGTTATCCATCTTTTTCAATCTTCTTTTCTTCGGAGTCCTATATGGCTGTTTATATTTCCACTTTGAAATTCTTCTTTCTCCGCAACTGTGCCCGTTCTGTTTGTGATAGTCAATTTATCACTGATTATATACAAGGGAAGCATGGATGAAACTGGGCGTGTGTTGTAACACACGTTTGGATGAAGATAATACATACTTGATGACAGCCTAACATCATGCTCTGATTTCTTGCCTTGATTACTTTATTTCAACATAACTGCTAGTCCATGCTAATCAGTAATCTCTCCCAAACTACCATCAAGGCAAGCAAGTCTACAACACGAGGCTCTCTGCCTCGACGACGGTCTCCACGACGGACCACGGGAGGTCGTCGCCGCTGACGGCGCCGGGGTTGCGCGCGGAGCAGTTCCTGCGGATCTGGCCCTGCGTGCCGGTGAGCACCTTGATCTGCCCCATCTTCACCATGGAGAGGCCGAACTGGTCGAAGAAGGCGGACTGGCTCTGCGCGAACTTGGTGACGATGGGCTTGGTGGCGGCGTTTGTGAAGAGGTCCTGGTCGGAGGTGAAGAGGCCTTCCCGGTTGAGCAGGTTGACGTAGTACTTGTTGTCGAACGTGTTGGGCGTCCGGATGTCGTTCACCGTCGTCCTGTCGGTGCCCTTGGCCGGGCAGGTCTGCTTGAGGTGGCTGGCGAAGGAGGCGTTCATGGTGGGGTCCTGCCGCGGGAAGAGGCGGTCGTCGAAGGACGTGCAATGCGCGAGCCCCACGGTGTGCCCGCCGGAGAGCGCCACCAGGTCGTTGGCGTCAAGGTTGATCTTCCTCAGGACGCCGAGGAGCGTTGGGACGTCGGAGCTCGGCCGCGGGAGCCCGCTCAGGACGTCCTGCTGCGTCGCAAAGTTCGGGCTGTCGCGCCGTCCCAGCGGCACCTTGTAGTTGGGCCCTCCCGACTGCAGAGCGTAATTAAGAGGCAGAAAATTGCGGCAACGATGATATATATGATATCTCTCTCGAATTTTGTGTTCTTGTTACTGAACAGTAGAGTACCAGGACGACGGAGTCGCGTGCGGCGAGAGCGAGGATGTCGGAGCAGGAGACGACGGGGCCGCGGCATTCCTTCTCGAGGCGGTCGCGGATGTCGTTGATGGCCTTGAAAGCGGCCGGACGGAGCGTCAGGTTGGGCGGCGCCTGCTGCTCGCCCGGCCCGGTGGCCGACCCGTCCAACAGCACGGACGCGTCGCACCCCTGCATCCACCGCACCATCACGGCACGTTCATCCAGGCTTACTTGGAAGCGTTTGATTAATTAATTAATTAGCCGCAGGAGGCATGCATATATGCAAGCACGAGTGGGTGAGTGAAGTGAAGAAGAAATAATGGCTTACTTGGACGAAGCAGTCGTGGAAGTGGAGGCGGAGGAGCCCGGCGGCGAGGCCGATGTCCTTGCGGACGGCGTCCTGGACGAAGCTCCGTACGATGGGCTCCGCATTGGGGCAGCTCTTCTTGTAGAAATCGAACGACAAGCCCTTGACCAGGGGCGGCTGCTTGGCGTTGGCGGCCTCTGCAGTAGTAGAAGCGCAGAGGAGAGCGACTGAGGTCGCCACTGCTGCCATCACTTGTGCAGCAGCGAGCAAAGGAGCACTTCTATTACAGCAAGCCATCTCTGCTAGCTCCTCCGTGTCACTGTGCCTTATGGTCGGCTACACTAGCTAGAGCCTTCGTTTTATAGACGCTCCCCTAAACAAAAAACAAGCATGACATGCTGACATGAATGGCTGAATGCGATCGAGAATATGTGTGAGAAAAAATGACGTGTGAGACCAGGTGCATGTTACTCCGTATTATGTGACGAGCATTTAATTTTAATGTTACTCCGTACGATCTTGACGGCGAGTCATTGAACAACACAGAATTCGTTATGGTGATTGCTTCGGTGAGAAGCACCGTGAAGACTGGTAGGTGGCAATTAAGAAAATTATTCGATACTTAGTGAAGAGGCAGTTTATAAAACCGTGACAGTGACCTCAGTGGTTTAGGTCATATCTTGGAGGATGAAGCGTCTTATCAGGCTATTAAAGCCATGTGAAAGTCACACTTTGAAAAACATGCAGGTGTGTGTGAGTATGAAACCCGTTTGTGTGGGTTACCATGTTTTCTTATTTGTAAGTGGTTATATCTACTAAAGGTGTGCTAGTTATTATGGTTTGGTCGGAAGTGATGAGCCTCCAATATGTAATTCCTTGTGTGTGTTGAGAGAGGCAAGTCTCTTGAGTGCGTTTGGAAAGAGAGAGATATTAGGGTTTTCTTGTATTTGAAACATTTATCTATGTGCTTTAGATTTAGAGCTCTATCCTCTATGAGGGAATGATTGCAAAATATTTCTCTCAAAGTGAAACGAATATCCAAACTTTATCTAAATAAGTTACGCTATGGATTTCTCCTTGTGCTTTTAATTTACTTGTTTTTTTTTTCTTGTCTAGATTTTATCTTCTCTGGATCCCTTTGGTGCTAACGGCGTGTAAGAGATGAACATATCGCTTGAAGATCAAATTTTATCTATCTAGACACTTCCTTTAAATAGTTTTTATGATATAAGAAAGAGATGATTTTGAACAAAAAAAAAGTCATTCAATCACCTGACCGGTCGTATCCGATCCTACAACATCCTTTCTTACGTCCAAGTTTGAACACAACGCAAAGTCTGCAGCTTTGCGGCAGTGCACCTCTGAATATATGCTCGTGTTGATTTCTCGCTCGCTCTCTAGAAGTCTAGACGTGCAGGTGCTCATGTCCAAACACGTACGCCATGTGCCCATGACTAGCTCCATGCATCATGTACTGTTTGCATGGTAGCTCCAGATTCTTCATCTCAAAGTCGAAGCTGCTGGATCGATCAACAAAGGCGGTTGGTTGTTCCGAGCATCTCCAATAATGACTTATGAGTTAACTCTAAACATATTATTTCATATTTTAATAGAAGAGAGGGAAAAGCTATTTCTTGATCAAGAGCTATACACATATTCTAAGATTATGTGAGAGTGTCATGTGAGGCTATTTATGTTACGAGTTATGTGTTAAGTATTAGTACTATTGAAGAAGTTATTTTAGAGTTAGTAATTAGCTCATACTATTGAAGATGCTCTTAGGTGTTACGAGAGTGGAGACTGGTTGAATGAACCGCACTAACACTTGCTTTACACGCGGCCGCTTTGCCTTCGCGAGTAGCTCATGTCAACTCAGGTTTGGAATCGCACGCTGAATATATATGTGCCACCTCCCTTAATGGACTAGTACTTGCACCAGCAATCTTCTTGTGCCTCCACATGCCGAAGAGCTGTTCGTACTCCAACAACTTATGTCACTTGGCTGATCTGAAATAAATTAATTTATAATTAAAATTATACTATAATTAATTGAAATTATACTATAACTGATAATGACTTATTTAACGTAACTAAATTTAAAAAATTTAAAAATAGGAAAAACAAGTTAGCCTATCACGGATAATGTAAATGAATACGAAAAGAAGAACCAGCAAAAAAGCTAAAAGAAAACCAAAAAATTAGGAAAAGATGAAATTTAAGAATAGTAAAAAAACTAAATTAGAAACTTAAGCCGAAATGAGTGGGGCTTTAATCACTACACGCCTCTACTTTCCGGTATTTAAAAATTATTTTTCAATTTTTCTATAGTAACTAATTTTTAAATAAAGTATCTTTTTAAAATAAGATCTATAAATTAATTATAATATATCGATTTTTCTAAAGTAACTAATTTTTAAATAGAGTGTATTCTTAAGATGAGGTCTACAAGTTAATTGTAATACACACTGCAACAATTTCATTTATATTGGTCAAAACCACATGCGAGTTTCTATTACTCCGTACCATCTTTTATAAACAACCTGAAAGTCATAAACCGTAGCTAAAATCTTAGTCGGTGGGAAGATGTATAGGTTTCTCCAAATGGCATGACATTGATCAGAAAACCCATCATGCATGATGCATCTGTCGCCATAATCTGGTTTTGGTATCACAGGATAGGCTGCATACATCAAACTGCTGCTTTTTTCCCAAGTTTTTTTTAAAAGAAGAAGAAGTGCTGCTTCCCCAAAGTTGAAAAATAAAAAACAAGTGCCGCTTTTCCCGTAATACATACAGTATGAAAATTACCTTCAAGTAAAATACTCGTTTACATGCTACTCCGACCAGAACTGTACGGCCGTGCCGTCTAGCCTTGCACGTACAGGAAGAGCTTCTTCGTGTGCGGAATAACTACTGATCGCTTAATTCGCTATTTGTAGGATCCATGCATGCTCGAGAATTAGCACTGTAAGAGCCAATTGTTTGGTAGCAGAGTACTCCCTTTGATCATAAATATGTATCATATGAAATATTGATATAGTCTCTAAAACATACCTTTGACCATTTATACAACATTCGACTATTTTTGAGAGCAAAAATAGTCAGATTTTGAGCCGTTAGATGGAGATCCAACGCACTAGATCATTTTTTGGAGGGAGGCTTGTATGGGTGGAGATGTAACGCCTCAGATCAATCTGATTGTTTTTGTCCTCAAAAACAGTCGAATGTTGTATAGATATACACTAATATCTATTATAATATATTTATAAAATCTAATATTATTATAATATTATTACGGTGATTTGAACCTAGATGGTGGGGTCTACGTTCACACCCCTAATTCAATTCCTCGATTAAAACATTTAAAAGAATATTTGTATAGTTAAAGTTTAACTATATCTATACCAAAAATGATGTATATTTACGACGGAAAGAAGAAGAAAAGGGAAGAAAAATCGTCCAACGTCGGCAGAGCCAGAGCGGGTGAAGAAGTCAAGGCACGGAGACGGAGGAGTACCAGGACACATGGCGCATCCGGCGGGCAGAGTCTCCAGCCGCGTGTAAAGCACACGACCCGTCGCGTGGCGGCCGGCGGACGCCTTACCGCGTCCCCTTCCACGCGCAGCCGCGCCCATCGCCATGAAGCAGCCGGGAAACACGCACCGGCCGGAAATACGCCGTGCCCTATTTGGCTCTTTTACTTACCTGCTCCGTTAGTGGTCCGCATCCGGCAGTCGTCCGTCCGCCGCCACGGCTCGCCGCCGGCTGATCGGCGTCACACCCACAAAGTGGAACCACCGTGAACGCGAGAAAGAGGAAGATAAAAGTTCAGGAAGTTTTCAGGTGAGGCCCCCGCAGAAGCCCAAAGCGAGGCCGGCGAGCTATCTTGTCCATGAATCCGGCCGGCCTTTCACTCGTACGTACGTGATACGGCCTTTCTTTCACACGCTTCAGGTTACTAATTAAAGATCAACGACTCCTCTCACTTCGAAACCATTACCTAGCTAGAAGAAGGCCAGGCAAGCTAAACCACTTGTTGTCAAACGTGCTCGTAGTCTGGATGTCGTTGACGGTGGTGTTGGTCGTGTTCGCAGCACGGCAGGTGAGCTTGAGGTGGCCGGCGAACCACTTGTTCATGGTGGGGTCTTGCTGCGGGAATGCTGTATACGACCACTTAATAGATGTTACGGCCACGGTGATTGATGCTACGACCACTTCATAAATGTTAGCCACGGTGATTGATGTTACGACCACATTGATTGATTTTGACTACAACCATGTCTTCTTCGGATGTCGGCTTCGACTACTTGCTCGTAGACGACTTCGACTTAACTTCACCAATTGGACTGATCCGATCAGTCATAAGCAGTTGATCCACCTGATCGTAAATCAGTAGTCGAAAACAAGGAACTCTTCAGACTGCTCTAATCCCACGTGATGCCATTCAGAGTGGTTCGAATGTTTTGACGTCAATCAAACCATCAAAAATGACTTAGATGAAGATCGTATGGTCTAAGCATCTTGCTGATTGGACCATTCAATCAGCTTTTTCTTTGCACTCCTAGTCAATTTTCGTAAGCTACGAACAAAGGCAGTATGGGACCATAAAAACTTTGGTGGTGCTCAAATCGCTGCATCTTTTCTTTGGTTTTCTTCTCTATTTGAACACAGTTTTATAAACTTAGACTTGGATACATAAATCAACTCTGAAACTAATTCGAATTCAACTCAACTCAGACTCGAAATCGGATTCAGCAGGATTATTTCCAACAGGGAAGAGGCGTTCCTCTAACTTTTCGCTGTCAAGACGGCCCAGAGGGACCTCGTACCTCGGCCCTCCAACCTGCAAATAAACGATCGATCGATGGAAGCACAAATTAAGGGCCTGTTTGGCAGAGCTCCACCACTGAAAAAATGAATCTGGAGCAGCAGATCCACCAAAAACAGCTCCACCGTGAATCTGGGATCCCACCATGGAGCTAGACAAAACTGTTTGGCTTGCACAGCAGCTCGAGATCCACGGGGCGAGTTTTTGGTGGGAATGGCCTGTTTTGCCCATGGGTTTTATGGTGGTATGGGATGAGGTGTGTAACCGATGGCAAAGGTGGGTAATTACCACCCAACTCCACAGTAGGTACGAAACAAGGTTTCGTGGAGCACCCCTTGAGGTGCTCCATGGATTTCATGAATCTGGAGCTAGATTCAGTATTTTGGTGGATCCAGATTTCGTGGAGCTGGAGCGTTTGGGTAAAAATTCGTGGAGTGGAGCTGTTTTTGGTGGATCTGGAGTTGGTGGAGCTCTGCCAAACAGGCCCTAACACTAGCAAGCAGATTTAGCTTTGCGGTTGTTCGTAAATCACAAATCCATATGTAATTGACCACTTAATATGATGCATCGATCGAGCTGGCATGCAGACGTACCAGGTGGACAGAGTCGCGGGCGGCGAGAGCGACGATGTCGGGAAAGGAGACGACGAGGCTGCATTCCTTCTCGAGGAGGTCATGGATGTCGTTGATGGCCTTGAACGCCGACGGGCGGAGCCTCCTGCTCGCTATCCTCGGTGGGCGTCTTGTTCAGGAGGACATAGTGGTCATAGACGTTTCGTCCGACCGCCACGCGGTCGAGACTTCGTCTGACCACATTGTGGTCGTAGACACCTCGTTTGACCACCTCGTGATCATTGACATTTTGTTTGACCGCCTCGCAGTTGAGACTTCGTCTAATTGCCCACGGTCGTTGGTCATAGACACTTCATTTGATCGCCTTCTGGCCGAGAAACTCTACGGAGTATAAAAATCACACGATGGCCTCGCGCCTCAGCGTAATCTGCAGAGTATAAAGCGTCGTGAATTACAGGTGTCCTAAGAAACTCTATGAAGTATAAAAAATCGCACGATGACCTCCCGCCTCGGCGTATTCTGCGGGGTATAAAGTGCCGAGAATCACAGGTGTCCCAGGCAACTCTACGGAGTATAAACAATCGCACGATGGCCTCGCGCCTCGGCGTACTCTGCGGAGTATAAAGCATTGGAACCATGGGTGTCCTGGGCAACTCTACGGAGTATAAAAAATCGCATGATGGCCTTGCGCCTCGGCGTACTCTGCGGAGTATAATGTGTCGGCAACCACGGGTTTCCCGGGCAACTCTACGGAGTATAAAAAAATCGCATGATGGCCTCGCACCTCAACATACTCTGTGAAGTATAAAGCGCTGGGAACCACGGGTGTGCCGGGGCAACTCTACGGAGTATAAAAAATCGAACGATGGCCTCGCTCCTTGGTGTACTCTATCAACTTTAGGGCATTTTATCTGTTACTATGTAATGAAGAATATTTGAGCAATGACTCTCAGCTTTGAGGCAAATGATCAATTTTATCTACAGGTGGTCAAATGAGTCAAGCTATCCATGCCAACCCAAAGTATGGTACTGTTAACCTAGCAGAGGAACAACACGCCCTAGGACTAAATGGGCCATGCCAGGCCAGCTTGATGTGGCATGCTGTGCTAGGAACAACCTAGACACGGGTGAGCCCGACACGTCCCGTTTGACCTGACGTTGCGGGAGGTGAGTTGGTGGTGGATCTGGCAGGTGGAGACAATGGAGGAGCTAAGGAGGTAGGCGGCGGAGTGAGTTGGGGGTGGGTGGGAGGAACCACGCTAGTGGAGGAGGGGGTGAGGGACCGAGAGAGGGGGTAGAGCAGGCATGGGTAGAGCGGCGAAGGAGGTGAGTGGGAGGTGACGCGTCAAGCGGGAGGGAGTGGGGGACCGACATAGAGCAATGGAGAAGGTGGGTTGGTGGGGGGTTGGTGAAGCAACCAGAGGAAGTGGGGGCGGGCTTCCTCAGCTCCTCCCTCCCCAACTTGCGTTGTTGCCTCCATAGTTGAGTCGGCTCCTCCCCCCTCTCCCTCTGGCGAGCCTTCTTCCCCGCCAACTCCTCTTGCGGTTCGTGCTGCTCTCTTCTCTCCCTCTTGCCAGCATCGGCGGCGCGAGTGCTAGGAAACGCGTGACGGAGGTGACAGTAGGCCTACGTGTCAAGCGAGCCATCCTTGCTTGTGGTGCAACACGTGCTCAGCCCAGCCAGTTGTCTTATTGGATCATACCTAGGTTCGGAGCTGAGTCCGTAGGCAGATACGGTAAGAACATCTGAATCATGCCTACATGAACTGTTTACGGGCCTGTTCTTTTGGGCTTTTGAAATCGGCTTTTGGCTTCTGCTACAGTACCTAACTTTCAAACAGAGTATTTTCCCAAGACGAGGTCTACAACTTAAACGATCTACACGTTAAAAGCCTAACATTTGTACCAACCAAAATAGCAAATGAGTATCTGTCTCTCTGTAATCTATACCGTAAACAGCTAAAATTCAAAAATTTTAGCTAAAAATCATAAACCGTAACCGAAAAAAATAGACCCTACTACGTATGCCCGTGACGAACAGTACCGAGCGCCCCATTTAAGCGCGGCTGGTTTTTCTTTCCTAAAAACGGTCACCACCGCTCAGGCGCAGCCCAGCTAACACCCCTCACTAAACCCTAACAAATATCCCCTCGCCACCGCGCCGCACGCAGCACCCTCGACTCGATTCACCCTCGGCATGGAGGAGCAGGAGCAGGGAGGGGAGCCGCCTGTGCAGGACCCGACCCCCAACGGCGGCTCTATCTCCGCCGCCGGCGGCGGCAAGAATGGGTCTCCGTGCGAGGAGTGCGGGGAGCAGCCGTGGAAGTACCGGTGCCCCGGCTGCTCCCGCCTCACCTGCAGCCTCCCCTGCGTCCAGTCCCACAAGCGCCGCACCGCCTGCACCGGCAAGCGCCCCCGCACCGACCCTGTCCCGCTCTCCCAATTCGACGACAACCAGCTCCTCTCCGGTACCCCCGCACCCCCCGCAACCCCCAATCCTCCATCATCGATCGCCATACCGATTTCTTACTGTCCCTTGTGTTGTTGTCTTGTTTCTTCTGTGTGTAAAGATTACAACTTTTTGGAGGAGACGAAGCAGGTCAGGGAGTCCGCTCACAGGCTGATCGGCGGCTTCGGCCGCAACTTCGGAGGAGTTGGAGGGGTCCAGCTGCCGAAGTGGCTGTTTTTCCTCCGCAAGGCGGCACAACGCCGGGTTATCTGGCTCCACTTCCTCCCCAGGGGCATGACCAGGAGAGAGCAGAACCGTTCACGACACAACCACAGGTCTGATTGTTTGTTTCATTAATTTTTCTCTATTGCTCCATGTTTGGTTAATCTTGTGGTATGATTAGCGATTAGGTATTTCATTCGAGTTACTGACATATGATGAGACAATATGGAATTTAAGTCCATTTCGTGTCACACCACAACGAACTGATATTAAAAACACGAAACATACATGAATGCTGTGAAAAAGTCGAATGCATAGTCTTCTCATTGGCATCAGTGTGATGCATGCATGCGCTCTAGAGTTCTTGCAGCTCAGAAGTTCCAGCAGGTTTACTTTAGAAATTAGAAATCTTGATGGTGTAGTTTGTATGTATGTTTTAAAAGGGTCATGATTCAGTTGGCCCTCTGCATTGCTCCATCTTTTGGCACTTGGCAGGGCTGGGAAAAAATGAGATGGGATTCACAATGGTGGGTTTGCCATTCAAGTTCACCCTTCTTGTTGGTTAGGCGACACTATCTGTGCTGCAGAAGTTCTTTCAACACATTCCACTCTTCTCAGTTATTCTATCCAAAAATTGTTAATACATTCCAACATATTTTTGAAATCTGATTTACATCTGAATATCTCTTTGCAGACAGGATTGCATATACTGGACACTCGAGTGGAGATTTAATTCAACCGATGTTGTCCTAACTGACCATGAGTAAGTTTGGAACTGATTCAAGATGGCAAGATACCTATGTAAAACTATTTTACATTTCTGAAATAGGTGCTCTGTTTGCTATTGATTAATATGTATGGTGTATCTTTCATTCTCAAACTTCTTATTTTCACATATTTTGTAATTCTGCGTTTACTTGGTTCTATGAAACTTGAAACATTTGGAAGTAGACCTAAACGTTCATATTTGTTGCAAGAGTTACTTTACTTCTTTGAGTCGCATGTAAACGCATGATGACAACAGAAGCTTGGTGTATCTTGAATATCTCCCTCTTCCTTTCTATGCTCATCTCATGCCTTCTTTTTTTCAGGATAGATGAGCGCACAAACTTGCTATCTTTATTGGAAAAACATCTGAGTCCTAGCCCTTGGAAGGAGCAGCTTACACCATATCGCAATACAGAATTGCGTGATCTTAAACTGTTCATTCAAAAGTCCGCCAAGGTATTGTGGTCAAGTTAACATGCATCTGTCATGATTATTGATATTTGCTATACATTTTCGTAAAAACAAAGACTTCTTTAACTTGCTGTAGGAATCAAAATCACCATACCGCCAACTCAACATAGAAGAACCTTTGGGCCCACAACTGAGGAGTATTGTTATTGTTGAGTACCCAACTATCAATATCTTTCTTCCATCAGACAGTTGTGACTTTGAAGTCGAGAAAATGGTAAACAAGCTTACTCGTAATGAGAAGCCCCCTGGCAGCTCAACCGATAGCCCATGTCTAGAAGGCACTGAGTTTCATGAGGAAGAAATAGAGGAAGGTGAATTGACACCAGAGACACAGGTTATAGACCTCAAGGATTGTGGAACTTCACATACCACTAATCTTGCTCTAGCGAAGGTTTTAAGTGATTCTCAGACAGATAGCAAGAGAGATTCGTCGGTGCTGTCATATGTCAGCAGTCTGTCATTAGATGATCGACAGAAAGAACTTAATCAACATAGTAAGATGGCACTGGATACAACTACTGGGACTCCAAAAACTAAATCTTGCATGAAAGTCTACCCGTGGGACACTGAAGAAATAAGGAAAAGTGGGTTGACCTCAAAGAAGCAAGTTTTAGATCTCAAGGACCGTGGGATTTCACATTCCGGCAATCTTGCCCCAGCAAAAGGTACGGTTATATCTAAGATAGATAGCAAGGCAGATTCTTTAGGGCCGTCAGATAGCAAGGCAGATTCTTTAGTGCCGTCTTCCGTTAGTATCATGGCATCTGATGGTGTGAGCGGTCCTCAGGAAGAGCATAATCAACAAAGCAAGCTGACACCAAATTCAACTCCTGAAGCTCTAAAAAGTAAATCTTGCAAGAAAGTTTATCCACTGGACACTGAGGAAAGCCAGGGTTTGTGCTCAGAGGTGCCCAACCTGGAGTTTGAGCTAGAAATGAGGGATGCTTATGAAGAGCTGTTTGGAGACATGAATCCCGATGATTTCTTAAACTATGATTTTGAATTAATGGATGAAGATGAGTCAGTAGAAATGAGGTCTCCATTTAAACTGTGGGAAGATTTAGAGGAAGGCGAGATTCCAAGCGCTTGAATTTATGCAAGTCCGGTACATGAGCCTGCCAACTTCTAAGTGCATTTCCCTTGGCTTTGCCAGGAGTGTTTATGTAGAGGCAATATGTAATGATGGAGCACTCACATTTATCTGCTAGTACCACCTAGTCTTTGCAGGTTCTATTATTCTTTAGAAGTTTTCTTTTTCAAGTTTATTCGTTTTTGCACCTTCCATAGCAGCATAGTGTGCCGGGTGCCCTTTCAAGTCAAAGGTACCTTGTTGCAGAATTTTTGGGGTAGTAACTTTGTAAGGTCTGCCGGTGTCGGTACTCGGTAGTTCTTACCAGGCAATTATGAATTGAATCCAATGGACTGTATTTAGTTGTATGTAAAACAGTATTTGCAAAAGTTGTGATTATATACACATCGATTTGTTACTGGTCAGAGGTTTTTTTTGGGGACCTGAAACATCAGAACCCACCCATGCTGAACATGAGTTTCGAAAACATGTTCAGATTCTGCTCGTGCGCCAGTTGGTTCGAGTGTTTATCAACTTTCTCATTATTAAAATTGTGTTTTTTAAAAGAAATAATTGCTGTGAAATTGTGATTCACAAACAATCACAAAAATAGTCGACGAAGAATTGAAAGAAATTTTTGTACGACTAATCTATATTTTATTCGAAATTACAGAAATATATTTGTGAGAAATTTTTTTACAAAAATAGACTCAAATCGTCCAATATAGGGCGATCAAATTTATATGCTACCGTTGCGATCGAAATCCACACAGATTTAACGATTCTCCACCAGAGGTAGAATAATAATTTCCCTAAAAAAAGAAGTATAAGAAAATGAGAAGGAAAAAAAATATTCCACACAGGCGCACGCACAAACACGGGGCGACGCGGTGTTTGCCTTGGAAAAACGTAAACCCGTCGCGGACGCCTCCCTTTCCAAGAGGCGCACATCAATCCACCGAATCTGTCTATCACGTAAACCTCGACCTCGGGGAGGCGAACCACTCGGCGTCTCGACCCCATGGCGGCGGCGACGGGCGGCAGCGGTGGCGCGGCAGGAGGAGGGAAGGTGTCGTTCAAGATCATCCTCACCTCCGACCCCAAGCTCCCCTTCAAAGTGTGAGTGCTTGTAACTCCCTCAGATCAGATCTCTCGAGGGTTGTGGTCGCGTGTCTTTGTTCTGATCCGGGACGGTTGCTTTGCCTCCTCGCAGGTTCAGCGTGCCCGAGGCGGCGCCGTTCACCGCGGTGCTCAAGTTCGCCGCCGAGGAGTTCAAGGTCCCGCCCCAGACCAGCGCCATCATCACCAACGGTACGGCATCCTCTTCCTCCACTTCGCCGCTTCTCATGAGATTTCTCTCGTTTCGTCGAATCGTAATTTTGGCTGCTCCTACGCGATTCACATTATCCGTTTTAGATGCTTTGGAGCGCGGTGATGATCTTGCGAATTATGATGTACTGGGGAATGATAATTCGTGTTTTTGTGCGCTAATTCTTAGGAATCGAGTTTGCAATTTGGTGTTTTTGTGTGTGTATTGACATGAGCTTAGAAATATGAATGTTGCTGTAGGTCGAAAATGGCTGTGAAATGGAAAAGAGCATTATGCTGTACTATATATGTTGGTGTAGATGTGGAGATTCAGTGGAAAATTTAAGGTGTGTGTAAACGTGGAAATCATTGCATGGTATGTGATTTGAACATGTGGCACACCTCACCGAATTTGGATGCCTAGGATTACATGTCTCGTTTGGTCCAGAAAGGTGACTGATTTATTGGGACTGTGGCAAGCTAATTTGGGGATTCCAAGAGTTACTTGATGCTTTCTGTGGATGAATTGCACCATTAGTGAGGTATGGATGATGCGAATGGGAACTCCTGTAGTTATTTGTCTTGCCAGGATGTGCCCGAGATGTTATCATTGGTGGCACTTCGTGAGCTTATGTTCTTGGGGATGGCCAGTGGAATCTGTAGTTTTTTTAATTGTTCCAATCAATTCCTCTTGATGGTTGCATTTACTTCATTAGTGGGATGTGGATGATGCGAATAGGAACCCTTCTTCTTATTGGAAATGTCTGAGATGTTTTCGTTGTGGGTGGCACTTTGTGATATTGTGTCCTTGGGGATGGCCTTTGTCAATTTGTACCATTTGAGCTTTTGCATCTAGATGTCGCCATGACATATTATCATACTTCTAGTGCTTGGTTGATGGCTGATCAATGATCACTCAAGCCTTACCATTTTTTATGTGAGTGATCACTCAAGCCTTACCATTTTTTATGTGGGGTAGTGATTGGGAATGTTGAATGACAGTTCTTGGATTTTCCCATCTCCATGGGATCATATGATGATCTCATTTGCTAACAGAAAAAAATTTAGGCCATCACAGGTGGATTGCTAGATCAGCATGTGAGGTATTCTTTCCGAGGTTGTTTATTTGTAAGAATGCTGTGGTATAGTTTTCAGCTGTCAAGTGTTGTTGCCTGTTGGTGGGTGGTGGCAAGGAGTAATATACTAGCATGAGCCTTAACTTCTTAATGCAACTGTCATTTGATTATGAACTATCAAGCTTGTGATAATCTCCAGAAGGCCAGAGCAGGAAACTGGCGATCCATAGTTGTTTTATTTATTTGTTTTTTCATGCACACTATTCTTACTTATCTTGAAATAATGTTGCATTTTCCCCATCTGCAGATGGAGTTGGCATAAACCCACAGCAAAGTGCAGGTACAAGAAGTTATCAAACTAGCATTTACATTTTGTTTCAGATCTGTGTTTCTTTTCCAGTATTCATGACATGTAACGATGTTCTATTAGCTACAAGAAGTTATCAATACTCTATTATTGAAACACAGTCTTTTGTTCCATAGAATAATTTGCGTTAATGGACCATGTTAGTTGTCTAGATTATAGAAGATTGATCGGACCGTTTCAGCCCACCAATTTTGTGTTCATGTGATGCGAATGATTTGTGCTGGCACGAAAGCTTGCTACTAGAATTTTCAAGCTTGGGTGTAAAAAGAAGTTAGATGATTACCATCAAGTTTGATTTCATGCAAAGCAATCAAACATGCACTTGGAAAGCACGAAAGCTTGCTACTAGAATTTTCAAGCTTGGGTGTAAAAAGGAGTTAGATGATTACCATCAAGTTTGATTTCATGCAAAGCAATCAAACATGCACTTGGAAAATCCTAGGATGTTGTGCAAACAAAACTTTGCACAAAAAGTGCATATAATTACTGTTTATTTGATGAAGCCTAAAATGTAGCTCTTGTTTTCATTCTTAAAATTAGGTCTCGGTAACATAAGAAATTTTCATCTTTTAGATACTAGGTGCTTATTTGTTTGCCTCACTGATTTTTTCTGGGCTAAAACCTAAAAATATCAAAAACTGCCGTTTTGAGTCTGCTCAAAGTACCGTATATTATGAAATTTTTTCCTCTGTTAAGTTTGCTGATGTGAACTACTTCTCTCTCTCTCTCTCTCTCTCTCTCTCTCTCTCTCTCTCTTTTTCAGGCAACGTGTTTTTAAAGCATGGCTCGGAGCTGCGACTCATTCCCCGCGATAGGGTTGGAGCTTCGGCTGCGCCTTTCTAATGGTTACAATCCATAATTAAGAAACTTAACAGAATAAAATCGATGTTGGGTACTTGCTTGTATGATGTGATAGGATGATTTGTCACCAGTCTATGTTTCCTTGGCTTGTCTACAGTCTCTGTATATTTTCTTGGCATGTTAAATTCCCATTATTGGCTGGATAAGTAAGGGGTACAGCCTGCAGTAGCCATTAGGACAGGTCGCATGGTTTGGCTGCTAATGCGAGTGCCACTGGATGATACACCGCACAAAGAACATGCCAATGCAGGCTCGTGGACTATCAGGGAATGCAATGCAAGTAGAGTAAGATCAAAGACAATGCCCGGTAGCCAACAAAACCCTTTGCTTAGACGCAGAAGTTCCTTGCTTCAAGCATAAAATAAACGATATACTCTCAATGGCACAAACTACACCAACTAACTTTGCAGAACTAACTAATAAATAATAACAAAATAAAAATCACATTACTCGAGATGACCATCGGTGATCGATGTTCACCGCGACGTGAGATAACCAAAAAAGAAAGAGGACCGGCAGTGCGTGTCCAGACAACATCATAGCTAAGGATATCTTGTTTATGACTTATAGTTTTTGTGGAATAAATAAATAAGATGGTTTTCATCACTGTTTTGAAGTAATTTATCGGGCTGCTGTGCGTTTTGAAGTAAATGAGGATCATTTGCCACGAGCCACTCGGGCTGCTGTGGGTTGGCCCTGCATGCAAAGCAAGCACATATGTTATCAGATCAAGCTTGAAATCAAGTAGCAAACTTGCATGTATAAGCACAACAAGCTAGTATCGGCACAAGACATGTAACCAACAACAAGATGCAGTAAGAGTAATTAGCAGCAAAGTAAGAGATCGATCGATGGCAGATGGATGGGTACCTGACACCGCATTCGCCGACGACGCCGTTGTCCTGCTTAATTGCTCTCTCAAAGACTACTATACTACGAGGACAAGTTATTAAGTCGTCGACTAATCAGCGACTAATCCACGACTAGTTGTTCAGTCGATACATGACGGACGACTAGGGAGGCTGACTCGACTGGAGTGATTAGTCGAGCAGCCAGATGACTAGTCAGTGACTAATCACGACTAGCCGGCCATGACCAGCTACACGACTAGGAGCCGACCTACTAGATCAGTAAGTTTGAGGCCCACTAGAGAGGCTCGGTTCGACCGAGACTTAATACTAGTGATTCAATAACCCTAGATCCTCATTGCACATCACACGTACTATTTTGGTTGTAGTATTAGTATAATAATTCCAGCTTGCTTCTTTATTATGACTGTGACAATTGTAGACCTGATTCTGGGAACTAGTCGAGACTAGCCAGTCGACTAGTCGTCCAAATCGCCTCCTTGGCGACTTGACTCGACTTGGCGGAGGATTTGTGGGAAGGAGGAGAGCGGCGGAGGATCTGTGGGGAGGAGGCGAGGACGGAGTGAGGTCTGCGGAGGAATCGAGGCGGAGCGGTTTGCGGGAGAAAGAGATGTGGAGAACGGACGCACGGGTTGCGGGGTGGAAGGGGCCCACATATCAGTTAGTATAGTTTTTTTATGAGAAAGAGTGGGAGAGGCCATACCAACTACCAACTCCTTCTTTTTAAATAGTAAAGAAACCTTGGTTGTGATTGCTATCGGAGAGGCTGTGTTTGTTTGCTCTGTATATGGGCTGCAATTCTCTTGTAAGTTGGTTCGACTATTCGTGTGGCGGCGCGAGTAGACTTTGCTCTCTCTCTCTCTCCCTCTCTCTCTCTCTCTCTCTCTCTCTCTCTCTTCTTTGCAAGAGTTCAGTGTGTTATCATAGTCAATGCCACCGTCTAACACGTAGTTAGTGTCGGTACGTACCCTAAAGGCCTAAACATAGATGTTTGCAAACTCAGGTTGAGGCGTTCGCATTGGACATGTATGCACCACTATGTGAATTGAGATTGATTGAATCGATCACGTTTTGCACGGCCTAGAATGAAAGTGCGAAGGAAAACTTAGCAACATCGTAGACTCCTTGTTGGATTGGAGCAGACGGTAATGATCTATTATTGTTAACTCGTATATTTACTGCGGGGAAAAAAAAATATGAACCGCGCATATCTTTAGCTAGCATAGCATGATGTCTACAGAACCAAAGCAACCAAACTTGCGCTTAAAAACTTGACATAGGGCATGTTAGTATTTGTTTTTTTATGGATTTCAACTGTGGCTGATAAATAGTAGTAGTTGCTAAATAGTAGTGGTTGATAGAACTGATTTATAAAAACTGGAGCGTTTGTATTTACTTATGACTTTTTGCTTAGTGCATTATGTAAGGAAAAGAGCACATGATGATACAACGCAAAACACTGTAACATTCAGATTGCCATGCGACTTACGAAATTATGATATAATAAAAATATATAGTATGTTACAACGTGCGAAAGTGCAAAATAGGTAATAGAAGCGCAAAGTGGTGCATAAACCATGTATTTAGAGAGATATATGTTATGAAATACAATATTTGAAACGGTGTTTCGAGTGTAGCCCTTGTTTAGAGTGATATTTCATCAATTTTCGCGAAAGCCATATTTTTCTGATCTGATCGATTGCCTCCTTGGAATTCCGAATTCCCGATTTATCCCAGGGAGACAGAAGCAGCAGCAGCAGCAGCAGCTTGGGAGAAGCGGCAGCGGCGGGAGGAGGAGGAGGAAGTGGGTGGCGCGGGATTTACTATTTATTTCCTCGATTCTTGATTGAACCAGTTAATTGAGTGAGTCCAATAAATTGAATGATAAATGGATAAAGGAACAAGTTGGTGGTAAAGCGTAGATTCGTCCTCGCTTTGCATGCAGAGGAAATGCTTGTAATCGTCAGTGTTCCTTCGGCATTCTTTGCTGTTACTGGTATTTTGATGCTAGTGGCTTAATTGACAGCTAGAGAGAATACCCTGTACGCTCTACTTGGTACTAAGCTATACTAGTGGTACTACTAGCTACGATATCAAATTCATGTGGGCTCATACTCTTGCCATGTCATGGTGCTGGATTTGGAATCACCGTCTGATATGATTGCTGTTTTGTTTCGCAGGGAACCCTAATACGTTGAATGTGATTTCAAAACATCCCCTTCTTTTTTTTGTCGGTGTCGCGGGGCTCGTCTTGTGCCATTACAAAAACTACTTGTTCTAAGGTGCTGACTGAATGCTCATATCATTTTACTTCTTGTTCTAATTCGACTTATGCTTGTAACAAATCTGATGTTATCTTGCTCGCGGCTTGTTGGCTAGAACTGAGCAATTAAACACACGTACACAAGAAGAATTTTGGTGCTGCGGAACCACACAGCTTTTCTGGTTTACTTCCTCCCTTTATATAGCCAATATACAAGAGAAACTGCATTAGTAAATGCTACGAAACTGAAAAACTAATTGCCAGAAAAACTGACCTCCACTAAACTGTTTAAAGAAGAAAAACTGGCCTCCACGCCACTAAACTGTTTAAAGACGCAATAAGGACAGCAGTCATGCAAACTAGTAACTGACATGCAAAATTAACTAGATTATCTAACATTACTCCCCCTAATCTAGTTGTGGTTGATGTCGACGACGCCGAGCTTCGAGCGTAGGTGTAGAAAACGCACCCGGCCAAGTGATTTGGTCAGTATGTCCGCCAGCTGATCGTCGGTGTGGATTTTGCGGATGGCGACTTGGTCACCCTCGACACACTCCCGGATGTAGTGGAAGCGTGTCTCGATATGTTTGCTCCGGCCATGAAAGACCGGATTTTTGCACAATTAAATCGCCGACTGATTGTCGATGTAGATTGTCGCGCCGCCGACGTCTTGCCCGTAGAAGTTGCCGATCAGCCGCCTGAGCCAGATTCCCTGGCATGCCGCCGCTGAGGCCGCGATGTACTCGGCCTCGCATGATGATAGCGCCACCACCGACTGTTTTTGTGACTGCCACGACACAGGCGCGTTGCCTAGGCAGAACAAAATGCCGGAGGTGCTCTTGCGATCATCCACGTCGCCGGCCATGTCCGCATCGCTGTACCCTTTGAGCTCGATGTCGTTATCCCCCTTGGTGTAGCTAAGGCCAAAGTGGAGCGTACCAGCGATGTAACGGAGTAGATGCTTGACAGCGCTCAGGTGTTCCGTCGTCGGGTTCGCCATGAACCTGCTCATGTACCCGACCGCAAAACTGATATCCGGCCGGGTGTGGACCAAGTACCGGAGGCTGCCAACCACACTACGGTAGAATGTGGGATCAACAGGTGGATTGGAGCTCTCCTTACTCAGTTTAAGACGTGCCTCCATGGGCATTTGCACGGCATTGCAGCCGGCCATGCCCGCTTTGTCCAGCAGCTTCGTCGCGTATGCCGCCTGGCAGAATGTGATCTTCCCGGGTAGCTGCTTAATCTCGATCCCGAGGTAGTAGCTCAAGTGCCCGAGGTCGCTCATCTTGAATGAGCGCTGCATCTCTTTCTTGAACTGATCGATCTCACCCGGGTCGGCACCGGTGAGAATTAAGTCGTCGACGTACACGCCCAATAGTAGACGCTCGTTCCCTATGCCGCGAGTGTACACGCCGTGCTCTTCCTCGCAGTGCGTGAACTCGAGCGCCACCAGCGTGCGGTCGAGCTTAGCATTCCACGCCCGAGGAGCTTGTCGTAGGCCGTAGAGTGCTTTGCGCAGTCGTAGTACTTGCCGCTCTCGCCCGGCGATCATGAATCCCGGCGGTTGAGCGACGTAAACCTCCTCCGTGAGGTCGCCGTTCAGAAACGCAGACTTGACGTCGAGATGGTGGAGCGCCCAGCCCTCGTGCGCTGCCACCGCTGCTAGTGTGCGCACGGAGTCGAGCCACGCCACAGGTGCAAAAACCTCATCGAAGTCCACGCCAGCGCGTTGTACGTACCCCTTAGCCACCAGCCGCGCCTTGTGCCGAACCACCACCCCCTGCACATCCTTCTTGAGCTTGAACACCCATTTGAGGCCAATCGGGCGATGTCCGGCCGGGAAGTCCACTGCCTCCCACGTGCCATTGTCCTCAATGGTTGCCATCTCCTCTTCCATCGCGGTGCGCCACGCTGGATCGGTGGCTGCCTCGTCATAGGAGGTGGGCTTCTCGGTCGCAACGAGGAGCCACTCATCGGAGTCCAGTACATGTGGCTCGGCAGTGTTGATGCAATTATCCACCGTGCGGAAACGCCGCGGTGCACAATTGTCACTATGGTCGAGCCCCGACGGGATGTGCAACGGTGGAGTGCAGTGCTCGACTTGAGCACCACCGATGTCGTGAGTGGTGTTCATGGGCGTTCGGGGTGACGCCACAGCTTCCTCACCTTCCTCCAGGGACGGACCGCAGGGATACAGAGCGCTCGGCGCCGCCGCCAAGACGCCGCCGACCGTGTACTCCACGGTGAACGTCTCGGTGGCGGCGCCGTTCGCCTCCCAATTCCACCCTTTGGTCTCGTCGAACACCACGTCGCGGGTCACATGGAGCCGCCGCCACCGGATCGTACACCCGTAGCCTTTGGAGCCCGGCTCGTACCCGACGAAAACCATCTTCACGCTTCGGTCATCGAGCTTCGCGGCGTGCGGGCGTGTAACCTTGACGTGAGCGAGACAACCGAACGTGCGCATGAAATGCACGGTCGGTTTCTTGCCATGCCAAGCTTCATAAGGCGTCATCCCGGTGACGCTCTTCGTCGGCGAACGGTTCAAGATGAACACGGCCGTGCTCACCGCCTCCCCCCAAAAGGTGCTCGGCATCTGCTTCGCCTTGAGGAGACAGCGCGCCATGGCCATCACTGTTTGATTCTGACGCTCCACGACCCCGTTTTGTTGCGGCGAGTACGGTGTCGTGAGCTGCCGGTGAATGCCCTTCTCCGCGCAATATTCGCCGAAGGTCACCGCCGTGAACTCGCCTCCTCTGTCCGTGCGTAGCGCACGGAGTTTCCTGCCAGTCTCCACCTCGACGCCGGCTTGGAACTTCCTGATCGCACCGGCCGCCTTGTCCTTGCTTGACAACAGCACCAACCACATATAGCGGCTAGCATCGTCAACGAGGAGGAGGAAGTAGCGCTTACCGCCGTGCGTCGCTGGCAAGACAGGCCCGCACAAATCTCCATGTACGAGGTCCAGGCATCCCTTGGCGCGGTAGTTGGCCTCGACAGGGAACGGCGTGCGCCGCTGCTTGCCGACGAGGCACGCGTCGCAGAGCTGGTCGACATGATCCAGCAGCGGAAGCCCACGCACCATGCCACCACGCCCAAGTTTCTTCAACCCCTCGAAGCTCAGGTGGCCGAACCGCTCATGCCAGCGCCACGCATTGTCATTCGCGTGCGCTAGGAGCGAGATCGGTCGAGCGAGCGTGAGGGAGATCTTGTACAGTCGATTCGTCGATCGCCGTACCTTGGCGAGAAGCTCCCTCCTCGCATCGCGCACTCGCAGTACGCCATCCTCGATCAACACTTGGCACCCGATCTCGTCGAGTTGTCCCAAGCTGATGATGTTGCTGCGCAGACGTGGAATGAAGTACACGTCCGACAGCACACGATGGCGTCCACCTCGTGCCGCGAACATGATCGTGCCGCGCCCGAGAATGTCCACCATTGATCCATCGCCGAACTTTATCGTGCCCGTGATGTCGCGGTTCAGCTTGGAGAAAGCCGTGACGTTTCCCGTCATATGGTTCGACGCGCCCGTGTCGAGGTACCACACGCCGTCGTCCTGGCTGCCGGTGTGGTTGTCGATGTCACCCAACTGCACCGTCGCGCGTTCTTCGTTGAGGAAGACACGTCCGCCGATGTGCACAGGTGCGGCGCGCTCTGGGAGGCGCGTGGGCACCGGTGAAAGAGAGGCCACCTGGGCCATCAACAGGGACGGCTCGTCGTCGCCGCCCTCCTCGGCCAGCAGCGCTACGGCCGCCGCCTCGTCTCTCTTCTTCTTCCGGCATTCCTGAGCCCAATGCCCAGTTTTCCCGCAGTACTTGCATGTATCCTTGTCGATGACCTTGCCGCCACCGCCCTTGCGTGCGTCATCGGTACCACGCTTGGGTGGCTGCGCGTCGCGCCGTGGCGGGGCCAGCGCTTCCGACGCGCGCACCCTCCTTGTCGCGCTTGCGTAGGTGACGTATGAGGTCCTCCTCCTTTGACGAGAGAAGCAGCCGAGAGCCCAGTTCTGCAGCCGCTGCCCGCGCGTCGAGCCGCTGCTCCACGGACCGAAGACGGCCCGTGACCTCCTCGATGGACAAGTCGTTGATGTTGAGCAGCGTCTCGATGGAGATTGCGACCTGCATGAACTTATCAGGGACCACCTGCAGCATCTTGCGCACGACCTCGCCTTCGGTGATGTGGTCGCCGAGAAGCCGCAGATTATTGGCGAGGCCCGTGATGTGCATCGAGAAGTCATCGATGGCCTCCCCTTCCTTGAATGCAATATTGTTGAAGTCGCGTCGGAGTTTCTGTGCGTTCGCCTCGCGCACGCGCTCGACGCCCATCCTCATGATCTTGACAGCATCCCACGCCTCCTGCGCGGAGTCCTTATTGCCGATCGAGGCCAACATCTCCGGCGGGACAGCTCGAGCAATCGCTGCTAACGCCAGACGATCCACGCTGTACTCTGCGCCACCGGGTTCGATGGCTCCCCACAAGCCTTGCGCCTGCAGGTTGATGCGCATGAGCATCGCCCACTCCGGGTAGTTGGTCTTGGTCAGCATCGGATACTGCACCGACGCCGACTCTTCCTTGACCACGCGCTCGATGACGACCTCGCGCTCCCGACCATTCTGTTGTCGCGGACGGCGAGGACCCCGTGATGGCGACCGAAGGCGATCCCGCCGCGGAGGAGTGATCGACCCTCGTCCCACCGGAGCTGACATGGCCACCAGGATCCTGAACGCAGCTCTGATACCAATTGTTGGCTAGAACTGAGCAATTAAACACACGTACACAAGAAGAATTTTGGTGCTGCGGAACCACACAGCTTTTCTGGTTTACTTCCTCCCTTTATATAGCCAATATACAAGAGTAACTGCATTAGTAAATGCTACGAAACTGAAAAACTAATTGCCAGAAAAACTAACCTCCACTAAACTGTTTAAAGAAGAAAAACTGGCCTCCATGCCACTAAACTGTTTAAAGACGCAATAAGGACAGCAGTCATGCAAACTAGTAACTGACATGCAAAATTAACTAGATTATCTAACACGGCTCACAGGGGGATCTTTGGGGTTGGGCATTTTTCTTTGTTGGCATCACTGCTGTTGCTTTTGGTTTATCCTATTATTGAACGTGTTGATGATAGGGTGGGAACAAAGTCTCTTGCACCACTTGTTATTGCTGGTGCGCTGAGCATCATGTATTGGAGGCAAGCTATTTCAATTGTTTAACTGTCATTCCCTCAGAAATATTTTTGTTCTTTTATGCCTTTTGTTTTTACTGTTTGAACTCTATGTAGGTTCTTTGATGATCTACGTCCATATGCAGAGGTTCAGTTTGTTCATGCATTGTAATACCTGTGATGGCTATATTAATTCCACCAATGTATACGCATTCAAGTTACTGGTTTGTGGGCAGCAGGTTGGTGTTATTGTTTCTCAATGTCAATGAGATGTCCACACTGTCATTGTTTGTGTAGGTTGGAAAAACGTGGTATTTGTGATTGACCTTAATATAATGAGTTTTTCATTTGGTCAGTTTTCTCACAGCTGGTAAGAGCTCATGGTACTTAGATGATTACAAACTATTTGTAAATAGCATAAAATGATCAGCAGTGAAAGTTTATCTTTCTTTTTTAATCTTATATTGATCACAGACAGGATAATTCCATTCTCTTTTTCCTGTGTCTTTTGTTATCAGGAAATTCATAGAACAGTCAGTAGTCCACTCTAAAGTAACAAGGATCTGTATTGTTTTTCTTTGGTGGTTATTTTTCAATGAACCGTTAATATAAGGATGGGATGTACAGAAGCATTTCTTCTAATTATAATTTAATATGATTCAAGTTATGCAATCTGTATTTTCTACTTGTTCTGAGTTCTCAAAATAATTTCAGGATTTTACCTCCTTGCTAAAGTAGAAGAGGCTGCAGATAAACCTATCTATAAGTGGACCCATGAGATTGTTAGTGGTCATACTCTTAAGCATCTCTGTGCTGCGATGGTACCTGTTTTCCTGACACTCGTGCTGGCTAAAAGGACTATTGAACCAGAAAGGTATGCTTCTATACTGTCTGTTTGAGAAGAACATTGTTTACTCCATGTCAAATGCATCAATATGATCACATGATCATCTGTAATTTTAATCAGGATTCAACAGAACATTGTTTACTCCATGTCAAATGCATCAATATGATCACATGATCATCTGTAATTTTAATTAGGATTCAACTAGTTGAACTGTTTCAACCTGTTAAGTGGAACTTGAGTGGAAGCTAAACATACATATCATTTGTCTTGATAAGTTATTGTCTGTCATAACTGCACGCATTGGATATCTGTTCTAATACAAATACACCCAATGTTCAACAACGTGGAATTTTGTGTGAATGATGTTTGCAATTGTAGCAGCAAAGTTAATTGCATCACCCAAACACTCAATTCAATATTGTAATTCACACAATCATGCAAACAACATCGATTCTTTACATATAGACAATCGACAGCGTTCCTACGCATAAACCCGATACCAACAACCTCTCTCTCACCGGACACCTTTCCGATGCCCCGGTACCCAAATGATCATAATTTAATAATCGTCGTCTATAATCACATATAAATCTTATTTACACGTCTACCATTTTTCCTTCATTTTTCTCCTCTTTTCTTTTCTTTTTTTCCTCTTCTTCTTTCCTTTTTTCTTTTCCCTTTTTTCCTTCCTCCCCTTCTTTTCTTTTCCTTTTCTAACCGCCGACGCTCTCATTTCTTTCCCCGCTCTCTCTCTCCTGGTTGTTTCCTCCTCTCCCGATCTAATCGGATCCCGGCGCCGTGCCTCCGGCTCTCCGGCGCTGCGCCACCTTAGCCTCTTCCTAGCCCCGGCATCTTCACCTCCAGCTCCTCCATGCGCCGCCTCCCCTCGGCTCAGCTGCGTCGTGGCTACGCTGCTACGTGTCGTCTCCGGGCGCCCTTCACCGCCGGCATCTCTCCTCGGCTGCCCTCTCGACTGGTGCTGCAGTTTTCCCTATACTGTTACTCCTTCAGCCTCTCGCCGGCTCTGGCCCCTTGTTGCCCGAGCTCCTCACGCCTTTCCGGTAACCCTAGGTTGACTCTAGGTTTGGGCTATCGCCCGGCGGCTCCGGTTTGCTCTTCCTCTTCTTCCTTGACTCACCTCCTCTACTCCCTCCCCCCTCTATTTATTCGATTTGATATTAGATTTTTGATTTGCCTCTTTTTGATTTTCGGATCTACCCGAGGGTGGTTGTTCGGTGGCTCCGTCGGGGCTCGAGGTCATGCTATGTGCCGGGGGAGCATGCCATGGCCATCGGGTGCATGGTGCCCTTCCTACACCACGGTGGCTCACCTCCTCAGTACTATTTACTCCCTCTACTCTCTTCCTCTACCTCCGGTTGGTGGTGCTCTGGGGTTTTGGTATGTTGCATGTGTGGCTCTGAATAATGAAATCTTGGGGAAAATGGTTGGTATGGCCTACCTCGGTCGGTTGGGCTAAGGTTGTCTGGTGGTGGCACCGTCATTGCCTTCCCCTAGTGCTCGCCTAACCCTAGAGCTATTGTTTCCTTGTCGCTCGTGGCTCCTCAACCTGGCGCTTGCAACCAAGCTACTCCTCCGTCTTGCTCTCGGTTTGTTTGGCGAATGGAGTGGGGAAAGATGAGGGATGGGGAAGGAAGTGAGCTTCGACTGGGTATACTCTTCTTTCTTGTGGCCGTGCTATCCAGAGACGATGTGCTGTTTTCTGGAGAGTGCTGTGAGGGCTTCACTATTCTATATGGGTTGCCGGCTGATATTATGTTGGTAACCAAATGGGATTTTGCCTCTTTTACTTAGTTGACTTCACACATTGCTGCGCTGTCCTTTTACTTTATTTATGGATATTTGGGGACAGTAGGCTGGTTTCTAAGGTCCTTTGAATATTTCAGGTTTGTTTATACCGAGTGATGACCCTAAGGTTGTGAGAGGTGCCGACTTGTCTCCGGACAGTCAGGTATATTTGTGAATGGACTACCCTGTCCGAAATTAACCTCTAGGGCTCTGACAGCAATTTCTTCGCTTTCTTGCCCTTTTCTTTCCCACGGGTATTACAATCGTCGAGCACTTTCATCTTCGTTACCGCGTTTCCTTCATGGGCGCTGGCGCCGCCGGCTTTTCTTCTTCCACGTTTTCCTGTTTTCTAATTGTAACAAAAGAGAGTTGATGTGAGCTAGGCTGCTAAGAGGAGCTCCACAACCACGAGGCCTCTCCAGGCGATCGACAATGTATCGTGTAAAATGTTTTTACAATGTTTCTAATTGTGCTTGAAATTTTCCAACACTGACACCTTTACTTGATTTTTTTATATAGTTAGCTTATTTTGTATTGTAACTGTATATTATTTTTTGACATAATTAAATTTAAAATAGAAAAAATAGGTTAACCCAACACACACAATACAAAAGAATACGGGAAAAAAAGATAAAAAAAATCCAAAAAGACGAAATTAAGTAATAAAAGAGAATCATAGACTTGGCGAGTTCTCAGAGGAACCTGTCTTGTAGTTCGTACTGTGATTTTATATGCTCTAACCGAGTAACTTTCGATGATTCTTTACACGAAAGGGTGAAAAGGAAGAAGAAGAAAAACAATGCATCCCGTGATGCTGTCGCTAGTGCACATTTAACGTTACAGAATGATGTTGCCCATCATTCTTTCCAAAAGCCTTCCTTTCCAGACCCCTTCAATCTGTAGCAATCTTAGGCGATGGTGAACCTCGCAGAGACGCACGCCTAAATAAATTGCGCATATATCCACTGACTAATTCTGGCCATCATCTCGCGAAGAAATGCGACGAGAAAGAGACTACAGGTGATGCCATATGCAGCACTATGATCCACTCTCGATTTGGTTACTGAATGGCAATCGGTCGGCGCCTCTCTCAACGGCATCCCTCCACAGCCGATACCTTATACCGAGCTTGTCATATGACACTGGCCAGTTCCATACGTTGGCGCCATTGATCATACGTTCTTGCTGCCCAAGCACTAGCCGTAGATCCTCGTTCAAGACCTGCAGAAGATCATACAAGGTTACCATGATCAGACTTGTCAGACACGATTGTTGAAATCAATCCAGGTCCACTCTGAATTTAGTTTGCAAATGACGGATACTTTTTTTTTACGAGTAACCGTAGGGAAGGCTCTAACTGTGTGTGTACACATATACACACACCAGCTGAATGTTCGTATTTTACTATGAATAAAAAAAATTATATTATCTAGTGCGTCGAGTCGACATTATCTAGATCGGCCTGTCTGGCCCACGCCGTCGGCTTCACCTCTAGTCTGCCGCACATCCAATAGAGTTCTGTTGTTGTTTTGTTAGAGAATTTTTAGGGTGGTGAAATTTATTTTTTTAATTGATTTTTTCTATTTTATTATAAAGTTTTTAGGAAGGTGCAAAGGGAAGTTGGAAGGGGCAGATGAATCACCACCACCAACTGAAGCCTCTTTTCTATTCTCAGGGGTAGTTATTCCCTAGATCGTATCTCACAACATAAGGAATATTTCGTGTAACAAAAGGTATGCACATGTAGTATACGAATATATAAAACCATTTAGGTGGTATGTATATTTTTTAGACATACTTTTTTATATGCGTATGTGAAGAAATTTATAAAGTACACTAAACACTATCATGTTGATATCTTGCAGATTACATTGCAAAAAAGGTAATTAATTACAGTCAGGTGCAAACTGAGATGAAATGAGTACGCTAGCTGTGAAGTAGCTCTGAAATATTGAGACTTGCCTTGTCAGCGAAATGTGACCACAATAGATGCGTGAAGGGGATGTGCTTCAGCCAGGGAGCGAAGTCGAGGGACATCCGGTACAGGAGCCTGGTTTTATTCCTAGAGGAGGGCAAGCAGACATGAAGCTGGTGGAGATGCGTCGAACATTGCTGGGTGCTCTTCCCTTCTAGCTTTCCAGGCTTTGAGATGCCAATGGTTGACAAGACCATGCAAGGCGGTCGGAACTCCATATCGATGGGGTAAGGATCCCAGTACCCTTGGAGCCCAGATGAAGGTGTCAAGAATTTCACCAAGCTGAGAAAAAAGAACATAACATCAGCATGTTAATTTGAGCACACATAATTTCACCAGTTATGAAAGATTTTATTCATCAACCAGTTTTCCTCGGTGAGTTCAAATACACACACACACCCCCACCCACCTTGGAACACTCCAACCCTTGGCAAAGGTGGATGTATGAGTAAAAGGCGCATGAGCAAGGTCTAATAGATTGTCCAGAAGAAGTCCATGCTCTACTGGTAGTTCCATTACTATCTGTTGAATGATCAAGAAGAACTCCATTACTACTCGATCCAGTTTAAAACTGAAATATACAGAACACTTGCATCATAGTGCAGTTGCTGCAGCATGCATGATTTCCTTTTACCTCTGCATGAACTGTAAATCCTGAAGGAGGCAGTAGAGAAGGGATGGTGGACTTTGGTGGGTCGTCGCCAGGCCAGATCCAAACCATTCCTTCTTGCTCAAAGCATGGCAATGACCGGATACGCACATTGAGCATCTTTGTTGATGGCATTTTCTCACATTTTCCATCAGTCGAATACTCCCACCCTGAAGGTTATTAAAAAATCTGAAATATTACTTACACATCATCCTTCACTTTTCGTAATACTAATGAGCATGAAAAGCCTGGCAGAATAAATGCAATTCTTTGTCGTGAGTTCATAACATTTTCAAGTACTTTTAAATTCCTGATATCATATATGCAGGATCCAAATATCTACTTTAGAAGAACCATTTTTGTATTTTACAAGCATAAATGCATAACTAACTGATTGTCAGTTTTATCACTACAAATTCAAACAAGCTGGACAAGATAAACATGCAGTCACATTTTTGAAAGGAAGAAAGCCCTTTTACATAATGCTTTAGTGCTACCTGATACTGTAAAAAAATCAAGTTGCAAGAACAGCAGAAGCAAGTCAAAAGAAATGTTCATCAATTTCATATATTCAACTTTTAGATTCTAAGTTGTAATACATCGCTTTCTGTTCTTACCATGGTAAGGGCACTGGATTCTGCCCTCATTCACTGAACCAAGATGAAGAGGGCAAGCTCTGTGAGCACATGTATTCTGAACACATCCAGGCCTTCCGTCTTTTCCTCGGAATACCACCCACTGCTCCTCGAAACAATCTATTGGTACCTGAGAACACACACATCGGCTCATCAAATAAGATACAAGTGCCTGTGACTGCTAACTCTGACATCGTATTGGTATGAAACACGCATTGCTTTACCATTGTATCGTCTTTCAGGTCACTGGAGAAAGCAACTGGGTACCAGAAGTTTTTCAGACTGGGATTGTAAGGCTTCACAGGGCCAGACACGTTGAGATCCCGACGTGGAGCTTTCTTGGCTCCGACACGGGTCGTGGATGACGTACTTGGAGCAGGGGAAGTGCACTCCGCTGTGGATGCACTAGAGCTTCCATCCTGCAACAGCCTGTCATTGACCAGGGTCTCCATTTGTGCTAACTTATCAAGCGCTGACGATACTCGTGCTTCCGATAAATGAACCTGAATTGGACATGCAAAACATCAGATTCTAGATGATATTTAAGTGTTTTCGTTTCGCCACTTTCACTAGCATACCTGATTGTGAGCTTTTGCCAGTTCTTGCTGTAACTCGGCGAGCTCTTTCCTCAAGGTTTCAATTGACTTGAATTCTCTTGCTAAAGGGTTGAGAACCTCTACCACCTGGATTTCATTTGTAGCAATGTATGCCATAGTCTGTGTTAGTCCTCCTTCACAATTGCAACCTCAAGCAATTGATTTGTAAAATTCAGCAAATGCAGACTTTTTCTCTGAACCCACTACCGGGCCGGTATTTGATACCTTGTTGTGAAGCACCATGATGGTGAGGAGATCCTGCCGTGCCCTCCAATCGCAGTACTGGATGTCAAATCGGACCACCTCAAGAGCTTGGTTCACATCCAAGAACTTCCCTTTTGCAATGGGAACCCTTGGCCCGGGGTCATCGACATGGAACAAGGCCTCCCAGTTGTTGTTCTTTGAATATTCAGCTCTATCATCCCTGAGCACTGCATAGACCTTGATTCCACCATATCTACCAACACCCTGCATAGTTTCCCTCATAAACATCGTCATCAATTTATCATGCCACAGTGACTTGGTTTCAGCAGCCAATTGGATTACTTCAGGGTTCACCAGAAATTTAGTAAAATCTAGCTATATCGGTATTCAGGGATTAGCTTGTGGGGAGAACTCGGCGCATAAGCAGAAATAGGGGTCAATCTCAAGCAGATTGCCCAAAAAATTCACGCTAGTAGTGAGTCCAATAACTGGCTGTACCCCATCCAGGATTTCATAGAAAATTGAAATCATGGAATATTTCAGCGAACAAAACTATCAATTCAATCAGAAGCAGAATGAGTTTAGGAACTGAAATGGAAACCCCTATTTGTACAGCTCAAGCTTACAGTATCAAATTGTCCATCAAGAACTCACCATTCAAACTAAAAACTCCAACAACAAAAAAAAACACGGTTCTTGCATCGGCAAGGATCCAAACAAAACGGGTTAAAAAAAAAAAGAGAGAAAAAGAACGGAAGAGCTCACCTTTCTGGAGCAACACCTGAACGAAGGCTTAATGAGCAAGTGCGGCACCAAAGACAGCGAAGCCACAGTGGTCATGGAGATGGCCGCCGCCGCCGCCGCCGCCGCCGCTACGATTGAGCAGAGCAAGCGAAAAAGAACATAAAAGTGTAGAAACACCTATATTTTGTGGTTATGTATGTGTCCAGTTTTTTTTTTCTTCCGGAAATTATTTCTCGCGTCTGAGGTGGCCCTGGTCGATAAGAGGCGGGAGCTGCCCGCGATCTCCATGAGCCTCCCACGTGCTGCCACGTGTGATCACTCGCAAGGCACGGGCAGTGACGTGGCGTCCTCGAGCACCAGGGGTTGGGAGCTGAGACTTTTTG